>JADMNG010000025.1:0-443538 GCA_016097075.2 Sporothrix phasma | reverse complement strand
CGAAGACAGCCTAGCGCAGTTGGGCGCCCCGCCACCTGCTGAGACGCTGCCACAGGCTTCCAGTTGGGGGCGCATTTGCGGGGGTGTGATTGGTGTCGTCGTGAAATAAGTTCAGTGCAAATTAAAATGGTAAATAGCCAAAGGCGATGGAAGCCACAAGCTAGGGAAATCTGCATCTGAAAAATCAACATCGTGACTTTTGCACGACAAAACATGTCGCCAAGTACACCTCCGACCAGGATGTCCTGAACGCACGTATACCTATACACAGAGCTCACGTCATGCATGCTGCCTCGAATCTGTCGGCGTCCGCAACCGCTCATCCATTGACCATGCATCACCTCGAAACGCCGACACTTCCTGACCTTTGCACGCGCGACTCCGCCAACAAACGAATATAGACAGCCCGGACGTAAGCGACTGAACATACGGATCTACAAACGAACCAACAATACCATCCTCTTCTTTCGAGCCCGCACGCCAGCGTGATTCGCATCAGGCGGCACGACGCGACACCTCGGGCCTTATGCCGGGCCTTGAACCGGGGCCCGACACAGCCCAGGCTGTTCTCGACGACCGTCTCTCGCGTGAGCTTCTCGACGTGACACACCTGCCTGACCGGCTGGTCCCACGGTACGAAAAGACACCGGCTTCGTCGCTTCTGTCGCTGCACTGGCCGCAGCCGCCACGCAACATCCTGATTATGCCAAAACTGCACTCGCCGCATGTGACACGGTCAGCCATCGAGTTTGCACGGCACCTGACGAAAAACTACCCGACTTGCGGCTCGTCTTTGAGAGCCGGATTGCCAGCGACATCCACGAGTCGCTACCGGTCCCCATCTACACGGTGGTAGGCAACGGAGACCCTACAACCATCCTCCCGCGCAAGATTGACGTCATCACGACGCTCGGTGGCGATGGCACAATTCTGCGGGCAGCCAGCCTCTTCTCGCTGCAGCCAAACGTGCCACCAATACTGTCCTTCAGCATGGGCTCCCTGGGCTTCCTGGGCGAGTGGAAGTTTGACGAGTACAAGAGTGCATGGCGTGAGGTCTACATGAGTGGCAGCGGCGTGGCCGTCGACGACCTTGTCGGTCCGCACACACAAGCCGCCAGCCAGGGCAGCACCGGCGGCTTGGCCACGTCGGCATCTGCAGCGACGACGGGCGGCACTGACGCGCCAGCACCGAGCCAGGGACCAACGAAGCAGTGTCGTGGGGCAGCGTGCGTGGGCAGAGCATTGGCGTGAAGCGTGTGTCCCGCATGCTCTCCGGCACCGCCTCAAGGGGTGTCTACGACCAGAACGGCGTCAACATCAACGACCAGCTGGTGCCTACGTCCCATTGGTTGACCCCGGCAGCCACGGCCCTGGCCCGGCCCAGAGCAGCTCCTACAGCGCAGCGCAAACACCCCGCCGGCATTCCACGCCATCAACGAACTGCTGATCCACCGAGGGCCGCATCCGCACCTCGCCATTATCGACATCTTCCTCAACAACCACTTCCTGACCGAGGCCGTGGCCGACGGCATCCTCGTGAGCACCCCGACGGGCTCGACCGCGTACTCGCTGAGCGCAGGCGGGTCCATCATACATCCATTGGTCGGGTCGCTGTTGATCACCCCCATCTGCCCCCGCAGCCTCAGCTTCCGGCCGCTGGTGCTGCGGCTGAGCGAGCGCAACCGGGGACGCGAGCTGGAGGTGAGCATCGACGGCAAGCGCAAGACGGGCGTGGGCATTGGCATGGAGGTGCGGGTGGAGGGCGAGAACGTGGGACCGACGGCGGATGGCAGCTGGCGCGGCGGCGTTCCGTGCGTCATCCGGGCGCCCAAGAAGGGCGATTCCAGCGGCGTGCTTGAGGATGACGACGGCTGGGTGGGCGGGCTGAACGGCCTGCTCAAGTTCAACTATCCCTTTGGCGAGGCCCCGCCGTGATTGCGGACACGGCCACGATCGAATACACGACTGCAATGTACACCGTGCAAGGCTCGAGAGTTTGAATGTTGAGCACGAGGCAGCCTTGCCTGTTGCTATAATTCTGCTTTCCCCCTCCCCCTCCCCCCTTGCCCGCCATTCACAATGGAGTTTTTTTAGTTTATTCCCCGTCGTCTGCTTGTCGTCTTTGTGTCACCACTCTCCTACGTCTGTTGAGTTGAGCTCAAGTATTGAGCCAAATTATTGCATATACATATATTGGTATCTCCCAAATCCTTTCGGACGTGGAAACATTCGACTAGTTTCTGACTCCTCTCTCCAACTCCATTCTCCTTCCTTTCTATGCCCCCTTTACATTGAGTGCTATTGTAAATTGTAACTGCCATGTGTCAACAGTGCGTCGAGCGTTCGGGAAACAAAGAAGAAGAAAGACAGCAAAGTTGGTGCTCATCTGCCTGACTCTGGCGTCGTTGCCGCCTCTTCACCGAGATCGCCAGCCATCTACAGAGCAAACATCAGGATGCCCGTGGCCGCACCAACCGCCAACCACAGGCCCAGGACGTGGTCGATTACACGGAGACGGAGAGCGGCCGAGGTATTGGCTCCGGACTCGCCGCTTGCCAAGGGCGCGACGGTGCTTGTGGTGGCCGGGTCGCGGGCGTCGTGCGACTGGAGGTAGTGCGACTGGAGGTCGGGCAGGTGTGGAGGACGAACCGCCGCCGCCGCCGCCGCCGCCAGAGGTGGCAGCCTTCTCCGTGGTGGTGGAACCGGCCAGCGACTCAAGCGAGGTTGCGGCAGCGGGCGTGTAGGGCGTCAAGGTGGACGAAATCTCGGAGAAGGACGAGGTGGCACCGGCCGCATCGGTCGCGGACACGCTCAGGATGGTGCGGGTGGTTGTGCGCGTCGACGTGACCACGGAGCGGGTGACGTCCACCTTGTACCAGTAGTAGTACCAGTAGGTGTAGGAGTAGGTGAAGTAGTAGGCCTCGTAGTTGGAGTGGGTGGCCGTGCTGGGCGGCGCGGTGGTGCGCGTGCGGGAGAACGACTGTGAGCGCGTGACAGTGACGCCGCCAGTCACGTAGGCGGTGCAGGACGCGTCGGTGCAGCAGACGTCGTACGGCAGGCTGGCGTACTTGTAGCAGTGGTTGCCGGCGTCGCAGTAGGACTCGTCGCCGCAGCAGACGGCGCCCCGGGGGTAGCAGTGGTCCTGGCCGCAGCAGCCGTGGCCGGCCGGGCAGGGCGCACTGGGACAGCAGGTGTCCTCCGGGTCGACGCAGTAGCCGTAGGTGCAGCAGCTGTCGGAGGACGGGCAGCAGCGGCCGAAGCTGGAGCAGTAGCCGTAGCCGGTTGTGCAGGACTGGCGCTTGTTCAGGAGCATGTCGACGACCGAGCGCGCCGCAAGGACGCCCTCGGACGAGTTGGCGCCGTCCTTGGCCTGGAACGTGCCGCCAATGTTGGGCAGGACCACAATGTGGCTGTCGCGGTTGTCGTACTCGAGCACGCCGGGCCGCAACAGAGCCTCTTTGTGGACGAGCGCAACCCTGTTCTCGAACTCGACGTCGGCAGCCGCGCGTACACGGAGGCGGCGGCCACGAGCAGCGACGACCAGGAACGCATGGTGGAGGTGAGTCGACGAAGCAACAAGGATAAAATCAAGAAAATCAAAGGCCGAGTCGGAACGGGGTCACGGTGTGTCGTGTCTCGTTGAAGTCAGAGCCGGGGATGGGTACGGGTACGAGGTGTCCTTTGACGAGGCTCAGCTCATGATCGTTTCCAGCTGGAGAAATAGAAACAGTCCCAAGGTAGCCACGGCGCAGAACAAAAGTGACGAGCGGCGACGCACATTAATACGGCTGACACGGACCAGCCTCAAGGCAGACAACGTCAGTCCACCGGCAGCGCCAGCCACTTCATGGCCGTTCACGAGAACAGCAAGATCGGCAGAGAAAAGACCTCTTGGCCATGGCCAAGACCATGGCCACGGGGCAGGCGTTCTTTGCTTGCCAGCCCGCAGTCATTCGTAATAGGAGTGGCTGCCGTAGTGTATCCCTTCTTGTGCCATTCTCTTGCAGTTTCTCGTCTCCCTCCGTTGTTCGTAAGCATCACTCCGCCGACTCCGTATGACAGCCATGTCTACATCGTAGCTCGCGTGCCGAGAGCGGTCCCCTCAATCCATGTCCGTCTCCTCGCGGTCCATCGTGGGTCCTTTTCATCTACTGGACTGAGCAGGCACCGCAGACTGTTCCTCGTTGAATGTATATCTGTATCCATCACCTCTGTGCCGTCCTTCTCACGAGGCAGACAGATTGATAAAGTCTGCCAAGGAAGCGGAAAAAAATTGTGTGCCACGACACAAGGCACGCAGCCACAGAGGAAGCGGCTCTCTGTCAGAAAGCGCAGTACTTGTACAAAGTACTGAGTATGCATCTGACCTCACGTGTGTGGAAAATCAAAGACAGACGACGATAGACCCTGTTTGGTGTCGCCCAACAGCCAATCCAGAAACCCATCAAAACCGTACGTCGTCGTTCTTGGCCGTTGCACAGCTAGACCTTGTTGGTGCCTCGTGTTCTTCGTATCGGCGCATGGCTAATAGTGCACCATAGCAACAAGAAAGCCCATCCTGAGGAGAGACCGAACTTCGGACTTTGTAATTGTTTCGGAGTATCACGCCGGTGGGTTTAAAAGTCAGAAAGGCCGGAAAGTGTGGGGGGAGGAGGTTGCGTGGCAGCGGCTCAGCGGACAAAGGCTGCTCCTGGAAGTACCGAGTAAGATACAAGAACACGGAAAGGAGAGCAAGGCAGCAAGCAGCCAAGACAGAAAACGAAGAGGTCTTGTTCGCGGGCGGTGCCCTCTCTTTCGTCGCGTTGTTTCGCCCCAGACGCCCGTATGATCACGACCTCGCCGGTGCCCGGTTTGGCTTTTAGCTTCTCGGCGTGCTCTGCAAAGCAGGAAACGATGGGAAAGCAGCGCCATCTCAGACAGAGGCTCAAAGCTAGCAGATGCCAAGACAAAAAACACCTCGTCCGGTGGTCTTGGCTATTAGGGGTTTGGAAGGCTCCTCGAGGCAATCCCCAACGGCGGCCTTCTCTTTCGTCCTGTCTTTTGCTTCCCACCTTTTCCTACCCACTGTCCGAGGTACTCCGTAAGAAGGTTTAAGGTTATGAGTTACTGCCGTCCCGTAGCAGCCGATAGGCGCTGTCCGAGCGAGTCACTGGTCCTCAGTTATCGATTTAATGGCAAGGAAGACATGGGGCTGACAATCTTCTACAGGCTGCCATGGAATGACCAAAAGACGCTGTCCCCTCGGCCGGACCGATACGGGCAACGATCCAGCATTGAGCCTTGCTGGCGTTCCAAGGGCTGTTGAGACGCCATGGCAAAGAGTCGGGATAGAACGAGGAGCACTGCATACAAAAAACGCAACGCGGAGCAACGACTGGCGGCAAAAAGAGAGGCTCAAAAACACGTTTGCCAAAAGGCCGGGGGCAGAAAGCAGAAACAAGTCGAGAGTGAAATTAGGCATAACCTGTACGTCGTACGATGACAAAGGACTTTGTGGAACTGTCACAATGTAACCCCAGTGAGGGCTGGAATCGACGAGAAGAGCAACGCTGCCGATCCTGCCTCTGGTTTTCTTCTCGTTTACTTATTTGATCCTGGCTTCTGCTCAGCCTCGCAGTCCTTCTTCCTCTCCTTCTTGTTGCCACTTCCGTCTCTTTTCACGAGTCTTTTAACTTTGATTAAGACAATAAAACTCTTCTCTGTTGCCCCTGCGCGGTTGAAGGCTCTCACCTTCTTGTGGTAATGCTCCACCGCCTGACCTCCTCTTTATGCCGCCAAGACGGCTCCTCTTTTGCCCTTCCCTGCCACTTGGTCGGCTCGCTTTGCAGTAGCTGCCAGCTGTGTATTTGTCGTTTTCTTCCAGTTACTACATGGGAAGTTCGCGTCGTCTCAGACATCGACAAAATAACTGGCAAGCACGGTGAGAGCTGTGATTCAGTGCGGAAACGGAAGCCCAGCCGCTATGGTAGTCGTGGTATTCATGTCTCTATCTGCTTGTGGACGAGACCCCGTGGATGGGATGCCCGCATGTAGATGCGCCGTGCATGCTCCAGAGAATGCGTGGGCATGCGTTGTTTGGATGTTGCCCTCTGTGTTGTCGTCCACGAATCCTGTGCCCATGCTGGGCGATTTGGTCATCCGCCCTCGCCCGCCCTTCTGTGCTGTTCATGCGGTCTGTCTTGCACCGGCCACCCAAACACGTTTGACATCGCGGCTGTGGCGTTGGTGGCGGCGGACAAGGTGCGGAGCCAATACAATGGCCCGGTCCTTTGAGAGCTGCTCACAGCTCAACATTCCGGGCCATGTGCGCGCGCGTACATGTACTCCAACAGGCACGCATACACCCTCGGTCATCTCGGGCGACCGGGAGCGCATCTTCACCACGCAGTTGTCTGCCTTGTCCATCTTGGCAAGATCCTCGATCGTTCTGTCGGATCTCGATCTCTCTCTCTCTCTCTCTCTCTCTCTCTCTCTCTCTCGATATTCATGATCCTTCGTCTGGTCCTGGGCGCCCGTCAAGCCACTTGCTCATATACGGCCCATCCAGCCAGTAGCCAAGCTTTGCGTAGTAGCTGCGTACGCCCACGCCCGAGATAACGCTAATCTTGTCGCTGCCGTGCTCATCGCGCGCAATGCGCTCGGCCTCCTCCATCAGCAGCGTGCCGAAGCCCTGGTGCTGGAACTTCTTGGGATCGCGCGCGTGCACCGGCACCGCCGTTCCGTAGACGTGCAGCTCGCGCACAAGACTCGTCGGCTGCTCCACCAGCTCCTCGCGGAACGTGTACTTGGCTGAGCACTTGCGCAGCCGCAACAGGCCGACCAGGATGTCCTGCTTCGGATCCTCGTACGCCAAAAACGTCTCCCAGCCGCCGTTGGCCGTGTAGTCGCGGCGCACCAGCTCGACCTGGTTCGGCCGCACTTTGTGCTTCACCTCGTTGATGCCCACCTCACGCGTGCGCACGTCGCGACATGTCGTGCCAAAGTCCTTCATGCGCGCGAGCGCCAGCTCGCGCAGGTTGCCGTTCTCCACGCCCGACGTCACCAACGGCATCGGGATGTCGCGCTGCACGCGGTAGATGCGTGTCCATGGCGGCACCAGAGCAAGAATCCGCGCCACCAGGTCGATCAGCCCGTTGGGCGTGTAGTTTTGGTAGCGTCCTGTCCGCCACAGCTCGTAGAGACCCGTGCCGCGAATCACCAGAGTGGGTAGAGCTTGAGGCCGTCCGTCCGGAAGGCCGGGTTCTCGAAATACTCGTGGAACTGGTCCATGTCACGCTCCATGCCCACGTTGGGCAGATCCGGCATCATGTGGCTGACCACCTTGTAGCCAGCGTCCTTGGCCAGACAAAACGTCTCAGCCACGGCCGCGACCGTATGGCCGCGATTTGTGTCGCGCGCCACGTCCTCGTACAGCGACTGCACGCCGATTTCCAGCCGTGTGCAGCCGTACCGCAGCATGCTCGACAGGTGCGGCTGCAGGCAGTAGTCGGGCCGCGTCTCGATGGTGATGCCCACGCACTTGGTGTTGCTCATCTCGCCCGCAGCCACCGCCTCGTCCACGTTGGTTGTCTGGTAGCCGCTGAGCGCGTTGTGCAGCTGCGCAATAAACGTCTCCCGGTACGACTCGGCCAACGACATGAACGTGCCGCCCATGATGATGTACTCGACCTTGTCGACGGAGTGGCCCAGTGCTTTCAGCTGGTCGACACGGCCGCGCGCCTGCTCAAACGGATCATAGCGCGCGCGGATCGCCCGCATCGATGTCGGCTCGTAGCCCGTGTACGACTGCGTGCTGTATTCAAAGTCCGAGTCGGGTCCACCGGGCAGTACACGCAGATGTTGCCCGTATACGCAATGTGCGGGCAGCGGTGTGGCTTGCACATGACGGCCACGACAGCAATGCCCGACGACGTGCGGATCGGCTTAGCCACCAGCTTGGGCAAGATGTACTTCTTGTAGTGTTCGGGCACGGCCGCGATGATGGCCGTCAACGGAGGAACACCGTTGACCTTGTGCTTGCGTGCATACTTGGATCGCAGGCTGTTGAGGTTGATGTCGCGGGGAGCCCGCCGGGGTTGCGTGACGACTCTTCAAAGTCCTCGATCAGGCATGTGCAATGTCGGCACAGCATCGCAGGAAGCGTTCGTTCTCGGGCGGCAGATTGTCTTTTCCGCGGCGGGACGTCGTTCCCGCCGCCGTTTCGGTCACCGTTGTCGTCGACATAGTCGTTCGAGTCTGTATCGAAGCAGTTTTGTGGCAGTGCCGCTTCTCTTCTGGGGCCCTTTCCAGCCTCCTCTTGATGCGCGCCCTACCGACAACTACGACGGTTCGCGATGTCGTCCCTGGAGGTAGACCCTTGCTCGGTTTGGTAGAGGTTTTCCGTGATTTCCTCGCGGTTCGCCGAGTTCTCGTCCGTTATCAGGTTCCGCAAGTATGCTTCTGTATCGATCGCCCGCGTTGTGGCACAAACTGTATCGTGAGTCTGCAGTGTGCCTGACTTCGCCATCGACTTTTTGGTGGGGCCCACAGCATTTCACCCACCTCTTATCGCTATCAGCGGCCGAGCCAATGGGAGGTAGCGAAAAGCCCATTCAGGGCGGAAGCCGTTGCCTGCACGCTAGCATCAGGAATCGGCAACTTCTTAGTCCGCTGCTGCCGGCGACCCCTGTGGCTTTACCCATGTGGCGGTGCGCTGCCAGGCATCCCGTGCCTTTCCGCGCTCTTTACCGACATTTGGTTGGCAATCTGTGCCGAGTTTCACGTCGATTCCGCAGGCCGGCGGGGTTTTACCATCAAGTTACACTTTAGTACGAGTACGAGTAAAGATCGCAGGCGCAAGCATGTGCCCGGATGGCGAGGCGGCACTTCTACTGAGTAGGGCGCTTTGGGGCTGTCCAGCGCAGAGTCGACCCTCGAAAACAGACCGCTTCACGTCGCCCGGAATTTGGCCGAGTGTCGAAAACGATGGAATGGCAAAAGGAAAAAAGTCTCGTACAATCAGGCCCCAACAGGAGCCAGAGTGGCCGCAGCGCCAGTCACGCTTGTGTCTGCGGTAGCAACGGCTTGGAATGCGGCCGCCAAATGGGTTCTGTCGGGCTGTCAACGGCCCTTTACGTAGCGAAGCCCCTCTTCAGCGTTCGGTGTCCTTTTGCACCTGGACGAAGTCGTCGTAGCGAGCTTGTAGCGAGCTTGTAGCTAGCTGTCTGGCAGGATTTGTCCTAATTTTTGTGCCGCGCTGCTCTTTCCCTCATTCCGACGACACTTTGCCCTTGTTGTGCAGAGACTTGCACCAGCTCCAAATCCCCTTTCCGATTACTTTGCTTCCTCTTCCCGGCCCGACCGACCTTCTCTTCTTTGCACCTCGTTGCACCACCGACGACACGACCCCGACGACGGACCTTCCAACACTCCCTCCCCCCCGTCCTCCGTAACCCCCTCACACATCCATCATGCAGGCCCTCACACGGTGCGCCGGCCGGCGCTGCTGCGCCAGGTCGCTCGCCGCGCCTACAGCACCAAGTCCAGCCCTATGCCGCGACGATTGGCAACCTGCGCATCAACTCGGACACCAAGGTCCTCTACCAGGGCTTTACCGGCAAGCAGGGAACGTGAGTGCACGAACGGATGAGCTTGGCTGGGTTGCCCCGGCGTACATTGCGCCATATGCCATATGCCCATATGCGACGGCGACGGCGACGGCGACCGCAATGATAGCGGTGCTACTGGTGACAGAGGCGGCGGTCAACATCGGGATGCCATGCTAACGACGCTTTTTCCGGGATACAGTTTCCACGCCCAGCAGGCCATTGCTACGGTGAATATGCCCATTTCTTCTCCCTGCTCCCAAGCTCTGCGCACATGTACTGATACATGGCTTTCTCCCATTACAGGCACCAAGGTCGTCGGTGGCACGAACCCAAGAAAGCTGGCTCGACACACCTCGGCCTGCCCGTCTTCGCCAACGCCAGCGACGCTGTCAAGGAGACGGCGCCACTGCCACGGCCATCTTCGTCCCGTAAGGATCCCTCCACTCCATACATGTTGAGGTGCCAGGCCAGCCGCCATGGCGCCGCCAAATAGCTTTGACGTTACCTCTAACATGTCACCACAGCCCCTCTGGCTGCTAGCGGCATTGAGGAGGCCCTGACCGCCGAGATTCCTCTGATTGTGTGCATCACGGAGGGCATTCCCAGCATGGTACGTTCCCGTCGGCGTGCCCCTGAGCTTGTGCTTCATTGGTGCTTTGATAGCGTCTAGTCTAACCACAACATGTCCTCTACCGCACAGATATGCTCCGCATCACCGATATGCTCAAGACCCAGTCCAAGTCCCGTCTCGTCGGCCCCAACTGCCCCGGCATCATCGCCCCCGGCCAGTGCAAGATTGGTATCATGCCGGCTTCATCCACAAGCGCGGCCGCATCGGCATTGTCAGCCGTTCCGGTACTCTGACCTACGAGGCCGTCAACCAGACCACCCTGGCTGGCCTGGGCCAGTCCCTGGTCGTCGGCATCGGCGGCGACCCTTCAGCGGCACCAACTTCATCGACTGCCTGAAGGTGTTCCTTGCCGACGAGGAGACGGACGGTATCATCATGATTGGTGAGATGGTGGCTCGGCGAGGAGGACGCCGCCGAGTTCCTGCGTGCCAACAACACTGTCAACGGTGGCAAGCCCGTCGTGTCTTTCATTGCCGGTATTTCGGCACCGCCGGGCCGCCGCATGGGCCACGCTGGCGCTATTGTGTCGGGCGGCAAGGGCGGCGCCGACTCCAAGATCAAGGCCCTTGAGGCCGCTGGTGTCGTTGTCGAGCGCTCCCCGGCTGGTCTGGGCAAGGCTCTGCGCGACGAGTTTGTCCGTCGCGATCTTTTGTAGAGTGGACAAGGAAGAAGCAGTGGACTGGAGAGATTGATACAAAATAGAAATCAAATATGAGACGACTGGGAAGAAGCCAATGAGGAGACGCACCAGAGAGTGTGAGGAGGCGGTTTGGACCTTTTTAATCTTTTGTTTTGGCTTCCATGCGGGCTCTCGCCGTCACACGCTCACGCATTCAATAGAATACAGAAAGCAAACTCAATGCCGAAATCGTTGCTTGGAAAAACAGACGGGGCGTACGAGACAAGGTGAGCAGGGCACCGTGTGCTGTAATACTGTTTAATGGGAAATCAGTTTGTTTGATAGGCGTGGGGGGGGGGCATGCCTCGTCTCTAATCTCGTCGCAGACTCTGCAATACAGACCCAAGAATACAACAACGTTACAGGTGCGTAACGTGTCTTTATTGAGTATTCGGATTGCATCGTTCATGTTCTTCTACCGGGTCAAGTTCCGTGCAGACCATTCGTCTCGTTCGCCTGGGACTGCGAAATACATCTGGCTAAACTGAGCGAGAAAAAAAAGACAGACTTTCAATATACTGTTTGGAACGATACACAGCCGCTCGAAAAATACCGCTCTATCTAATAATGATACCCAAGCATCCTGGCAGTCTTGAAGCGCGGACAGCTTAAAGATCCAGATGTCAATACATCACTGATTTTAATGATGCTGCCGAGAAAACATCAGACGCAATCAAAAAGCACCGGGAACTCTGGCCTTTTATAATGATGAAGAGCGACATTGAGACGCGAAAGTAACCGAACAACAGTCCATGGACGCCGGTCATGACAGTGTCAATCAATCAAACTCAGACGGGCTGTACTCAGACGGGCTGTACTCAGACGGGCTCTAGTCGTTAAAAAGAATGGCCGTGACACGATCCATGTATTCTTCACTCAAGGTGTAGGCCATACCACCACGTCGGTCGACACCAACGCGATTAAAAACGCCGACCACGTCTTCCACAGAGAAGCCCAGATCGACATACATGTTCACCAAATCTGCGTGGTAAACCGCCGTATCTAGAAGCAGCCGAACCAAGGAGTAGAGCTACAGTCAGCGACAGTTCCGGCTCAGAGTCGCATTTGGTTGCAAAAGAAGAGAGCTGAACATACCTCCTATAGTCGACCGCAGCCTGGGCACCTGTCGCCTGAGTTGTGACATCGATGGACTCCGGTGCAGGCACAATCGAGTGGCGCCGGCATGGCGCACTGCCCAATCGTGAGCCACCACTCTGAATTGTCTCGGGTTGTTTAGAAGCATGTAGGCAACAGTAGAGTCCTGGGGATCATCCGGGTTCGGGCTCTCCAGTAATGAGCGCAAGGAGAGCAGGGATGTCTTGATCGTGTTTACGGGCGACCAGTTCTTGGTGAGCGTGTCCAAACAAACATATCCCTGGATTCACAGGATCGTTAGCTGCCAAGAGAGAGTGCGTTGGAAAGGGGCACATGCCAATCTCTCCGTTATAACATACTGTTTGACTGCTAATGTTGGGGTGCCAGATCTTCGTGTCAAATTTCATCGCGGCGCCTTGAAAGGGGTACTCGGGTGTGGGACTTGGATGTCGATGACATATACGCCAGTCGCATATGGCGTGTCTGGCGGGCCTTGAATACACCCTTGAGGTGTTGCAGATTGTTATCAACCGGGTGTGCCTGAACACCAGAGCCATCTTGATCCTTCTCAATGTCCGCAACTCTCGGGTCACACGGTGATGGCAAGTCGGCGGCATTGTGTATGGTAGGCCCAATGGAGGTCGGTGCTTGGCCGGATGATGAGGTATGCCTTGGAGATGGATGGCGACAAGCTTCCAAGACCTTTGCAGGTGAGGCCGCTAAGTGATTTCGGACAAGAGCAATATCGATAGAAAGAGTCGTGGGGGGATGCACCAAGAGAAATGTTCAAAAAGGCCGCTTGCTCTCCGTTGAGTTACCACGTGTGTCTTCAAGCCCCAGAAATTGCAATGGGCAGAGATGCAACCGGAAGGCGAGTCGAGCAGCCTGGGGATAACAGATGCTTTTAAAGGCTGTAACCAGTTGGCACGAAGAAAGTATGCTCTCCCTCGGTAGACGGGACGCTGCAGCAGCGGGAAGAGGAGACGATGCACAAAGCAATCAAGCCTGCAAAGTCCACGTCGAGGGGTGTAGGATGAAAGACAAAAGAGTACAATGACAAGATGCAAATAGTGGGCGGAAGAGCAATGGGGCGGCAGCCGGATGGCTTTACTGAAGATTTGTTCAGCCGCAACGACAGAGTCTCCGGATGACAGGAAGGGGAGAAAAGAACAACAAAACCACCAAGGAACTCACGAGGAAAGAGCAATGTTTTGAAGCAATTTCTGCCTCGCAACGGTGCGTCCCAAGATGCGTCCCAAGATCGTGTGCCTTGAAGCCAGGAAGTGCCCCGCCACTCTGCTTCCAGGGACTTGTGTATGGAGAGCTTTACGAGTACTTCGTACTCGTAGACTCTGAGGTGGTCGGCTGGCCGGTCGGAAGACTCACGTGACTTGATTCCGTTGGCCAAAATACGTTAGTCAGGACGAAGAACAGTGCTGTCGCGTTTCCCCTGGCGCCTGGACCAAACCAATGTGCTCGCCGTTTCGCCTCCACAGCTGTTGGATCCAAGCTTTCCCTCCCTTTCTCTTTGCTTCCCGCCAACTGCGGACTTGTTGTTCACACTCGTCTCAAGTACAGTGTGCCAGCACACCACGTTATCATCCCCATCGCAACAACTGTTCTTAATTCACACAAACGACATCGCATTCAACGATTGCAGAGAGATACAACCATGGTACGCCCTTGACCCTTGCAACCCTCCCAACAGTGCCACCTCGGCGTTGATGCTTGTGAGAGTCGCTGACGATGATGGCAATAGGGACAAACCAGTCTGGCATGGGCGGCGGAGCGCCGGTGATGGACAGGATGACAAGAGCAAGAAGGTAAGTGCGCGATTGGCGATGTAGCGTGGACGATGGAGGGCGGCGAACGACTCTGCGAGGGGGCACGACAGACATGACGGCAGGGTGCTGACACGCATTGTTTTGCTGCATGACAGAAGGACAAGCCCAAGTATGAGCCCCCACCGCGACCAACGACCCGCGTCGGGCGTAAGAAGAGAAAGGCGGCCGGGCGGCGGTGCTGCTGCCAAACTCCCAGCGGTCTTCCCTACGAGCCGATGCAACTACGACTGCTCCGCATGCAGCGCATCCACGACCATTTGCTGCTCGAGGAGGAATACGTGGAGAATCAAGAACGGCTGCGCAGAACCAAGGCAGCCAAGGACAGCAACGCACCGGCCGTCAACCTAGACGCCATCGATGGTGCGGGTGGCGACCGGCTGGCGGACGAGCGCAGCCGCGTGGACGATATGCGCGGCAGCCCCATGGGCGTTTGGCACTTGGAGGAGATGGTTGACGACGACCACGCCATCGTTTCCAGCACGACCGGCCCTGAATACTACGTGGAGCATCATGCAGCTTCGTCGACAAGGACCTGCTGGAGCCGGGCGCGAGCGTGCTCCTCCATCACAAGAGCGTCAGCATCGTGGGTGTTCTTGCCGACGACACAGATCCGTCCGTCAGCGTGATGAAGCTCGATAAGGCGCCCACAGAATCGTACGCAGACATTGGTGGTCTGGAGCAACAGATTCAGGAAGTGCGCGAGTCGGTGGAGCTGCCGCTGCTGCACCCTGAGCTGTACGAGGAGATGGGCATCAAGCCGCCCAAGGGCGTCATCCTGTACGGTGCTCCTGGAACAGGCAAGACGCTCCTCGCCAAGGCGGTCGCCAATCAGACGTCAGCCACGTTCCTACGGATTGTCGGCAGTGAGCTGATCCAAAAGTATCTTGGTGATGGTCCCCGTCTGGTGCGGCAGCTCTTCCAGGTTGCGGCTGAGAACGCTCCGGCGATTGTCTTCATCGACGAGATCGACGCCATCGGAACGAAGCGGTACGATTCGACATCTGGTGGTGAGCGTGAAGTGCAGCGGACGATGCTGGAGCTGCTCAACCAGCTGGACGGTTTCGACGACCGCGGCGATGTCAAGGTGATTATGGCGAAAACAAGATCGAGACGCTCGACCCTGCCTGATCCGCCCGGGCCGTATCGATCGCAAGATCTTGTTCGAGAACACTGACCAGAACACGAAGCGCAAGATCTTCACGCTACACACGTCCAAGATGTCGCTCAACGAGATGTCGATCTGGATGAGTTTATTTCACAGAAAGACGACTTGTCCGGTGCGGACATCAAGGCAATCTGCTCCGAGGCGGGTCTGATGGCGCTGCGGGAGCGGAGAATGCGCGTGCAGAGGCAGACTTCCGGGCGGCGCGCGAGCGCGTGCTGCGCACGAAGCAGGAGGGCGAACCAGAGGGCCGTACTTGTAGACGATCTCTTCCAACTGTATACCACTATTGTATTACCCAACGACCGCATCCCGACCGACGCCTTGAACTGGCCCACTATCGTGCTCTCCTACATACAGTTGCTCTACATTTCCAGCTCACCTATCGCACGTTTGCATTCTTCTTTCCTTGCGTTGCTTCGACTAGAGACGGGCGGTTAGAGACAGTTGAATAAGATGCTCGAATCGGATCATATGCCACTAGATGTATTGCTATTACCTGCACGTGCCAAATGCTCTAGTAAGCTATGAGTTGCAAAAAGTGATGATATACATGCACGCATACGCTGTTTAACGAAATATATGTAGATTCCCTTGTGTTGTAGCTGCCCCATATGTATCCATCGCCCAAAGTCCTTTCAACGCCTACAATGCAATAACGAGTGAGCCCACATAAAATAAAACAAAGGCACCAACCACGTTTCGACCTACGCGCACTGGCCCTTCTCCCGCTAGGCATCTCGACTCTGCGCTCGCCGTCGCCAGGCCCAGTCGCCTGCGGGTCGGGCCCGCACTGACTCGGGACGCCAAGAGGCCGGTCCACATCGGTCGCCCGCGCGGCTTGAGCCCTCCGTTACGCGTGGCGGACGGGCCAGGCGGGGATGGCCGGGTTGTAGTTTGGTGGCCGGTGCGGGGGCCGCACCTGGCCACGCAGAATCTGTTCTGCCGTGATGCCCCGGCGACCATAGAACTCGCCGTTGGCGTCTGGGCGCACGACAATCACAGTGCCGTCGGCCTGCACGCCGGCGTAGAAGCCGCGGCTCTTCATGTAGGTAAACACAGGCCGGTTGAGCTCCTTCCACTTGCCGTCGTTCTCGAGTACGCCGCCTGCGCCCACGGGCCTGCCACGGCGCTGATCTCGCCGCCGAGGTGCGCAGGATGCAGACGCAGTCGTAAATGTCAGCCAACCAACAGGCCGGCCGGTGTGCACGAGGAAGCCAGAGGGCGGAGACCAGCCGCCGTCGGCAGACGCGCGACAAGGACGCCCGAGCCGCCGGCACCCGAGATGTGGATGCCCGTGCGGAAGGTGGTGAAGATGGCCACGCCGGCGGCGTCTCGGACGCCTCGGGCGGGATCTGGACAAGAGCTTTACGGAGCCCTTGGGCCGGGCACGACAGCCGCCGGGTCGGCGGGTGCAGCACCCTGTGCTGGTGCAAGGCGGGGCTGGGGCGTCTGTGTAGAAGCCGTCCTTGCAAAAGGAGGTGAGGATGGCGTGCGGCCTGTCACTCCTCGAGATCGAGCGAGGAGGGCCAAAAGGCCTCGGAGCCGAGACGGTTGGTCAGGCGGTTCACGGGAGCGCCGACCTTGACACTGAGCTGGTAGAGACGCTCGCGCATGCTGGCTTGCCAGACGGGGGGCGGCCGCGTCAGTAGGCGGCAGGCGTCGGTCTTGGGGTCGGCCCGGGCGAAAGACTGGGTTGCGGCGGCGCAAACTGAGCTGGCCCAGGTTGGGATTTGTGCCGGAACTGCTGGGAAGGGCTGCTGCAGCGGATATTGCTGTGGTTGTAAGGCTGTCGGGGTGTACTGGTCCTGAGGACGAGGAGCAGAGGAGGCTGGCCGGGCGACGGCCTCTTGGTTGGTAGATTGCGAGGACATGGTCGTGGTTGAGTGCGTCAAAGATTGTAATGAAGGTATCCAAGAATGTAAGCTGCAGAGGCGCAACGTGTACTTCTGCGATGTGGAAGACGCTGGGACGAACGGATGAGGAGATGGGGCGAGATGTGACAAACGGACGAGGATAAAGTGTCGAGCTGCAAACGTGGAACCGTGATGGCATTATATGGAAGATCACGAGTCAAAGACGCTGGTGTCGGTGTCCAACCTTTCGTCCAATGCACCCCAATCAACCAGCCCACATGCATGTCGACGACGACGCATGCGCGGCGTAGCTTGAGCGATCCGTGCTATTGGCGCTGAAGCGGTGGTATCGGCGCATACTAGTTCTCCTAGTGTGTTGCAGCGGGTTGGCGCTTGGTCGCGATGCAAATCCTGGGCCCTGCCGTGCTTCGTTTCCACCCCACTTGCTCCAGCAGAAGCTGAACAATCTACCTATGAGCCATCGTACGACGCAGTTGGGACGGACAAGGGCTTTCGAGTCAGGGCACAGCAGAAAGCAAGGCCATGCGCGGCTGCGAGATTCCGGTCGCTGTGTGTCGGTTGGAGACCGAATGTGGAGATGACGTATGGCCGGATCTATTCTTCTCGAAGGATCAAGCGGCGCCGATCGCGTATCGTCCCGGGGGAAGCTTGAGCGAAGACGCCCCTACAAGGCTCTCGTTGGCGCAGCCAGAGTGGGCGCAGTTGGCTGTGCTCGCGACTTGGCCAACGAGAGCCAGCGGAATACGTCGTACGATGGCCTGGAATTCGTGTGCTTTCTGGGTTACGACTTGATGCTTTCCCCGGCTGTACGATGTGGGCATCACTGTCTGCAGGGCTGAACGATCGACGGCATACGCATCAAAGTCGAAATGCCATAAGAATAGTCGATGACTCGAGCCATGACAAACATACAGTATCGGTGAGAAGTGCACGGACAGCACATGGAACCAGAGTTGTCCACCCAATGTCATGATCGTGGAGAGTGGCCGGTTTCGCAGGCCACACGTTCATGTCCAAGGTGTCAGCATGGCACAATGAGACTCGACCAGCATGTTTCCTACATACAATACAGGCCGAGAGATTATGGATAACATAAGCGCAGACGGCGCAGACCGGCGCACTTCCTCCCTCAAAGACGCGATGCAGTAGGTGTCTTGGTGCCTAGGATCTCATCGGCCATGGCCCGGCCGGCCGCACGTCCCGAGAAGATGCAACCGCCCAGAAAGGTGCCCTCGAGTGCCGCATAGCCGTGCACGCCGCCGCCGCCGAAGCCCGCCGCTTCGCCGGCTGCGTAGAGGCCCGGGAACGTGCTGCCGTCGGCGCGCTGCACGCGTGAGCTCAGGTCTGTTCGATGCCGCCCAGGGTCTTGCGCGTCAGCAGGCGCATGCGCACGGCTACCAGCGGGCGTACTTGGGGTCCTGGATGCGGTGCGGCGGCGCCACGCGGCTGATCTTGTCGTGCCAGAAGAGCCGCGCGTTGTGGATCAGCATCGCCTGCGCGTCTTTGCTGTAGGGGTTGTCCATCTGCGCGTCGCGCGCCTCGACCGTCTCCTGCACGTCTGCCAGGTCCAGCGCGGGCCCGCCCACCCCTGCCGCCAGCTCGTTCATGCCGCCACGAGCTCGGGCAGCGTCTCGCGAATGACAAAGTCGACGCCGTGCTCGCAGAACTTTTGCACGGCGACCGTGCCCTTTTCGTGAGCACGCGCTGCAGCAGGGCCTGCCAATAGCTCTTGTTTGTGATATCCGGGTTCTGCTCCGACCCCGACAGCGCAAACTCGCGCGCCACAATGGCTCTGTCCAGGATAAACCAGCTGTAGTCGTAGCCCGTGGCACAGATGTGCTTGAGCGTGGCCAGCGTGTCGGAGCCCGGTACAGGAAGGCCGGCAGCCGCTTGCCGGTCGCGTCCAGCCAGAGAGACGAGGGACCCGGCAGCACGCGGATGCCGTGGTTTCGGCCAGATGGGTCCCAGTCCCAGACCCTCCGTGTAGTGCCACATGCGGTCCTGGTTGACCATACTGGCGCCTGCCGACTCGGCAATGTCCATCATGCGTCCGTCAACGTGCGCCGGCACACCCACGATAAACGACTTGGGTACGCTGGGCCCAGCCTGTCCAGGGGCCACGCCTTCTTGACAGCCTCGACGTTGCCGCCAATGCCGCCCGACGCCACCAGCACGCAGGCGCCACGCAGCTCAAAGGTGTCGACAACCTCGCGCGACGTCGGCTGGCCGCGGGGCACCGCGTCGTCGTCCCGGAGCACTCTGCCAGCAATGCCAATGACGCGGCCCTTGGGGTCGTCGTTTTCCGTAAGCAGGCGATCCACCATGCGACGGTGCAGAAACGTCACCAGGCCCCGCTTCTCGGCTGCCAGCACCGGCTCCTTGAAGATGCGCACCACCTCGGCCCGTGCCCCAGGTCAGGTGAAGCGCGGCACCGAGTTGCCGTGTGCCCGCGGAAGCGCCGTCGCCGCGCTCGGCCAGCCGACCTGGATAAAACAGGCCCAGGTTGGTGACGTACTGCTCAACTCGTCTGTGGCAAAGTTGACAAAGGCCTAGCGGTCTTGCGTGTCGAGGCGGTCAAACTTGGCGGTGCCGAACCAGTCGCGCATGGCGAAGAGCGCGCGAGTCCTTGATGCCGCGGGCCCGCTGGCCTTGGAATCGACGCAGAAGAGACCGCCGAGCGAGAAGAAGGCCTGGCCGCCGAGATTGGCCCGGGTCTCCTGGTCGACAATGACGACGTTGACCCCGCGCAGGGTCAGCTCGTAGGCGGCGACGAGGCCGGCGAGGCCATGGCCGACGATGATGGCCGGTGGCGTTGGGGAGCTGTTGGGCATGTCGGCGAAGCGCTGTGCAAAGAGCTGTGCTGTGTTTGTTCAAACGAGGAGCTGTAGCAAGGACTTGTCGCTCGCTTTGTGATTGTCTCGAGCTGTCCCGGTTGTCCATCCCACCCTGTGCAAAGAGCAGCTGTAATCTGGGGAAAAGGCGGCCCTTTGACATAACCGGGGGGGGGGGGGGGGGGGGGGGGGGGGGGGGGGGGGGGTCCTGCGTCTTAGGCCGACGCCACTTACAGCGCCTACAAAGTATCCTGGCCTGCGGGGAAAGCTATCACTAGTTTCGTATTCAAAGTCCGTCCCCGTAGTAACGAGGTCCCAGGTCGTCTGTTACGTACTTTGTAAGTCACGTATTCCGACTGGTCCAGCACAGCTACTAGTGTTATTACACTAACGACGAATACTCGGAACTACAGTACATGCTGGAACACCCGTTATTTCTCGTGAATGGACCTTCAGCATATCCACCTGCATTTGTTCAGTGACCGGGGTGTACGGCGGCCAAGACATTGTAGGGATACGGCGTTGCTGTATTTCTTGGTGTGTTTTTCGTGCCGCATGCCCTGGGGCGTTGTCTTGCAACCCCCGGGCGAGACCTCTACTCAGAGACGCAATATGTATCAAGCTGCTCATGACCGCGCGACGAGTGACAAAGTGCCATGGCTCTGTTGCCGTAACACCCACGTCTCGTCTAACCAGAGCACCGACTTGCATTGCTCTACCGTCCAGTCTCTGTGCTCGAGTGTCAACCGCAACGAGTAGTCGCCGTTGTCGATTCTTATCCGGTAAAGCGGCCTGATGAGCGACGTATCATCGATAACCGAGGCGCCGGAGCGTCGAGGCGGATAACATACGGGCCATGTTGTTTATCGCCAGGGTCTCCGAGAGTTGTCAAATAAGTCATTCGTCGGTTCGTCATTGAGGCCGAGATAAACTCGATCAGCTGTTGCTCTTCTCTAGTGAGAGGAGGACGGCCCGGCCTGTGACAGAACTTTGATTTTCGGACTGCCCGCTTCACCTGGTCTAGGCTAACAGCCAAGTTGATGGCTGATTGCTGCCTCGCTGAGGCACCGTTGAAGAAGAGCGTCCGAATATGTGTGTATTCGTCAAAGGTGATTTGTCGTGTCATTTTCGCAGGCGTTGGTCGATGCAGTCTGAACAATCACAGAGAACAGGGAGGGATGATCTTTTCTACAAAGTACTTGACCATACGATTAGTGGCATAATCTTGAGGGTTCTCCATAAAAGGTCACTTCTCATACTTTGTTCAAATGATCGGCGGTGCGTATTACGCTTTGAACTTCGTACGAAGTAGAAAGTAGACGGACGGACTGGTAATCCGCCAAAACGGCCACATGATCAAAGCCGCAGTCTGCAAAGGCTAGGTCAATTGATGCCCATTACTTTTGTACATACCAGGACCACACCAAAACGTGCGTCGCACCACAGTGCACAAATAGGGACAATTAAACGGCGCAGTTGCAGCGGAGTCGGTCAGGCGACCAACTGGCAAGGTGGACGATGCCCTGCTATCGATTGTCCATCGTGCCATCGTTTACCCTTGCTTGTACGAGGGCCTGGCCAGACCGTTGATGCTGCTGGACGCTGTGGTCGAGGTTTTTGCTTTTCGCAGCTTTACAAGACGAACGTCGTGTGTCCTGATCCACGTCTGGGAGAGCTAGTAAAACAGAGACGCGCAAAGTGCCGTGAGGAGGCGCGCGGAGGTTTGTGGATTCATTTGCGTCAAGCGGTCGTATTCCTCCGCGGCACTGGGAGAAATATGTAGCCAAGAAAGACGAGCTGACAGGTGCTGACGGGATGAATGGGCTGTGTGGCTCCGTCTGAGATCGATTCATGGTTTCCTTTTCGTGGACGTAGTACGGGTGCCACAGTTTAAGCCAGTTGAAGCCACAGAGAACGGCATCCCACAGGACAAATAAAAGGGCTACGAAGCGTAGTTTAGTAGATCACAGAAAAGAGTCTTGCAGGATCCTCTGCACGACAGACCTGGCCGAGCACGGGACAGTCGCATATAGTAGGTGCTATTGGGTACGCTTATGAGTCGCATAGATGTGAGCATGATACATGAACGTGGGCCGGAAACACATTGAGTCAAGAGGAACGAAAGGAAGGAGACTGGTTACATCAAACACACGAAAAACAGATGGGTGGCAGATGAGAAGGAGTCCGGAGAACCCTTCCACGCCGCGGATATCATAGCATTGGTATCAAACAGCCCGTGCAAGCGACGTCAGTGCAAAAGAAAAGAAAAGAACGGCAAAGGAAATAAATGGTAGAAACGGGGACGAGGACGGAGTCGAAACAAAGGGTATGAACGAGAGCTGAAGAGCAGAAAGAAAGATGAGCAGGTCAACGGCATGTCGCTCCTTTGCGCGATTTGGCTTGCCTTTTGCGTCACACAAAGAAGTAGACAAGAAACAAGAAAGAGAAGAAAAGAGAGGAAAAGAAACAGGAAAGAGAAGAAAAGAAAAGAAAAAGAAAAGAAAAAGCGCAACGAGGTAAGTGCAAGGCGCGGGCGGACATGAAGAAGAAAGGAAACAGAAGAGAAAATAGGAGAGGGAGGTAAGAGCGAGGTCGCTGAAACCAGCCAGGTACGCGGACGGGCGGTTAGGCCTTGTTGTCGCTGCTGCCCACGTCAGCATCGACGCGCCGCCGCTTGTTCCGAGTGACGGCGTGCCCTGTTGCCCGTATCCGGCCCGCTTGCGCGATGCTGCCCCTGTCGGCACGGACAAATCGTCGGTTTGCGGCACGTCGCCGGCGACGCACTCGTGTTGGGTGTGTGCGTGGCATGCGTGACTGGCGTGGCAGCCGTGGCGGGCCGTGGCAGCCGTGGCAGCCGTGACGGCCGTGACGGCCGTGGCGGCCGTGGCGGCCGACAGGTCAAGAGAGGCATCGGCCATGGGGTGTGCTGCAAGGTGTGCTGCAACGTGTTGTTGCAGAGGCAGCGCGGTGGCGGTGGTGCTCTCGGTCTCCGCAACAGCGATACGGGGTGCGTGCATGGTGCAGGTGCCAGCCGTTGTTCTTGGCGCTCTGGACAGCTGCTGTTCCAGCGATGGGCCCTTGCTGTTGTGGCTCCTGCTGCTGCACTGCCGGTGCCGGCACGGGCTGGACGTTGGAGAACTGGGCCGGGGTTATCTCGACAACGGATGAGTCGGACTGCGCATCCGCCGGCCCTGGTGGTAGGCCCCGGCAGTGCGTGTTGGCGATCAAAGGCCGGGCCACCCAGGCCGTCAACAGGGTGGCAGGCGGTACGCCACCAGAGGACCAGTACGCCTTCCCTCGTGACAATTGAGGTGTGGTGGGCGGCGGTGGCAGCATCTCCCACCCAGCGCGCAATGCTGCTGCGCTTGTCACGCCACAGAAGCTTGCTCTGCTCGACGCGGGCGCGCTCAGCGCGTGCTCCTCGCGTGCCAGTCGTTCTTCGCGCTGGCGCTGACGCTGCTCTTCGGAGACTGCCTTGGCGGCTCGTGCATGTGCCTGTTCCCTGTTCCCGTCCCTGCTCCCGCTGTTGATTTCGTCCTGTTCGGGCCGCCGGAGAGGCCATAGCCAAGGCCGTAGCCAAGGCCCTCGGCGGCTCTAGCCTCGGCTTCGGCGCGGGCGGCGTCTTCGGCGGCAATCTGTGCCGCCGTTGCCAGGCGCCGACGCTTTCTGTGCTCCTGGCTCAGGGGCCGGCACTTGGCCTCGAGATACTGCAGCTTGGTCTGCCAGTACATGGGGTCGTTCAAGTCGGGCCGCCGCCGTTCTCCTCTTCTGTCAGGTCGTTGTCATCGTTGTCGTTGTCGCCGTTGTCGTCGTGGCCATGCTCGATAGCCTCGTTCTCGTCCTCGTCCTCCTCGCTTCGTTGGTCTCCTCGGCCTGTTCGTTGTCGCGGCCAGCAGCCTGCTTCAAGCGCTCCGGCCTCTGTTTCCGCTTGCGATACGTCGGCTTTACCCGCACGTCACCGGGCCCAGCAATGTAGAGCTCTTCGTCGGCCAGGACGGCCAGGCCCGCGTCGCCCAGCCCACCAGTGTCAGCATGGCATTGTACACCCAAGATCGCAGGCGGGCCACCCGGGCGGCGGTGCTTCCCGCGCGATGACGGCGTCGACGGCGGGTCCTCGTTGGCCATGGCGTTGTTATTGTCGTCGTCCGAGGATATAGACACGGGCTCCATGGGCTGGATCAGGGAAGGCTGGAGTCGGCGGAGGTTGTCCTCCGTCAGCATCCAGGCCTTCCGCGAGGATGCCATTTGCGTGCCGCTGTGGAGTCAATGGTGAAGAGGAGTCAAGTAGTCCAGGGGAGTACTAGCAAGAGCGGCTCTTGGGGAGGGGTGTGCTGGTCGTAGAAGAGCACGTTGTCGCCGTCTGTGGTGTCGATCTCGCGGGTCGATCGGAGCGGCGCAAGAGGATCGTGTGGGAGAAGTCGCCGCACTCGTCGAGTGTGCTCTTTGTTATTGCATCGAGGCGAGTGGTGTCACCGTCGTGCTTGGCTGCTGCAGATGCCGTGTAGTGCTGGCGAAGAACAGAGGCGACGGATGGGCTGGTGTCTGTGTCTGAAAAGTCGGCGAGAGGGAAGAAAGAAGAGGGGCGCGTGAGTGAAAGTGAATGGGTGGGAGTGTTATTAGAAAGCCGAGTGCGTCGAAAATGTCACGGAGAAGTCGAGTTCAGGCTTTTACGCCAACAAGTACGAAAGAAAGAAACGAGAGCGAAAAAGAGAGAAAAAAAGAGAAGAAAGAAGGAATCGAAGAAAAAAGAAAAAAGAAACGACGGACGAGGCGCCCTTGGTCGACTTTGACTTGGTGCTTTCCTGACCGGATCTGTTGAGGGTTTTTGTCGGTATTGCCCTGCTGCACTCTTCGCTAGGGGACTACAGTGGAGGCTACAGCGCTGGGAGTCGGGCTGAGAGGAGAGCCAATAGGCGCAAACGACAGACAAACAGCCTAAACAGTGGCGCCATTAGTCATTGGTGGCCAAAGCTCCCGAAACACTACGGAAGGAGCACGGATCCACCTTGGTCAGTAGTCTTCACGTGACTGGTCACGCCTGGTGTCCTGTAAGTCAAGACGGCCAAGCATTGAATGCCCTTTGATTCAGACTCGAAGTGAATAGGAACAGAGTGTTACTACGGTGGCTACCAGCCGGGCCAAGATCGACCTGATGAGACGAGCCAAGGCAGAGGCTCGGTCCGCCACCGAACAAGACGCCACCCCGGACGCCCCCTATGACCAGGCCAGAACGACGGTCAGGAATGGCATCATCTCGGAGCAACATGCACTACGGGAATACCAAAGGAAGTAGGGGAGTACTCGAGAAAGATCGACACGGCCTTGCCTGGTAGACACACCCGCACCCTGTATGACAGCCTCAAACGAAGCGAAGTACGGGTCCTGGCACAGCTGAGGACGGGCATGGCACGGGTCAACGGCTACCTGCACCAGATCGGAGCAGCAGAAACGGAGACCTGCACGTGCGGGCAAGCAAAAGAGACCATCAAACACTTTCTCTTTCGCTGCCCACAATGGCTGGTCCAAACAAGTAGAGCCCTGTAGTAAAGAGAGTCGAAAGTGGACAACCTCCCCTTCTTCCTCGGAGGCAAGGAGGGACTGATCAAGATGACTGGAAACCGGACATGAAGGCAGTACGGGCAACAATAAAATTCGCCCTGGAGACGGGAGACTGGACTACGTACCGGAGGCAAGATAAAGAACAATACACAAGAACCATCGAACCATCGAACATCAACAATATCGCCAACAACCCACCAACAACCTCACTGACCCACCGGCAGTCGACCTGGCTTCAAGCACCGCGTATGGCCCTGAACACTTGGAGGATCTTCAAGAAGGCCATATGCCCCGTAACTGAGTTGGATAAGAAGAGGGTTTAGGGGAAGTTAGCAAACGAGAAGGGGAAAAAGACTGGTTGAACAGGAGGGTGGTGTATTTGAAAGCAAGGAAGTATGTAGCAACGTACAGAAGAGCCCTTTAGGCTGGTGCCTCCGTGCGAAATTGAGTTTCATTCATTCATTGCCTTTGATCGGTTCTGGTGCTGGTTGTCTTGTATGTAAAGGCCATGGAAGCATCGTTCTCGTCTGTCGGATCATCGAGATTTGTGAGACTTGACTATTGTCGCTAATACTTTTTTTTCTTGTGTCTTAAGATAGCTAATGAGAAATACATATTAAGAGGCATCTTTCAATCCGTTTGATTCGAAAAGGTATGCATTTTTGGTGTGGTATTATTTATCTGAAAGACATTGAGACATGAAATGATAGACAGCTTGCTCACTAAGTAGCGCAATAAGGTCACAAAGAATACCTAAAGGAATTTACCGCGCACATATACACTTCCAGAGTGGACCTTGTCGAAGAAACCAAGCCTGAAAATCAAACTTACCGATGCTCTTACCTGAGGTAGCCAAAGAAGAGACGCGGGTCGCTGGGGTTGACTACGGCGACCATGCGAGAAGCCCGAGCGCGACGGATGCGGCTTGGTCTGCGGTAGCAGACTTGTTGGTTGTGATCTGGCGCCTTGCGATGGGGCCGGGGAGCTCGAAGCTGCTGGGGCGGCTGAACACTGCGCCGTGGCCTGGCAATCTGCCGGACGCGAGGTGCAGACCCGGCGGGCCGTACGGGCTGCCGAGGCCCAAGCTGTTCATGCTGCTCTTGTTGTTGCTCACCTTGGGCTGCTCGGGCCCACCAAAGACAAAGTGGCCAAGCATGGCCGAGACGCTGCTATGGACGACTTTCTGCACCGTCTGGCGCAGCGGGTTGTGTGTCCAGAGCATCGCGCGGTAGCCGGTGGCTGGTACGTCGGCCTCTGGCGGTTGGACTGGTTGCCGAGGATTCTGCTGAACACGGGAAACGACGACGACGACGGGCTCGTCTGCATGCACAGCAGCACCGTAAACGTGAACCTCGGCGCTCTGGACCTGGACCTGGACCTTCAGACCGTCGGCTGCCACCGGTTGCGCCTCGACATGGAGCACATCGAGCAGCAACACGTCAGAGTCGGCGCCGCCCGCGTCCGAAGAGGTGTCTGTGTTGGTGCTCGAGGGGCTCTCGTCGCGGGCGTCGCGCCGTGGGCCATGCCCGAGACAGGCGAGGGTCTCGCCCCGGTTCTGGCGGTGCTCGCACACCAGGCACAGGTCCACCACCTCGTAGTTGCCCTTCCAGCAGACGCGATGGCGGGTGCAGGCGGCTGCCCGGCAGCACACGGCACACTTCCATCGGCGAGTCTGGCCAGCATGGGTGACGACGATCCGGCCGGAGCGACGGGGCATCTGTGAGGACCTGGTTCTTGGATCCTGGGCTTGTGGCCGTGTCCTTGGTGCCTGTGGTGTCTGTGGTGTTGCTGGACGGCGTGGGGATGGCATGGGAAGGCTGGCAAAGGGGTTGGTCTGGAGCTGCGCGACCCGCTTGATGCGCTCCTCCTCGTCCCGCCCCCATTGCCTGTCCTCCTCGTCGCGCTTGCGCTTCCTGGACATCTCAAGCCAATGGCCGTAAAACTCCTGCCGGCGCTGGTACTCTTCCACAGGTGGGAAAAGGAGCCCGGCGTTTCGTCATCGCCGCTTTCCCACCGTGCCCGGAGCCGGCCGGCGTCGAGGAGAGGCCCGGCTTGCCAGTCAAGGGTGGGCGGGCGTGCAGGCACGTCCCGCAACGGATCTGTATGCTGGCCGCCATCTGGATCCCTCTTCTGTGGCGCAATGTGGGCGGCGAGGTGGCTCGGGTTGTCGGGCGGGCTGAGCACGACTCTATCCGCAACGTTGCTGCCGTCCCTTGGCCTTTGCGGGATCGTGCGCCCTTCCTCCTCCTCGATGATGTCGAGATTTGCGGGCGTCTCGCGCTTCCGGTATCTGCGAGCTACGCCGCGTTTGCGCTTGGAGGCATAGCTGAACGAAGCGCGTGCAACGTCGGCTTGGGTCTTGCCCAGCTTCACGGCGCACTTTAGCCTCCAGCACGTTGCGGCGCTGGAGAAGCTGGGCTCGGCCTCCTGCTCTTCGATCTTGACATTGTCGACATTTATGACTCTGAGCGACCTACCTTGTTGTCCGGGGTCTCGAGGGGCCATCGTGTCGGCTTGTTCGGTATTCTGTCGTGTTGTGAGGCAAGGATGCTGTTCACTACAATGTGAGTATCCTGCGACCCTTTGTATCTTGGATTGTCGTTCATCCAAAGCTTTTGCTCCAAACAAGTGTCGGGGATGGGGACCTGTTCTGCATTTATATGCTGCACAGCTCCTTGACTATAATGGTGATACACCGCAAGGGTAAAACTAGACTTTCTGCAAAAGAGGACGAACAATCAACATGAAAACGGTCAAAGGAGAGAGATCAGAGAGAAGTGAATGAAGACTCTACTGCATCTTTGTTCTTTGAGCAAAGCCTGGCACAATGAGCCAATGTTCGTCTGCACAATAACAAAGTGTCATTGTTGGTCAACAAAGGAGACTCACGGTGGATGACACTCTTTCTTCTGGTCACCAGGGACGGGCTTTGAACGATACATGTCCTGTTGGCCCTAATGCCCAAAGTCTGGTTGTCGCCATTTGCCCCTTTGCCCCTTTGGGTGGAATGTAAATAGTACCAAATACCAGAACTGATGAACCATATTGGAGAACTTTATATTGCGAACAGGCTCGAATCTAACCTACTCAAAAGAGGCATCCAAATCGCAAAAAGAGTCCATTAGTTGCATTTAAACGACGTGAGCTTTTATACCCAGAGCTGGCAGGGACTGCCAGTACGACGTCCATTACGCCGGTTCTTTATTTGCTATGACTATGCACACATGCTGGGACCAACCGGGCAGGCTGCGAGCATCTCTGAGATTAGGCTGTGAAGACGGATGGCCATGACGACAGAAAAATAAGTCATGTAGCTTCAGCCAAAAGGCGAACGGAAATCGGTACAATTTCAGAACCTTATTTCAGATTCAAGTGATGGACCCAGAAGCCTTGTCTTCTAACATTTCTTTAAAACATCATCCGACATCACATATCACCGCATTGTACCGAAACCCAAAGGCCGACATGGATCGAGTCAAAACACCGCCGAGCAATGACCGCGCCCGCTGGTCGATAAGACGAGTAGTCTCCATGAATAAGATGAAATGGAAAACACGTCCGGAGAGCAAACACGCTCTCAAGGTCTCCCGGAGCCGACCGACAAGACAGAAACACAAATCCGCGTACCGCCAATGGACTGGAAAAGACAGGCCCGCACTCTCGGAGCCAGAAGCGGGCATAGGCTGGGTCCGAAGCACAGCTCTGGTCGCGGAGCCGCCACGCTATACCGTTGACCTCTCACGGCCGCCCAGGGAGCGATACGGCCATATATGTGCCGAATACAACCGGGTGCTGGGCCCCAGAACGCTGTATAGAACCTTGGACACACTACTGGACCAGGGCTGCCGGTTTCTGTGGCTGGCGAAGCCCTTGGCCTACATGCTCCGGGTGCGGGCCAGCACCGTGTTCCGGCGGGTCTACGACGAGGAGGAGCAGGCCGAAATCGAGGGCATCGCCGCTTGCATGGACGTGCCCGTCTACATGCTCGTGGCCCTCAATGTGCTGGTGGACATGATGATGGGCTGCTCGGCCATGGGGCTGCAGGCCGTATGCGGCGACAGCCCAGACCCCAGGATGCTGCACCTCCGCACCATGGACTGGTTCATGATGGGACTGCGCCGGCTGGTGCTCGAGCTCGAGTTTGTGCGCCAGCCAGGCGGACCCGTGGTGGCCACGTCCTTGACCTACCTCGGCTACGTGGGCGTCTTCACGGGTGTGCGCCGCGGCCTGAGCATGAGCATCAACTTCCGCAACTGCCACGCGCGGCCGTCGCTGCGGCAGCGCATGGCCTTTCGCCTGAGCCAGGCAAAGACCGTCGTGGGCCGACAGCGGTCGTTGGCGAGTGTCGCTCGTCACATCTTGCTGACGCCGGACGCCGCACTGGACCATGACCGGCGGGCCGACGATGAAGACGGCGCGGCCAGCGAGGCGGCCGGGGCGGCGAAAAAGGCCCCTGCCGACGGCAGACGTCTGTCCTCACCCATCAGCATGCCCTCTTGGACTACATCAGGCACCCCGACGGACTGCGCAGCCTACCGTCCACGGCTGCCTTTTTCATGTTCTGCACGCCGCAGTCGGTGCATGTCATTGAAAAGGACCACCGGCGTGCGACGGTGTTTCAAGCGGAACCGCCTTGACCGTGTGCAACCACGACCGGAAAGACGTGAGGCAGAAACAGGGCGCCCCGGACGGAGCCCTTGGGCTGGCCGACCAGGCGTTGCAGGGCGACACGAAGCGGTTCTTGGAGTTCTCGCTGAGGCGACAAGTCACCCTAGACACACTGCGCAGACAGGCACTTGCAGCCAGAGAGAAGCGCACCGGTGCTCCTGTCGAGGCCGTGTGCTATGGCGATGTCGTAGCCATGGCCCAGAGCAAGACCATTTGCAACAACGGCACGCACTTTGTCACCATCATGGATCCGGCGGAGGAAAGATGCTATGGCGGAGGGCGCGGTAGGCAAGAAACGATGTGGCGTAGGAGATCCCTTTGCATCTGGCGCGAGGCTGGCGTGAGCGATACCCATGCTGTTTTGTAGCTGGTATTGATTCGTCCAGGTTTCTTTGAATAGCACAGGTCGGTTTGGACAAGGCCTCCTAGCATGTTGGCAAAATCAATAAAATGTATCATGGACTTTGAAATCATAACAACGTCCCCTAGCCAGCTCCCCATGTCCGTGGCGGGGGAGGCTCGCTCGAAGGAAGGATCCCATCTCAGCAAGATACATGGAGCCATCGTATGCACAAGCTCGACACAACAGAGGGCCTCAGTATCGGTCTCGTCGTGTGGAAATGCACTCCACAGAGACACGATGGGTCCCTCTGATTGTGAAGCCCTGTCCTGTTCATCGCTGCAGCTCACCTCGTAGATTGAGTCAGACTATCTTCTCGCCTCGATGTGCAGGCGGGTTCGTGACTTATGTCTGCTTTGAGCCTTATCCTCTGGGTGGCTGTCGTCTGTCGGCGAAGCCGTTGATTATCGAAATGAACGGAGAACGGGGAAGTAGATAATGTGCTGGAGGAGTGCTTTGCTCTGGCCCGACTGGTATGGAGCACAGCATGTGCCGAGAAGGACCACTCGTTGGTGGATATGAAAGAAGGACCTCTGTCTTGGATGGTCGTCTACGAGCACTTTGCATGTGCATAGCGAGTGTATCCCTTCCCGGCGGCTTCTGGCTCAACCTGCACACTCATGCATGTACTCCGTATCTTACATCCGTTTTCAGGCTCCAGTCTCCTCTCCAGGACACTCCAAGCTACTCCGTAGATTACGATGCTCCCTGGCTGTACGAGGCACGACGTACGAGTACAAAGTATCTCGTAGTCACGGCTGTCTTCGGGTCTCCATAACACCAGCGCACGCATGCACACCGTGGGTGGAGTGGGCTGCTCCAGTTTCTTATCTTGGAGATGGGGTGCGAGAGATGACAGACGCGTCGTCGGAACGGGCCCAGTCGGGACGGCCATACGTCCAACGACGTATGGAGAACGGCGACAACAAGAGCCACAAGAGCAAATCGAGGTTCCAGAGAGGGCGCCTCATTCGTCATGTTGCCTCTCTGTCCTTGCGAGATGAAATGCCAATGCTTGGCATCCCCCTTCTCCGCACCGACTCGCACTCTTGCAAGTCTCACATGGTGCTCTCACACGGTGGACTCTGTGCTCTTCTCGCCTACATCTCCACCTTCTGGACGACTGTCGACTTCGTACTTCGTACGCAGGCCGTGCAAAGAAGGGCACATGCAGCTGCTGACATATGACGAGACGGAAACAAAGGCCTGGCCGTCACGGACGTGCCGTTTCATGAAACTACAAAGTAGCATCCTAAACAGAGTGGTCTTGGCCTGCGGTTGTTCCTTGCCATGGCCTTGCACAGGCCACTGGCCGGGAGTTTGGGGTGCGCTGCGACTGCAGGACTGCGAAATCGGACGTGATGAGCAAGTACCGTCGTGCAGCTCGCACCGAGCCCATGTACAAAGTAGGGGGGGCAGAGCGGTCTGCGATTGTCCTTTGCCCACACCGGATCATTGGGTCTGGTTGGAGAGTAGCACGCGGCGACACGGACATGCACTGAGTGATTTATTGACTCTGCTTCCACCGGTTTGGGCCGGATACGTGGGTGTATCAAGTCAGGAGCGCGGCCGTTGGGCTGACAAACGTACAAGACGTGGCAATGCGGAACAGTACAGATGGAAGAGGTAGGGAAAAGGAACAGAAACGAGATGGTGGGTAGGGGAGGAAGAGCACACCAGGCGGGCAGGCCAACATACTTTCTTTGTACGCGGACGTCGTACGACGTCGTACGACGTCCGCCGTGCAAGAGAAAAAGAAAGTTTCTGCTATCCATACTTTGTACAAAGTAAAGTCAAAATGGGCGGCAATCCCGAGAAAAGGGGGTAAAGCAGGCGAAGGAGGTCCCAGCAGACGAACGGACCAGGTGGAAGACGGGCTTGATACTGCCGGCAATTCATTTTGTGTGGGCTGGACAAGACGAGCTACAGTAAAATACGACATCAAGGGGAGCATAGACTGGGTGCGAAACCCTACGACGTACGAAGTACATGGTTCATTGAAGTGATGGACGAGGGGAAATCTGGACAGGCCTATGAAGCGACCAGCATGGAGAGCCAAGGCCAACCGGTAGTGGTAGACGAAGATGGTGCCCCCTTTTCTATTACAAGAGAAAGGGGACAAAGATCATGAAAACTCTGGGCGCGTACGACGTATAAAGTACTCGAAAGAACGAGCTGGCTACAAGTTGCGACAAGGTTGGTGGTTGACGGCCGGTGAAAACCATCGACACCTTGGGGAACCTCACACAAAGCACCCACGGCCGGCTTGGCATGTAGCATAAAAGATCCCAGGAGAGGAGGTTTCAAAAGAAATTTTGGTGCTGCATAGACAAAGGGCTTAAAGAGGTGAGCTCTCATTGGCGACCTGGTCTGGGGAGGCCGAGCCTGTTGTGATTGCCAAGAGCTGAGGCGTAAATGCAAATACTTTGTAGGATAAAGGTATCGAACGTATTATCCCCCTGTCGATGTAAGGCGCATACTCGCGATGTAAGGCGCATATACTCGTACTCAGCAGTTCACCGAGCTTGAGAGTCCGCGTACTCTATCAATAGGCACGCTGCAGACTGTCCAGGTCTGTGTCCGCCTGCCAAGACATGTGATGGAAGCGGGATGGAATGATGCGAGCCACGTTGGCCTGCAGGCGCTGAGGACGGAAGATGCGGAAGATCAGGCAGGGAAAGGTATGTTTTGGCTCACTTTGCCATGCAGCATGAATACGAAGGAGGAAGAATGACGAACGCTTGCCGAGTGGTCGAGCGAGGTTGATGTGAGGTCTCTGCAAGGAAGGCTTCTGGAAGGGAAAAGCGGAGGAGAATCAGATTGCTATCTCTCCTTGGATTGTCGCATTGTTGCTGATAAGGGGAATACTATTACGCGCGACAATTACTCGTACGGAGTAGAGACTGAGATAGGAGACGACAAGCCGAAAGCACAGAAAGCACAGACGAAGGGTCGGATTGGCATGATAAGCCCATGAAACAAAGACGAGAACAGAAGCGAGAAAAAGGAGAAACCGAAAACGAAGAGGCAATCTCGTCTTCTATTCTTGCTTTTGTACTCGCATGGCAGTGTCCTCTCTCTCCCCACGCCGCCAAGAGAGCGTGTGCCTCGGTCTTGTAGGATGTATGACACACGATTGTGAGGTAAAGAGCATGAAGCGCCCTGCTGGCTGCAGATAGGACCGAGAGACGCAGGACGAGAGGCGCATGGCCTTCACATCACGAAGTACAACAGCGATTCCCTGCTCTCTGCGAGGCTCCGGTCTCGCCTGTGGCGTCGTACTTTGCCTCCTGTTCCTGAATTTCGGCAAGGCTGACACGACACAACGATGAGCCCTGTTGATGGACGGATGGGCCGCCGTGCCATGCGATGTTGTGATGGACACTGCATGGTTGTGGGAGTGTTTTGGGAAATGAGCGACAGAGCGACAGAGCGACACAGCGACAGAGCGACAGATCATCGACGGGACCAATCTGTTGGAGCGCAGCGCGCAATGTGGGAGTACGGCGTGACTGGGGATGGTGACGCAAGAACCGAGTGTCGTTTTGCTCGCAGATTATGCCTCAACGCCTGCAGACGACGCCCCGGCAGATTAAGCTTTGGGCTTGGGGACGTGCTGAAAGCGCCTCTTGCGCCTCTTGCGCCTTCGTCCTCCGCCGTGGCTAGTGTCGCGGCCGGCATGAAGACTAAGTCGGGTTTGATTGTCGACAAAGTATTTGGCGTTTGTATCTCGACTTTGTTGTTCACTTGTTCCTCTCTTTGGGATGGCGCTTGTCCGAAACGGGAATACCCCTGTCCACACGGATCCACATTGCCGAGAGATAAGGGAAAGTGAGGTGTTGCAGCTGGCCAATGAGAAGCTTCATTTTCCGACGCTCATTTTGTAGGCGAGGCAAGAGCCGGGACTGTGGCAGAATGGAAAGACGGCGCTACTCGACTTCGACTACGAGTCGATTCGACAACACTCTCAGGCCCGTCAGAGTTCTCCGACAAAGCGACCAGGAATCCTTTCAAGCGCCCCAAAGCTTGTATCGACCAGCCGGCCACTACCACTGCACCGGAAGCACAACCCGACCGTCCTGTCAGGCACAAGACGGGCCGCATACGATATAGGACACACGGACGGTAGAATAGACGAAGCTCACGCCAGCTTGAGCACCATAGGCCTGCCAGATTCCAGCAGCTTTGCACGCCGCACCTCCGCATGGTCGGCACCCGTTTGAGTTGCTCTGCCTTGTCGTTTGTCCTGTGTGCTGTGTCCGTTTGTCCTCTTTGTCCTGTTTGTCCTCGTTCGCTCGTCTTGGGCCTTGGCCCTTGGTTTGCACTTGGCCCGGGCGCCGCAAAGCACGCCAGAGATAAGGATACGACATGCCTCAAATTGGCTCAAAACAACAGCGACACGACCGCAAGCGAATTTGTGAGACAAGCGTTCTTTGGACAAGTTACTTTGTATTCCAGCTGAATCTGTCTTTGGCCATACCCCAGCGCTTTCCACTTTTACCCTCCCCGGCCTTGATATCCAGCGCGGCACACCACCCACACAGCTGGAGGAGGCCGTTCCTGCTCGTCTGGTTGGTGATGCGCTGGAGAAGCGGTTCGTTGGATGTTTGGTCGCCGTGTTCTGGTCGTGGTGGAGGACACGTTCCGCTGTGGGCACCGAGTGAGAAGCTGGCTGCAGGAGACGAGTTTATTTGCTTCTGTTTCTTTTCTTTTTCACGGATCCTCAGGATGGCCCCTTGCTAGTGCCCGCCGGCCAGAGCGACGCCTCCATCCTGCACTTGTCCCTCATGATCTGGTTGCGTTGATGACCAGAACGTCCAGGAGGATGCGGACAAGCTGGCCGCCGCCCACGCTTACTCGCAGGTGCATACGGAACCCATACAAATGCTCAAACAAGCAACCCCCACGGTATCCCCGGGGCTCTGGGTATGAGGTCCTAGCTGGCCCTGCTCTGGTCATAGCCTCTCGATGTGCGCCTCAACTCGCGCAGCATCGTATGAGATGTCGAACAAGACGTGATTTATCCCAACACCGACTCACAGATGGCTCCAGGACTGGGCGGGCATTGGCCTGGCAAAACCTGCGCATAGTCGGGGTGCACCAGATGGATTGGTGGTCAGCAAATGCGCCACATCCTGGGGAAGCAGGAGCGGGCACACTTGTGCATCGCGAGCCAAGAAACGACGCCAAAGGGCCAAAGGGCGACGAGTACCCAAGAGATGCAAGGCAAATGTGTGACAAAGCTCATCCATCGCCATGGCCAAAGAAGGACGAAGCAGTCAGATGGGCCTTGCACCGCCACCACCAGCGTCGAATCGCAACCAGGGTGCGCATTTCTTGACGGCTATGACTGACACACAGCATCACCACGCCTTGGAACCAATCGAGATTGATAAACCGCATTCTCGCCCAGACGAGGCCCAGCAGCCGTTCTCTTTCACAAGTGCTTGGCTCCTTGGCTACCCTCTAGCTCCTCCCGCCTCGTCGCCTCCACTCGGCGGCAGGGCTGCGCAGACAACACAATGAAAATATCCCGGAACGGACGCAGTTGTTTGTGAAGTTGGCCAAGACGCACTCTGTACTTTCTTTGTCGTTTGTCGTTTGCCGCTTGTCGTGTGGCGTGGGCAACAGCCCCGGAGTCTCATTGTTCACCATCAGCATTAATCGAGGCCGGCGATCTCGACGGAGAAGCTTGGACCTGCGCCGGCTTCATACAAACAGGCACGCACGTTGCTGCAAACCCCCAATACCAGTGCGAGGACATACAATCACCCGTCGCCAGCACCTCGCAACCGGTCTTCTTCGTCTCTTGTCCCTGGTCTTGTCCGAATTTGCGCTGTCCCATTCGCCTATGTCGTCCTTATCTTTGCGTCCCACCTGGGACTAGACATTGGCGGCTTGGCACAGCACCACACTTACACCACCCTGTCCAACTTAAGCGGGCGGAGCCAGTGCGTGCTAGTGCTCCAAGTGGCCGTGTACTTTGTGCGCTTGTGGGATCCTCTTCTTCCCCTGAGTGGCTTCATTGTGGCTTTGGACTCGCAATCAGAATCCCTTTGTAGAAAGAAATACACATCGTCCAGGACTGCACGCCGATACGCATTATCTGGCGAGAATGAAGGAAGCCGTGCTAGACACAAGTCACAACACGAAAAATAGGAAGCAGACTAATCAAAAAGACCCGACAATCTTACCCGCTGGCCGCGTCCTCCGTCTCTCGCAGCCCGTACTGCGTATGGGACGGCTACGAAGTAGAGGTATGGAGCATGGTCGTGCGTGTCTGTTGTCTCGTGTGTCTTGTCTCTTGTCGTGGCTTCTCCGTAACCCGGCCGATGTCTCGTCTGCAAGTGTGTGCCTGTTCTCTTCCCCGGTCTTTGCCCGACTTTCATCATCTCATAGACACTCCATATATATGGTTTAATTGTCCTTACCATACCCACCCCGTTTTTTCTTCTATTCTATTCCTCATCCCCCTTCTTTTGTCTTGCAGGCTTCCTTCTGTTCTTCTGTCATCTCTCCTCGAAGATCGCCATTAAACCCAGAACACGGCTGTCCTGTCTCTCAATGGGCATTTGTTCTTGAATCGGGTTTCTCTTCACGACTCTCCTTAATTTTGTTTATTCTTCCCTTTGCCTCTCATCCTTGCCTCCACCCACCCATCGTCACAAACCACCACCCGCCACCAACATGTCTGCCGGACCCCTCGAGTGTACAACGGCACCTCCGGCGTTGCCGACAATGGCGGCGACTCGCTGACGTCCGACCTCAACGTCTACTATGCCTCTGGCGACTTTGCCTGGATCATGACCTCGGCCGCGCTTGTGCTGCTGATGATTCCCGGTGTCGGTTTCTTCTATTCCGGCCTGGCTCGCCGCAAGTCCGCGCTGTCCCTCATCTGGCTCTCCATGATGAGTATAGCCGTAGTCAGCTTTCAATGGTTCTTTTGGGGATACTCCCTCACCTTCTCGCACACCGGCAGCTCCTTCATTGGTGATCTGTCCAACTTTGGTCTGATGAAGACCCTCGGTCAGCCGTCGGTCGGCAGCACCAAAGATCCCGGACATCCTCTTCTGCCTGTACCAGGGCATGTTCGCGGCCATCACGTATGTCTTGACCCTGGTGACTCCAGACCATCGCACCACCAACTAACACTGTCTAGCCCGCCCTCGCCATCGGCGCTGCTGCGGATCGCGGCCGACATGCTTCCCTGCATTCGTCTTCATGTTCATCTGGGCCACCATTGTCTACGACCCATCGCCTACTGGACCTGGAACGCCAACGGCTGGACCTTTAAGCTCGGCGGTCTCGACTTCGCCGGTGGCACGCCCGTCCACATCTCGTCGGGTGCCGCTGCCCTCGCCTACTCGCTGATGCTCGGCAAGCGCACCGGCTACGACAAGAACCACGGCCTGCCGTACCGCCCCCACAACGTCACCCACGTCGTCCTCGGCACCGTCTTCCTCTGGGTCGGCTGGTTCGGCTTCAACGGTGGCTCGGCTCTGGGCGCCAACATGCGCGCTTCATGGCCTGCATTGTCACGAACCTGGCTGCTTCCGTTGCCGGCATCACCTGGTGTCTGCTTCGATTACCGCCTGGAGAAGAAGTGGTCGACGGTTGGCTTCTGCTCTGCGCCATTGCCGGTCTCGTTGCCATCACCCTGCCTCTGGTTTCGTCCCTGCTGGTCGCCGTCATCTTCGGTGTCGTTGGCGCCATCGTGTGCAACTTTGCCACCCAAGCTCAAGTTCTACCTCGGCATTGACGACGGCCTGGATATCTTTGCCGAGCACGCTGTCGGCGGTATGGCCGGCAACATCCTGACGGCCTTCTTGCTGCGTAAGTTGGCACCCCGTATGGTATGCCTTTGCCTTCTCGCCTGGTTCCCTTGCTAACAATCGCAGCGACTACATTGCCCACCTGGACGGCTTCACGGAGATCCCGGCGGCTGGCTCAACCACAACTGGATCCAGCTCGGCTACCAGCTGGCCGACTGCGTGTCCGGTTCTCCTACTCCTTTGTCATGACCTGCGTCATCCTCTTCTCATGAACCTCGTGCCCGGCCTCAGCCTGCGCGTCACCGCCGAGGAGGAGGAGCTTGGTCTCGACGATGCCCAGCTCGGCGAGTTTGCCTACGACTACGTGAGCTGGCCCGCACGCCCTCGGAGCCACATCAACGGCGAGTTCATGACCAGCACGCCGCCAGCGTCCACGAGGCAAGGAGACGCGGTTTCGCCGGTCTAAGTGCCCCGACTCGACTCCGACCACCGGCACGCAACACCCCCGCTTGATACCTGTTTTCAGTCACACGAGAAACACCATTTTCCTACTTTGTTTGCACCATTGTCCTGGTTGATGTCTCTTTTCCCGCACTCGTGCTTGCCTTTTTGTTTGGTTGACGACATTGAAAGTGACGCTATATCTTTGATTTTTGCTGCGATTGTTTTTCACGTATATATTATACCACAGCTCGCCAAGAACGGGGAGACAGAACGCACATCCTTTACCAAGACACACACATTGACACATGAGACATGCAGAGAGAACGAGACACAAGCGGCTTTATGTACTTGTAGTATCTTTGATAGCATGGACCAACGCAGCTATCGAGCCTTTCGCTTCAGACGTTCTTTTTCTCATTGTCTTGTTTGCCGCTGTGTCGTCTCTTTCATGTGTCACGTGTCTCTGTGTGTCTTGTTTCTCACCCGAAGCAGAACGCGGTATGGCCGAGCATTGTCGACAGACGGGATGAATGGCAAGAAAGCAGAGCAGACAGAAAGGAGGTATCGAGTGAGACGGGACAAACGAGAAGGAAAGCCGCGTGCATCTACCCTATACCCAACCCCCAGCTTCCATTCTCAACTCACAGAAGATCTTGGAGGAGGTGTTCCTTGTGTCTACAAGACAGCAGTCCTTTCCATAGATCTCTTCTTTAGCCGTAACTTTTATTCTTCTCTGGACCTTGTCTGAAACAGTCATCTGGTGCTGTGTACTGTAAGGGGATGCCAAACGGTCGAAGTGGACGAGACGGCATTGGCCTCAGCAGCGGCCAGCAGCGCCAGTCAGATTTACAAGAAAGAAAAGCTGGCGACACAAGGAACGGACACCAGTAAAACAGACTATCGACAACGTGTGCATCTTGTACTGCCTCTGCCACGCTTGTCTGGAGAATGCAGTACCAGGATGACTAATTTCGTAGTCGAAACGGGACTAGTGCAAACTGTCGAGTACCAGTTCCACTCATCCTTGCAGGTTGCGTCTCGCACCGTGGTGGGAAATATTATGCTAGATCGTGATCTTATCGGCCATCCATTTTTTCGCGCTCCTGTGCTCCATAATTGACGTTCGCATCACGACCCATCCCTTTGTCGACACGCTCGCGATAGCGCCTCACACGACGCTACACCCGACGAAAGGGCCTCCTTATCCTCATCTACGGATCGACCACTCGATCACTCGACACTCATGTCCAACCAACATCGTCCGCCGCCTGGCGCCGGTGGCGGGCAGACGTCGTCACTGCCGCCACGACCGAAGCTCGACTTCCGTCCTCCCCCAGTGGCCCCAGTGGTAACAACAGTGGCGGTGGAGGCCGTGGCGGCGGCCGCGGTGGACGCAATCGCACGGACGCAATCGAGACCACAACGACCGCGGCAGCAATGCCAACAGCAACCTGCCGGCCCGGCCACCGCCCGCATTCCACTTTGGCGCTGAAGGCAACGGCGGTGGCGACAGCTACGTCCCGCGGGGTGACTTTACATTCCGTGCCGACAAGCCGGCCGGAGTCCAGGACGCACAGCAGCACGGCGGCGACCGCTACGCGCCTCGCGACGCGCCTCGCGACGCATCAAGGCGGATCGTGGCGACGCGACTTTCGCGACCGCGACCGGGACCGCAGGGAGGCCACCGTCTGGCCCAGATCGCAGCAGTACGGCGGTGGCGGTGGCGGCGGTCGGCGAGGCGGACGCGACAACTTTAATGCCAACAACCGGCGGTATGTGGGAGGGGTGGCGGGTACAACACAAACTTTGCCGACCTGCGCTTCCTCCGGCCAACCGGCCCATCCTCAAGCAGAGCGACGGCTCGGCAGCGCCGTCGTTCAGGATTTGTCAAGGACAACAAGGCTGGCACCACGTACCTAAACCTGGACGAGCTGTCGGATAGCGACGAGGCAGAGATGGACATTTCAGGCGACGAGGACGCACGGCGGCCCCGCCGCGGAAACGCGCGCGTCTGGGGCCAAGGACGGCGACGAGGCGCCCAAGTGGTCGAACCCAGATCCCGTACACGGTCCTGCCGCCCACCGAGACGGGCGTGCGCAAAAAGGATGTCGTGCAGCTGATCCGCAAGGCCCGTGTGCAGGGCGACAAGGCGGCGGCCTCGTCGGGCGACACGGAGGAGTTCATCTCATGTGGCTTTGACAGCAGCAGCGAGGAGGAGGCGAGGCCGACGAGGAGGTGGCCGCGGATGGAAAACGCAATGACGCAGACGCAGACGCAGACGCAGACGCAGACGCCAACACCACGGCGTCGGCAGAATAGACGAAACGGAAGATGAAGAACGCGGGCGAGCGCGACGCGTCCGCTGGTGCTGCGTTGGGCACAAACGATGGCCAGGCAAACACAAACGGTAGCACAAGGTCACCGACACTGCACCGCCAGCCGAAGCACCCAAGGGCCGCGTGCTGCTCTACTGCTCACAACAGAACGCGGACCACGAGCCCCAGCACGAAGCAGAACGGCAAAACCCCCGCCCCCTCGTCGCTGTCCGCGAGCTCGGCACCAACCGCAAGCGAACGCACGACGACCAACTCAAGCCGCTGCTGTTGCCGGAGCCACGCCATCTTGAAAAAGGCAACAAAATGCCTGTCGGCGGCTACATTGTGCCCATGTGGCAGGTCAGGCGCGCGAGCCCGCCTGCCCCTGGCTGGTGGACGGACCACGCGGCCGATACGACCACATGGGCGTCTGGCTGCACAAGGAGATTGTGGACTTTACGACTTTATCAGCCCGCGCAGCTTTGAGCAACCCTTCGCCAGGCGCTGCTGGACGACCTGGATGCCATGGTGCGCAAGCGCTTCCCCAACGGCCGCATCCACTGCTTCGCGCAGCTTCGTGTCCGGCCTCTACCCTGCCGACGGGCGACATGGACATTTGTCATGTGCTCGGACTCAGTTCCTGCACAACCGCGCGCCCGTCTTTAGCAAGAAGAACACTGTTCAAAGTTTGGCGCGTCTCCTTGTACGCGGCAGCACATGGCCGAAACGCGACTCACCTGGAGCACATCACCAAGGCCAAGGTGCCGCTGGTCAAGTACATTGATCTCAAGACGGCCTCAAAGTGGACGTGTCCTTTGAGAACATGAATGGCGTCGTGGCCAACAAGACCTTTCTCAAGTGGAAGGAGCAGTTCCCCGAGATGCCGTCCTCGTCACCATGATCAAGCAGTTCCTGGCGATGCGCGGCTCAACGAGGCCGGTCAATGGTGGCATCGGCGGCTTCTCCGTCATCTGCCTGGTCGTCAGCATGCTGCAGCTGATGCCGCCGATGCCAGACCAAGGACATGGTCGGCCAGGAACCACTGGGCGATCTCCTGATGCACTTCTTTGAACCTCTACGGCAACAAGTCACATACGAACAGACGCCATCTCCATGTGACCCTCCGGCGTAACGTGGCCAAGGTACGTCCACTCTCTCGGGGCAAGGCAACCGCGTTCGCTCCCGCCACTAACACTGGCCAAGTCCAAGGTTCGCCATTTCGTGTACAAGAACCCCGACCGCCTTTCCATCATCGACCCGAACAACCCGGAGAACGACATCTCGGGGCGGTGCCAAGAACACCTCGGCATCATGCGGGCCTTTGCCGAAGCGTTTGACATCGCTGCAGAAGCGCATGATGGACCTGGCCAAGCTGCCCGTCGACGCCCGTCCGGCCAGAGCATCCTGAGCGTCGTGCTCGAGGGCGACTACTCGACCTACCGCGCCCAGCGCGCGTACCTCCGTGAGCTGTACACCGCCAGTACCACCACGAGCCGCGCGATTGAGCAGTTGTCGCGTGTGCCCTTGTGCTTTGTTGTGCTTTGTTTCCCTGTCCGCTTTCTTCTGTCACGATATTGCCCGGTTGGTTTCTCGACTCTACGACCCATGCGGTCGTGCGCGTCTGGCGTTTCGGGTTCTTCTCGTTTCAGTTGCTTTGCTCCTGTTCATGTCCGGGTTTGGTCGACTTGTTTTCGGAAATACGGTTGGTTGGGGTTTTGGAAGGGGGGAACTCGAGCGGTGGCCGGTAATCATGGCATGACGATACCCTTTGCATGCCATGACGGAGGGCTGTTTTCCCCCTTGCCCTCGTTGTGGGCGGCGCGCCACACGAATCTTTTTTGTTTTCGTACCATGCACTACCGATGATCTTACCGATGAGCTGCCCGTGAGTTTGCCTTTTATGTCACGGGCGAGGACGGCGTCTGCTGTGCGCAGGCCTTTTGGCCCCCCCCCCCCCCCCCCAAAACCCCAACGGAGGATTGGTCCGGCCCATCGGGTGCGTCCTCGGACCCCTTGTGTGGCACTCGGCACTCGGCACTCGGCCAAGAACAAAGAATGAAACGCATTTTTCCTTTCTTGTTCTGCTTTTCCGTTTGTTGCCCTTCTTCCTCTTCCGTCTTTCCAACCTGCTCGTCACTGACATACCAGGATGACAACCGTGACCCGAACGAAACGTGAGAGGACTCGTTGGCCCTGAAACTTTTGCTAACCTCTTTGACAGGCTCACCTTCTGCTTCTGCTTCTGCTTCAACACCGACACAAGCAAACAATCATTTTTTTACGTGGCTTCCGGGCCTCTGTCGCCCCAGTGTTCCAATGTCGTTCCAATCTTTGGAGAGCAGGGCGGCAGAGGACTGTCGTCATCTCTTCTCACTGCATGTCTGGACCTTGCCTTGTCTGGCTGCGGGGAGTCGAGGCTGCTCGAGGCTGCATTCAAGCTGCAGTCTGCATTCAGCCGTCCAGCCGCATCTCTCACATGGGACATAGGAACCGCAAAGGTCCGCGTCACGATGACCAAGTCTTTGCAAGAAAGTTATAACATGTGTGTAGCTCCATGTACGTAGATGCACCACGCCCGCTAAACTATGCTTGACAAGATATGTAGAGACCCGGTGTATAAGAAGAAGAAAGAATAAAGCCACAAAAGCCCCCTCGCAGTAGCTGAGCAACTGGAACGGATGCAGATTTGTTCTTGGTGTGTGACCAAGTCCACGTCTGTCCTTTTGTGTCAGCAGGTTTCCCATCTTCTGGTTTCTTAAGTCCCCACAGTGTCGTTTGGTGCCGTCTCCCATAGCGAGCCTCAAGCCACTGCCCGTTGTAACACTATGAGACACAGTCGTAAGAGTGTGCGTACAGAGATGAGGATGGACAGCGAAATGGTTTGTGCTACTTGCGTCATGGAAAGACGCCCAGGTGGGTGGTCCTTCTCGGGACGCTCCCTTGAGCTTCCGAAAAGAAAGGCAAGCTGCAGATTTAGGCAGAGCAGGCAAAGTTGCAGTGAGACCAGCCTGGGTCGTCACGAGCTCGGCCTTGCACAGCGCGTACCGCTGGCCTGCTGCACGCAGCAGCCCGAGGCACAGTCGGCCGAGCTGAGCACTGGCGGTGATGAACTGCCGGCCAGCACCAGTGCCCACGTTCTGGCTGCCAGCTAGGCTGCTGTCGACGGTACAGTGCCGTGCTGGCTGCACTGTCAAGCGAACGTGGTCGAAGAGGAGTCGGCCGAGCTGGTCGAGTCAGCGGACGCAGTCGAGTCCGTCGCGTTTGTCGACGATGACGTCGCAGCACCACCAGTGCAGCTCGAGTCGCAGGTCTTGCCGGCCTCGGTTGTCGGAATCTCGGCCTTGCACAGCGAGATACCGTCATCCTGGAGCACGCAGCAGCCCGAAGCGCAGTCGGCAGGCGTGAAGCACTGGCCGGTGATGAACTGCGTGCCAGAGCCGGTGCCAACATTTTGGCTACCAGACAGGGTCGAATCGACGGCGGGGCAGGTGCCCGAGGCAGCTGCAACATTGGTACTGGGATGCGAGACGGCGACGTCGGACGACGAGGTCGACGAGCTGGTAGAGCCGGCGCAGGAGAAGTTGCAGCCAGGCCGGCCTCCTCGGTGACAATCTGTGCCTTGCAGAGGGCAGGGCCGCCAGCCTGGGCAACACAGCAGCCGGACTGGCAGTCGGCGGCGCTAAAGCACTGGCCGGTGATGAATTGGGTGCCAGAGCCCGTGCCGACGCTCTGGCTGCCGGCCAGGCTGCTGTCGACAGTGCACTGATCTGAAGAGCCGGAGGTAGAGGTAGAGGTAGAAGAGGCGACAGCCGGGCCGAGGCCGAGGCAACAGCAGTCGTGGAAGAGTTGGCCGAGCTGCCACTGTCGCCAAAACCACAGCCGGCCTTGCCGTTGACGTTGGCCACATCAGAGCCAGAGCAGATACCGGTAGAGGCGCCGCCGGCGATAAAGGCGCAGCAGGATGAGACGACAGCCTGGCTACAGTCGGCAGTGCTCAGACAGGCGCCGGTGATGAACTGGAGGCCTTTGCCATTGCCGAGATTCTTGTCGCCATTGGGTCGGGAGTGATGGGCTGGGGACAGCCATAGCAACGGCGGCAACTTGGGCGTGTTAGCAGCTGTCGTGAGGATTTCCGTGGTAGTTAAATGGACCAGGGTGAGTGAGTTACACGTACAGGCCAGGAGGGCAACAATAGAGGGGGCCATTTTGGCTGGGGAAGAGGTTCGTCCGGAGGCAGAGGAAATGTCAAAAAGATTGTTGAAAAAGGCAGTGGAAGGACTGAGACCGGTCTGGCCGTTGTAGATGAACAAAACAGGTGGCGAAAGAAAGAGTGTGAAGACAAGTATGAAAGAACGTATGTATGAAATGACACCAGGCCAAGACTGCTCAGCAAAGTGAGTGAAGAAGTGAAGTCGAGAAGTGAAGGAGAAGAGAAGAAGAAAAACCAAGGAAATGCAACCTGAAGAGTCTGCTGATGTTGAGAGAGTGAGGTAAGGAAAGAAAAGAAACAGAAGATCGACGGAACGGGCGTACCATTGCAACCTTATATCTCGAAACTCGACGATCGTCAATGCGCACGTCGTCCGTGGTCATCGCCACAATCATCTGCACTTGTCCATGCAGCTGCACTCCCCTACTGCTTCTGGTCTCTGTGTTGAACTCCCACAACTTTCTTGCGCACTCACTCACCCTGGCAGCACATCACTGTCCCAAGGGTTGCCCTCGGATCATTGGAAGGCTAAGCAGCCAGGGTGGAAGAAGAATGGCATGGTGTCGTCGGACGATAGCACAAGAAACAGTCCTCGATGGATCAGACCCGTCCAGCTCTGGGGCAGGCTCTCGGCGGCAGAAGTGGGCGGTAGTCTGTGCGATACGATGCAGTAGCTCCGTAGTGTATCATGTTGCACGAGAAGTCGCGAGCAGGGTTGTCGGTGTGTGGGTATGGCGGCGATGGTGAAGGTGGAGGAGGTGGAGGAGGGTGGCCAGAAGGAGGTGACCCGAGAGAAGGGGGCAGCAAGAACAAGAGAGGGACGTAAGGGAAAGGTAACGGGTGTGGACTGTCTGAGAGAACATGCAAATCAATGAAAGAGGAGAGAGAAGAGAGAGCAGAGAAGAGAAGAGAGAAGAGAGCTGAAAGAGAGCAGAAAGAGAGCAAAAGAGAGCAGAAAGAGAGCAGAAAGAGAGCAGAACAGAGAACAGAAAATACACAGTAAACAGAATCAGCTCACGGCCTCATCATTCGCACCCCTGGCGAGAGTGTTTCTTGTTACTCTGAGCGCCTGTTGGGCCATCCTGGCGCCGTGTCTCTTCTCTTCTTTCGTCTGTATTCCATCTCCCATGCCTTGCAACCCCAACCACGGCCAGCCCCTGTCCTCTGGGCAAATCACGACGGCTTGCCCGCTCACCTTCCTGACGAGCAGAGACCCGGTGCAAGCATCAGCGATTTCGAGTCCGAGGCATGCGTCTAGGGACACCCTCGAGGCTGAGATGCTAGCAAAAAGGAGCATGCCGGAGTCTCGATACAGGTTGAGACAGGAGAGGCTTGGTGCCTGTGGCTGCCAGGGGTGGCCATTGAGGGGAACACGCACTCTGCGGCTCTGTGGTCAGACCAGAGCTGGACTCGAGTCGAGACACTGGTCAAGACGGGACGAGAACGAGGTCAAAGAAAGCATCCGAAAGGCCGACATGGCAGAGGAAGAATGTGACAGCTACGCGTGCGTAGTGCGTGGGCGTGGTCGGATGGCATGATGGGCCAGGCAGCTCACGAGAGAGGCCGAATTGCGAAACCGGTCTTCAGACGACGGATGGTTGATTGATTGTGTTGCGGTTTGCGTTACGCAATACTTGTTCTTGTCGTGTTTGCCTGTTTAGATGGTTGCCTGCACTACTCGTTCTTTTCTTTCTTTTCCTCCTCTGTTTATTGTTCCTGCGTTTCGGTCGCTCCCAGGGGTTTGACATGGCGCCCGTCCAGGCGCAAAAGCGCTGGCGCAGGCCTACAAATGCCACAATGTCCACTAAGCTCGACAGGATCCCCCTACGCCACAGAATAGCACTGGTGCGCCGGGTTTGATTGCTCCCTCAGAACCCCTGTCCTCAAACCTTGAGAGCCGCAAACATCTCGACCCTTCTCCTCGTCGTCCGTCTTTTCCCAGGGCCATTGAATTGTGGAATAAACAAGGCACTCTCGAGCTTCGAGCTTGTCCTTTCGAACCTCTTCCTCTCGATGCTGCGTACTCTGCACTTTGCCCCTGTAAAGCCAAGCACGGCCCACTGATTTCGAGTACCTTCTTGACCCATGTCAATGGCCCAACATCCCGGGCAACTCTGGCCGATCATGAGTCTTCCTGTTCTTTGTTCTCTCATTGTTCCCTTGCATCTCTATCCTCCTGGCTATGTATGCTTCCTGTGATGCACCTTTTTCTCATCCACTTCACTCCTGTGATCCTCGTGAACGGCTGCCGCTCTGAACATTCTCAACAGCCACAAGTGAGATTGACTAACACTGTCGACGGAGCGATACGCAAGCTCTCTTACGTATCTGCCGTTGGAAGCACACGTCAGTTCCTTGCATTTTGGTTCTGCCTCCTCTTCCGTTGTTCCTCTACGACACAGGTCTCAATGACGGGCTGACTCTGCTGTCGAGCAACGGACCGGATGCAAAAGACACTGCGGGATAATCAGATGCATCTTTGCACTGCAGGTCAGACCTGTTTGTTACGAGCCCCCTGAGATATGGTCTCGTACAATAAGGTATGATAATGTCCTATTTCCTTAGGAGGCTCAGTTTGTCTGGGAAGCAAAGAGATAGAATAGAAAGAGAAACAACAGATACTAACAAGCATACGCATCAAGACATGCAGCATAAAAGACACCACAAGTCGTGAATCTAGAAGCCCTTCACCAGCTTCTTTTCCTTCTTTTCTTCTTTTCTTCTTTTCCTTCTGTATTTACCTTGAACAAACTCTTCACCGCCCGGATTCAATCCCGATCCATCAAGATGCTGGACAGCCATCCGCATAGTCTCGCTGCATCCCAGTCGCATGCTGCTAAGACAAAGCAGGCAACAGAAATGCGAGACCGGAGCTTTTGAGCCACTGATTACCACAGCATAGGCTTAATGCACTACAGCGTTACTTTACAAGGCGCCGCGTTTAGGGCCGTCGCATTTAAGCTCCACGGCTCAGCCGCACACTACTTCGTACTGTCGTCAGCTACTCAGTACTTCGCCTCCAGCGCCTTCAGGGCCCTCCCACTAACGACGACAGCTCGTGTCACACGACGTCATCCTGCCTAGCAAGGCTGACAGCGCAGAGGACGGAGAAAGTGAAAAGAACAAGAACAGCCCAGACAGCATCGCGACCTTGTTTCCGACCTCACTTTCACCGTTACCAAACAGACCACCAGGTGCTTCCGTTGGCGCCCAGCTACACCTGTCCCCTGTCCCGCGTGGCGCCCATGGACGATTTCGTGCCCCCGCCGCCCAGGCCGCCGCCTTTGCTGCCGCCCGAGTCGCTGCACCACCTCTGCACCCATGGCTACCTTGGCCTCGACCTGCCGCACCACCTGGCCGAGCAGTACGGTCAGCTGCTCGCCGCCTCCGATGCCTTCTTTGCGCAGCCCATTGCGGCCAAGCTGCCGTACCGCCCGGCCCTCGACAAGCCTCCCGGCCACCTGGGCCCGCCCTCCAACCCCAACAACACCGAGCGCGGCTACACCCATTTGCATGGCGAGAAGGAGTACATCACGCTGCGCAAGAGCATGACACACCTGCCGCCCGGCATCTACGATGCTGCCGCGCCCGTCTGGCACGACACGGCGCACCTGCTGCACCGCATCCTGGGCGACATTGGCGTGTATCTGGGCCTGGGCCCAACCGTCTGGGACGCCGTCGTGGCAGACAGCCTCGCGCCGGGCGATGGCGTATACGACAGCGATGCAGATGCCGGGCGGTCCAGAGGCGACCGAACACAAGAAGAGGCGAAAGCAAAGGGCAAGGGCAAGGGCCAGGCTGAGGTGAGGGTGAGGGCGATGGAGGTGGCGATGGTGATGGTGATGGTGCGGGCGACCACCCGCCAAGACGGCACCACCCGCGTGACGACCCGCCGACTCTGTTGCGCCTGTTCGCTACGAGCCAGGAGGCGGCGGCGCCGAGCAGCATCGCGACTTGGGCTTACTCACAATCTGCGTGTGCTGGGGAAAGGGCCTGCAAGTGCGGCCGCAGCCACCACAGCCACCACAGCCACCACAGCCGGCAGATGGTGATGCGCCACTCTCCCCTCCGCCCCTGCTTCTGCGCCCGACTGGGTCGAGGCCCCTCGAGTGACGGTCATGACGGGCGACACTCTGCGTGTCCTCAGCAGTGGCCGCATTCCGTCGGCTCTCCACCGAGTCGTTGTCGACCCACACGAAGCGGCCGAGGCGGCCGAGGCGAGGGCGGGCGGCAAGGCGATAGACTCTCCTCCTAGCGAGAGTCGGCGAAGCATTGTATTTGCGCTGCGTGCCACCACGGCCGGCGACATTGCCCTCTCCGACTTTGGCGGCTTCGGCAGCATCGGCGCCGCGAGCTGTATGACCAGATTCGCAAGTCGCGCGTCAACATCAATGCTGACAAGGAGCGGCGTGCCGCGATGCGCGCCGAATACAAACGGGCAAAAGGGCTCAAGACGGACAAGGCCGCGGAAGGCGGCGAGTCCACAATTGAAAAGGGCGATGCAATGGACGGCGACACAGTCATCGAGGGTGAACTCACGGGCGTTGCGTGAGAGGCGTGAGAGGGCAGGCTGAAAGCTGCCGTCGTGCGACCGACACGAGAGTCTGTGACGCGACCAGTGAAAGATGATGCATGTCTTTTATTCCCGTTCAGATGACAAAACTCAAAAATGCGAACATGCAAACATGCCGAAGTCGGCGAACCTTGTCTAGACAGGCTGTACCACATATTGAATCAGTAAACAGATAACGGAGAAGCCATCATGAGCCGCCGCAATAAAACGCAAAGCATAACAAAATAACCAGTAAAAATCAACCGATCCAATCTGGAAAACGCCGTGCGCCACAGCAGTCGAATGTGAATGGTGGCAAGAGAACAGGTTAACAGACATGAAGCTTGAAGAACGGCAGCCATCGCAGTTTCGGTTTACTAAACCGTCACACGCCGCAGTATTCGCTTCCCAAAGCTCCCACCACTGCCAAAGCAGTCAATGTTAAACAACTGTACGAAGACCAAGGCATTCGGTCCAATCTGGCGCCCAGAAGCCACAGGGACCAGCACAAACGACACGGCCCCAGGACGAGAGGCCGAGGCTCCACGCCTTCATCAGCCAATCACGCGGTCAACCCAGCTCATCCACGCAGGGTCGCTACACAGCAGGTCCATTGACGTCTTTGGCAGCGTGACGAGGAGCTCATGCGCGGTCGCGTCCGCCTTGGCTGGCAGAATCAAGGCACCGCTCATGTTCCACGTGGGCTGCAGCCGGCGAAGCACCTCTGGAGATGCGTTGTACTTGATCCCGGGGATGACCCACTTCGTGTCGTGGCCAAAGAACCGCCATGTGTTGAAGCCCAGATCCTGCGGCGTCCGGGGTCGAACCGGAGGCCGACAAGACGGGGGTCCGAGACGCGGCTGAAGAGCTCGGTGCGGTCGCCGACAAACTCGTCGTCCACGCCCGCAATTGTCTCCGCAATGGCCGAGACCAGCTGGGCCAGATCGGACGCGCTGCTTGACGCGCGTGAGAGAATGCTGTCCTCGGTCGGCAGCTGCGTGACGGCAATGGCGGTGGCGTTGCCAAAGTACGTCGGGTTGTGTTCGCACAGCGCCCGGCGTTTCCAGTTGACCATGGTCTGCAAGAGGGCCGTCTTGTCCGCCTCTGGGCAGTGGGGCCTGTACTGCGTCGCGTCGGCGAGCCGTGCTCTCGAAATGTGTGCCCAGCTCAGGCCAGCCAGACTGGTGTAGTTGGACGGCAAGCCGAACAACGGGCTGGCGGTTGCGCTCGCGCTCTTGTCAAACGTCTCGCTTCGGCTGTCGTTTGCTCGGCCGTCTCCCCGCTGGGCGGCCGTGATCGGCTCGCCTGCACCAGAGAGGGCGTACCGGAGCTGGCTGAGCCGCGCATTGTCAAAGACAAAGATCTTGCCAGTCTTGGTGATGTCGGTCAGTGGAACGCCGCCGGGCCGTAGCTTTGGCGTCGTGGGCCCGACCGGCTCATCCAGAATCATGTATTCTGGCACCTTGTTGAGGAGCTCGTCCAGGCGCCGCTCATCCTCGTCCTTGACATTGGACTCGTTGGCAAAGGGCGCTCTCAGAATCTTGGTCGAGGCTCCCTCAAACGAACGGTTGCGTGTCTGATGCGAAAACGTCTCGAGGAAAATGCGCTTGCCGTCGCCGTCCGCAAAGGCATGACTGAAGTAGATGGCGAGCAAGAGGCCACCCTTGACTGTGAATGCCTTGACCATCGAGACGGGAACCCCAGGCTGGCCCATGGCCAAAGCACAAGGCTGGGAAAACCGTGGATGAACAAAAGCACCCGGAGGAAACTCGGCAGCCTTGAGCTCGTCGTAGGACTTGTAGGGAAAGTCTTCCGAGATGTCCTCGACGAAGCAGGGAATTGTTCTGCCAGGCTGTGAGATGTGATACACAAGTCCGCCCTCGCGCACCTCGAGAGTGCCAGCGAGGTCAGGCCGCTGCTGAGCCATGCGGACAAGGCTGGCGGCGATGTGCTCCATGGCTGCGTCGACTCGCGCGTTGTCAAAGGGGAAGCATAGTGCGAGGCTCATATAGCCTCTCATCGCAACTTGGTCCCAGCCGGACAGTCGCGTGACCGTGCGCCCCGTTTGAGCCATAATGACTCTTTCGACGGCGTACACTCTCAAACTGCAGTTCGCTGGTTGACCTCAATGGCGGCTTTGAAGGATCCCCACTTGACCGCTCGTGCTTGTGTTGCTACTCGAGACAGTCACTGGAGAAGAAGCGAAATGGGAGAGCAGTAGGCTTGTATAGATGCTGTGAAAGAGGACAGAAGAAGCGATTGCCGCAACCGATTGTTGACGTTGTTGTATTAGTGACGAGGGTGTCTTGACCTTTAAGGGGTGGCGCGGGAGAGGGGAGGTGTGAGCTATGCGCTGTTAGCTTGAGACAGCAGATATTGGTCGAGAAGTAAGTGTACCTAGTCTCGCCACGGAAGAAGGGGTGCAAGGAAGCTGTCAGCAGGTGGAGGGCTGAGGAAGATTGGGAGTTGAACAATAACTGAAGATGGGCGATGGAGATGGGTAGTTACTTCGTGTCGAACTGGCCGTACAACAACGGCAAGAATGTCTGCCTCTGAGCTGGCAGCTCGAGCATCTACATCAGAGTATAATGGGAAGGGGGTATCTCTTCAGGTGTACTCCGTACGTAGAGCACAAGTGCATGGGAAAGAAGAAAGATGTACGAGAGGCACCACGGAACAATAGAACAACCAAATACAATGCCCCTTGGCTTAGCAAGGAGCATACAAGAAGACTTGCAGATTAGAGCTTGTGACAACCACAATGGTGAGCAACAGAACAAAGAAAGAAGAATTGGGTAGCATCAACTTGGCACGGAGCCAAAGTATGGTATGCAAATCGTAACGGGAAGCGCCAGGGTCCTCTGACCGAACGACGGTGGAGAGACAAAGGTGACGGTATGCGCAAGACAAGGCCAGGAAAGTAAAGGAAGAGGGTCTTTGGAGGAGAAAAATATCCGTGACGAAAGCCAAGGCTGAGATGAAAGCCAATAGACAAGAGTATACGCCGGGAGGGTGGCAAGGTGATTGTCTTCCCAAAGTAGCCCAGTAGATACCCGATCATGAAGACAAGCAAGGGCAGATGCTATGCAACTATCGCAGCTTCATACTCGTGCTCGTGCAAGGTCGGTCTGCGTTCCAAAGCTGTACGCGTTGGCGCGAGCCCAACTTGTCGTGGTAGGTAACAAAAGCTTGCCTGGTGGTGTCTGGAGGAGGGCTCTCAAGCCTGAACACTACTGTGCCTTTTCTCATCTTTTCGCCTCTTTTGTGGCAAGCACGAAACTGCTCCGTATGACGCCTTCAAGATTCTTCCGACTGGTCTCTGGTCTGTGTCAGCTGCTCGTATGCTTTTCTTCGGAGGAGTGACACCGCATATGGGGATGAACACAGCCTTTTGTCGTGCTGAGCCGCTAGCACAAGCGCAACCCTCAACAACTCGTGGACCAGCATGCCGGGAAGACCAGGGAAACAAAAGGAAACAGAGAGACAGGGGCCTGGAAATTCCCAGGAGAATCTATTACGTCGTAGGCGGTGGGATCCGGCAGGGCGATACGAAGAATGAAACACAAACAGCGCTCTGTTTGCCGTGTGTCGTATGGTGGCTTGAGGTTGGATTGTGCCCGTGCCCCGACAGAGGCAAGGCGCGGCCAGAGCTGACTTGTTGTTCTTTTCCTTGCGAGAAGGAGAAGGTCGACAAGGGACATTGCAAGGTGTCTTACATCGTACTCAGTGTACAATGCCTGCAGTGTGCACAACCGGGATGCCGATTCGAGAATAGCATCGGGCAGTGGAGTAGACGTATTACAGGGTTGGAAAGCCCTCACGCGAACTGCGAGAGTGATGAGGGTAACGCGAGAACTCGAGGAAAAAAGGAAAAGAGTAACAAGAACCCTATGATCTCTGGCAGGTGGACGCACAAGGGGCTCACAGGATAAAAAAGACGCGCAGCCGGCACAGCCGCCTTGGAGCCGGGTGCAACGCCGAGGACAATTGGGATGCTGTAGCAGGGGCGTGTCAGTTAATGACCGGGCTGCCGCTGGGACTCGTGTGACAGCTTCTTGAGCTCAGAGTATCTATCGGGGATACTGTTACGGGCGGCCGGTCTTCCTTGCAGGGTGTATGCTGTCTTTGGTGAATATCGAGTATCTCTGGAAAGGAGGCCGCGGGTGTGGTCCGCTCCAACCAGAAGCAAGGTCGGTGGGCGTGTTTGGGGGTCGGCGGTTGCAAAAGAAGCAAAGAGCGCTGTGGAAATGGGATATGGGCGGCGATGAGAGATATCGTGAAAGATGGGCCCAAGACAATATGAGAGAGGAAAGCCGGAAATGTAATCCTCTGCTCCAGGCGCAGTTCAGAGAGGGAAAGGCGAGTTGACTCCTCGGCAGACTGCAGCAGATGCATGGCCCGTGATACCAGCTTTCTTCGATCCTGTCACATTCTGTCTTTTCTTTTGCCCATTCTGACAGCACGCCTCATCTTCTTCTTGCGTCGCCGCACGCTCATCCTACATCGCACAGCGCTACCAGCCTCCTCACGCACCAGTGACATCCACGTCGTGGCCCTGCAAGCAGCCCACGGCACCATCAGCGGTCTGCAGGTTGATTCAACGTCTCCATACAGCATTAGAGCACGTTGTAGTCTTTCATCTGTTCCTCCGCTCTCCCAGTGCTTCGTACTGAGTGCCTTTGGCCATGCCCTGGGCCCATGGTTTGCTATGCTCGCTCCCCCCTCTGCTTCATTTTGTGCCTCCCCTTCTCTAGCGAAGAATGGCAAACGCTTGCTCTACTCAGTATTTCCTGCCAGGTCTTCCCGCACAAAACAAGAAGAGGTACTCCTAGGCCTGGATCCTTTCCGCTTCCCAAGCGCCCTCGACGGGGGGCGGACTGGGTCCGGGTCGGTTCTTGGACGTCTGTCAGCCTCCAGCACTGGCGCTACTCCCTTGTCTCATGGCGAGGCTGGAGCGAGTCAGGGCTGGTAGTGCAGGGAAGCTGACAGCTCAACAGCTCTTGTCGACTACTTCGTATGGCTGGCCGACTAAAACTTTCGTACAACGAATGAGCCTCGCGTGGGGTTGCCTTGTGCTCTAAAGCAGGATCATCCATGTATGCATACGAAGTAGAGGCAGCGCAATCCCAACAAAGGGCTGATGGAGCAACCCGCCCGGGCTCTTCTCCCTTCCTGTTGCTTCCTCCCCACCAAAAAGCACATTCGGCACCGCGGTCGAAGCACTGGGGTCACACCGGATGCTACTTGAGAGAGGTTGAAGCATAACCGGGCAGATGGGTGCTCAACCAAGAGATTCGTCGTGGTCCCTGCTAGCCTGGTGTGTACCATCAACAGGGCATGCCAACGGGGTCTACAGACTCGAAATACGCATCAGAGCACCAAAGTTTGGCGACGTTGCTCGGTGGCGTGATGCCAACCTCCAAGCTGCGAAGAGTGATACGGACTAGGGTGTACTATGAAACGGACATCTTGACGCAACTCCCGAAATGTATTATGAAAGCTGTCATCACTCTTCCGTTCCCCGTCATCTTGGTCTTCCGCCCCAGTTTGACCTCCTATGGTCCCGTCGAAGCCTCGACATATCCAACAAATGTCAAGAACACAGTACCCTGTTGTTTGATAGCCTGGTGGGATAGCCTGGTGAAGGGTAAAGAGGTAAATGTGTTGACGGCGGAAGGCTATGGACGTTGGTGACAACACAAGGGCCTGTGCATCTCGAAGCAGACGTGAAGAGAGGGTCAGGGCCGTCATAAAAACAAGGCAGGTGTGGCCATGGATCTCTTGTCGCAAAGACATCAGACTGTACGGAGTACGTTCAGAGAGCCCACGGTGAAGAAGGGTGGCGTTCCCGACTGCGTGGCCCCAAGGTAGAGTAGAGGGTCTCCTGCATGAGATGTAAAGGGTACAAGCAGTACGACGCAAGTCCAAGGGCGCCCGGTTGAGCATATGGGTAGGAATGAAAAGGAAGAATGGTGCCAGACGCGTCACGGATCTTTGTGGGCGGGAAGAGAAGATGGGTATCAGCTGTCGATCACCCGAACCTTGCGAAGAAGCGGCCAATGTTTTTTTCTATTTTATTTTGTTTGTAACCTTTTCTATATTTTTTTCAAGACCCTTTTATGGATCTGCTTGGAACGTAGAGTCGAATAGAAAATGGAGAGCTGATGCATACTGTGCAGTAATAGGCTACGGCATAAAGTGACGCAAGAAAACGTCGTAGAAGCAGCAAACAGTCAAGAAGAGTCGAATGTGATTTGCCCCACAGCCATTCTTGTTGGTGCGGGCTGCATGAGCGACGCTGGAGGCAGAATAGCGGTCTACACAGCAATCCGGTTAAGGCGGCGTTGCCACGACACATGTGTTGCTGGAAGAAATACTTTGTACGGAGTGCATGTATGGATCTGCCTGCCGCGAAACACCTCGTAGAGTCGAGCTCGGTCATGAAATTTGCAACAAAGTTTTCGTCTCACCACGCATCGTGTGTTCTGTCAAGCAGCGCCAAGCGCGGGTTGTCTAGTAAACTCAGAGTCATCAGATCGGATGTTTCGCCTAGGTCTCGACTCCCAGCCAAGGTGGTGCTACACCGCCGTCCACGCCCCGCCGCGATGCCTCAATCAAGAATGTCCAGCATGCCGTTCAGCCTCAGATCGCGACTGCTGGCACCGACGTACAGCCGGAAACGTTCCCGGCGAAGTCCGCCACTGCTGTGCCTCCAACATCCCATACGCTCAGATCGCGCCGTGTCAGTGCAAAGGTCACATCCGACGCCTCGCCCGGCGCCAGGGGACCAAGACGATGGAAGCCCCGTAGCTGGCGGACAGGCGAGTCACCTGTCCCTCTGCCCCCTCGCCCGCCTCGTCTCCGTTCGCACCCGGCACGCCGACATACAGCTGCACGACTTCCGTGCCCGCCACCTGGCCGCTGTTGGTCACGCTGCACTGGACCTCGGCCACGGTCGCCCAGAGGTCCGGATGGCCGCCCTGGACGATGGGCACGGACGCATCCGGATATTCAGACGGGGCCTCTGTGGATACCAGTTTGGCGACCAGCGAGCTGCCGTACGAGAAGGTCGTGTAGGAGAGGCCAAAGCCAAAGGGAAGCGCGGCACCAGGCCCTGTTGGTCGAATGCGCGGTAGTCCATGTAAAGGCCCTCGTCAAAGTTGTCTTGGGGAAAGTAGTCGGTCGAGTACGACGAGTTTAAAAGGCTGCCGTAGTCGGCTTCGCGACGGGCCACTGTGTACGGCAGGCGGCCCGATGGGCTGACGTCACCGTAGAGGATGTCGGTCAGACTGTGCCCCGACTCTTGGCCAGGAAGGCCCGCGAACAGAACGGCGGTCACGTTCGCGTGGTCGATCCAGGCGTCCACGACGCGAATGCCGGCCGAGTGGACGACGACGATGGTATTACTGCACATGCCGGCGACGTTGTTGACGAGGTTGTCGCTAAAGGTGTCGGTCAGGCTGGGCCGGTCGAAGCTCTCGGACGCGTAGGCGTTGATCAGCACGAGGCAGGCATCGGCGTTGGCATACGCGACCGCGGGCTTCTCGGAGACAAAGTCCCAGCGCAGGATGCCGTTGTCCTGCACGACGCGCTCCTGGAGAGCCTGGAAGGGCGACACGACATAGGGCGGCGAAGTGCCTCCCGAGCCGCCGCCCGTGATGAGTGTGCCGTTCAGTGTGTTCCAGCCAAAGTTGACCTCGTAGCCGCCACCGAAGCGGGACGGGTTGTCCCATGGCTGTGCCTTGAGGACGGCATCATAGCCATAGACGCAGAGGAAGCGTGGCCGTTGCAGCGGCAGTGTGTTGTTGACGTTCTTGACCAGCACAGTGCCTGCAGCACCGATTGTGCGGATCAGAGACGCGTGGTCCGCCTGGACGTCGACGACGGCGTGGCGCTGCGTGCTTGTCGAGTAGATTTCGGGCGGGGAGGGGAAGATGGCACCGGCCCGGTCCGTCTCGCCAACATAGTGCCAGGCGGCCAGCAGCCGTGTAGCCATGTCATCGATGCGGCCGGCCGTGACGGAGCCGTTCTGGACGGCTTCCAAGAGCAGCCCATCGCCCCAGTAGCCCTTGCTGTCCGGCATGGCCATGTCCAGACCAGCAAGCGCCGACGCCACGCCAGAGTGCTGCGCGTCCCAGTCACTCATCACAAAGCCCTCGAAGCCGAGCTCGGTCTTTAGGATTCCGTTCAAGAGCTTCGCGTTCTGGCTGGCGTACGAGTGGTTGGCCCGCTGATACGAGCACATGATGGACGCTGCGCCGGCCCTCAGCGCGTCCATAAAAGGGAACACGTACAGCTCGTGCAGCGTGCGGTCGTCCACGTTGGAGCTGATGCCTTCGCCGACAACATGGTCGCCACGCTGGCGTTCTGCGTCCCGGCGGCGGAACTCTTGCTCATTGAGCAGAAAGTGCTTTGGGGTGGCGATGACACCGGCCGACTGCATGCCGCGCGTGACGGCACCCACAGCGATGCCGGCCAGGTAAGGGTCGTTGCCGAGGCCCTCCCAGTTGCGACCTCCGCGGGCTATGCGGCCGAGCGGGCCAGACACGGGACCCAGGGCCGCATGCACGCCGCGCCCGTAAAACTCGCGACCAACAGCCTCACCATAGCGAAACATGAGGTCTGCGTCAAAGGTGGCGGCGACATGAATGCCGGCGGGGAAGCCCGAGACAAACTCCTGGCCACGCACGCCGGTCGGAGCATCCGAGAAGCAGAACGAGGGCAGGCCCAGGCGCGGAATGGCCAGTGTGTTGCCGGCACAGGGCCCAGGCTGGCCGTACGTCAAGTTGACCTTTTCTTCGAGCGTCATCTGTTGGACGAGGGCCTTGGCTTGCTGATAGGCTCTCGCCCAGCGTGAGTCTGTGGTGCCATTTCCATGGGCTGTTTTTCATACGGAGCCGTCAGCCGTCAGTTTGTGGTCTGGTCTTGTCTGATGCTGCAGTCTGATGCTGCAATGCCGACTCACGTGAAGGATAGACCGGCGGACTGAGCCCGTAGTAGGGTACCTCCGACGGAGGTGCAGCGGCACTACTGCTGCTGGTCCCGGCAGAGCAGCCCCCCGTGAAGAGGGATGCCACGCAGGCAAAAAGTGAGAGCGGCCTGATGCTCGAGTCGACAGACGCTGACGATGCACTCCCATAGGAGATGCAGATCAACAGCAGCCCAGACAATGCGAAAACACAGGTGCAGACGAGCCATAGGATCACGCTCGCCGCAAATCGTGTCGGAGCCTGGACATGCGTGGGTGTCCTTTGCTCTGAAACTGTCTGCGGCTCTTTTCCCCGAAACAAGATGCGATGTCTCAGTGATGTTGGTGGCTTGGCGGAGGATGTGCGGGCTGTTCCCGAAGAGCCGGCCATGGCGGGCGGCTGGTAGTCTGTTTACTTTTAGAGAGTCGATGGTGCCTTTGAGACGGGGTGTTCCACAGAGGCCACGCAGCCACACAAAAACAAGGGGAGATGGACGGGATGATATCTCGTCGAGCTGGCTGGTTTGGGGATGCACTCCAGCCCTTGGCTTTATCAGAGGCTCTTTGGATGCAGCTGTGGGCGTGGCCGGTAGAACCCCGGTAGATCCAGGTTCCTGCCCGCCGCTACACCAATGAAATCGCCGCTGCGAAACCGCCTTTCAGCGGGGAAGACGCTGCAGTTCCCCGAAAGCGTCGGAAGTGAGCAGTTGTCCACCGACAGCCTTCCTTCTTTCTGCCATCGCGAGATCACCCGAACACGGCAGTGGTGCACCGTCCCGGCTGTGCGCTTGAATTCCGCTGCGTCTCAGCTTGTCGCGGGTATGGCAGATCGACAGTGGCTTGCCTGCGGTACGTCTGAACAGCACCGTATCCAAGTCGGTGAGCGTCCATGGTGCGAGTGCAGATCGAGTGCATATTCAAAGCATCCCGGTGGAGACTGTCGACGAGCCAAAAGGGCCCGAACGACCGAGCGATCACTGTCAAGAGGCTGTCAAAGGCGGGGAGCGCAACAGAAGTACTGGGAAAAGGTGCTACTGTACTGTACTTTGCGAATGCGTATCGTAGCAACAGACGTTTGCCTTTGGCTTGGGTGATTTGCATACGTTGGACGTCTTTTGGCGTGTTTGTTCGCCCAAACCCCGCAAAAGTCCGCCGGCGGACGGACGCCAACTGGAAATTGGCACCAGAACGCGCTCCGACGCGCTTTTCGCGTCGTTTATTTATTTTCTTCTTGCCGCATCCCGTGACGCATCCTCCGAGGCTGTGCCAAGCCGTTGCCCAATATACTCAGTGCAGCTCCCCATGCACAAAGCGTCTCGGCCATCAGAGATCGGCAGACATCGACGACGCACCTTCGTTGGTCGACGCGCGCCATACGCCGTAAACACCCCAGGCATTTCGACGGCAGATTACAACGGGGCGCGAGACGCGATGCCGGGGTCCTTCAGTCGAGGCACACGACTGTCTGTTCTTTGCTACCAAACCCCCCTGCTCGACGACAACGCACACTGCTTCGTAAAAACAGGCACAGCAGACTGTCCGCCAGGCACACAATGTAACCCAAGGCGGAACGCAGTGACTATACAGGCCGGCACCAACGAGATTGGGGCCGCCTCCCGGCCCTCGTCGCGTCTTCCTACGCCTTTTGCATTCCCATCTCTGACTGCTTCCGCCGGATGCCGCACCCCTTCTTCCTCTCGTTCAGACAGTCCGTTCAGATGGGCTAGCCAGTAGTCCAACCCTCACGTACCCAGTCCCGTGCACTGTTACGACGAGCGTTGACCATACACACCAGCCTATCTGGGCGTGGAGGAATGTGTCTGACCATGGATCGTGGCGAGCTCTGCGGTGGCTTCGACGGGTTTCGCTCTGACCGTCTGCAACGGCAACGGCCACGAGATAATAAGATCAGATGAACGCGCCCTGTGTGCAACGAAGACGCGGCCTCACGCATCCTACGATTAATTCCCGGCAATGACGAGCCCGTTGTTCCTTGTCCTTGTCCGCGCACTCCCCGTCTCTTTCAGCACTCTGTTCGCCCCAAATGCACTCCCCTGCTCAACTTGTCAGCATTGTCAGCACTCTACCCCGCTGGCTAGGCGGATGGTGCCGACAGCTTGCTAGGATCTTGCCAACGGTCGCCGTGTTTTTCTTCTGGATAGTAAGATACGCAGTGGTCGATGCCCACTCTCGAAACAACGGCTGCCTGACAGAGAGTTTTTTTACGCCGATACTCTGCCGATACTTTGCCCGCTGCGCGGGTTTTGCAAGCAAGTCTGTACCAGGCGGCCCTGTGCCACCTCAAATGAGCCCACGATGCTCCACTGGTTTCCGGGATCTTGGTTGACGCGTTGACGGCTGTGTTGCAAAGACCTGTCCCTGCAAGGCAAAAGGCAAAAGGCAAAAGGCAAAGGCAGGATGATCCCGCAGACGAATGGAGATTCGGGAAATGACTTCTGACTGACGACAGCCAGGTTTTGATCGTCGGCCGCTCGGCTTGAAAGTCATCTCATGAGAGAAAGTCAACAAGACGTAAGATGTGATTGACTGACGATAGGACCACAGACTTCTCCCGTTGCTCAAAGAACATTGCAATGTGCCCTTCGAACCCTTTCCCATCCGCCAAATAATTTGTACTACGAGTACAGCCAATTGCCTGCCCATATGGCACTCTACTCGTACTCTCCGGCCCATTATTTTTGCTTCTTCCGAGACAAATCTCCCAGGAAACTTTTTTGTCCCGACCAGTTGAATGTTGTGCGTTGCCCCTATTTCTTGCGTTTGCACTTGTGCACACAATCAAGTCTTTCGACCCCTTTGCCAAGTCCTGGCCACCAGCCGAGAAGCAGGCTCTCCATCAATGGATGCAACAGATGCCGACTGTCATCGACTTGTTTTTCACGTCAGCGGACTGCTCAGAACGCCGTCGAATTCAACCCCACGAAGTACTTTGTACACAACGGCGCACAACAGGATGGAAAGGCGCCAACCGAGCTGGGCAAGTCTGGCGGCCGCCCCTATTGTCCTCTTGTTTGTTCTGTACTCAGTACGTCCTGTCCCCCTTTCCCTCTCCCGCTCCGTTCCTGAAGCTTGACTTCCTTGGGACTGGTGGATGGAGTGTGAACGAGGAGCGGAGCACTAGATCGTCTCTTCTGTGCGTTCCATTGGTTCGCGGAAGGCTAACCGACCCGAATGGAGAGGACCGCTCGATGCGCTAAAATGGTGCTGCAGTGGGTGTTTCTCAACTCTTCTTTTTGCTCCATTTGCTCTTTTTCCTCAAGCTTATTCCTGGCTGCTCTGTCGTCTACAAAGTACTTTGTAGTTCTCACCCTTCCCCCGCTGTATGCCTGCATGCACGGCCGCTGTCGGGACATTTGACAGCTGAAGGCGCCTTGCACTAACAAGGTCAGATGCAACTTCGGTGAGAGAAACGAGATAACAGTCACGAGCAGAGTCGGGGAATATGCGACATACCGAGTACGAGTAACCAGGCATTGCCTACACTGCTTCTCCTCCTTGCAGTATGCACAGCCCGACAAGCCCGTTGGTTGCAGGAACGCGCATGGAGCTTGACAGGCGAACGACCGCACTGCGTGCAGCTACTGCACCCAAGCCCCCATTCATTCGCAGTGGCGCCAGTCTCTAGGGAGTAAGCACTACGGAGAGTCACACTACTCAGTACGGAGAGTCAAAGAAACCGAGCGGAAGAAAAGACCCCCCACACAGGACACGCATATTGGCCAATGTCTGACACATCCGGACCAACTTTCTTTTTCGTTTTCTTCCCTTGTATTTTAGTGCCTCTCGACACTCGACATCGCACGAGAGAACAGAGGAAAAGAGGGGGGCCATGCATGCAGCATGCAACTTTTATTGAGAGCTCTCCGTACGACTCCCTCGTACTTTGTACAAGAAGTCGTGCATGTCAGATACGGAGTATTTCGATACGTTGGAGACAAGAGGCGTAGTCATGCGGCGGCCTGTCGCAAGCGTCGCCTTGCGCCCTTGGTCCATTGCAATCAATAAAGAAGAACAAGAAGGCTAGCACTAGGACACAATGCCCGGTTCGTTGTGCGCCGTACAGAGAGGGCTCCATTGACGTACGACGTCCACATGGCTTGTAGAGATGAAACTCGTGAGATACGCAGGTCATTGGCTGTTGCACCTGCTGAACACTCAGTAGGCGTTGTTCTGTCCTCCCCGCCACGGGCCAGGCTGGGCTGTGTCTTGCGCCCACCCGCTGTATCAGTGATTGTGTGCGCCGACGCCCCTAGATTGGGAGACGGGGTCATTACGAGCCGTTGTGTCTGCATGGTGCAGGGCGCACAAGCTGAAAAGAGAGGCAGACAAAGTCATACAAAGTACAAAAGAGGCACGAAAGAGACCAAAAGAAGGACGCTGTAACCGAGAAGACACAAACACACGAAAAGGAACCAAGGCGAGCTGTGGACACGGGGCTTCCGTAGTGGCTGCGGCAGCCCGATCAAGCCATGCGGCCTCCATGATGCAAGACTGTCTGGGATGGGACGGGAGCACGGAGACAGGATGGACAAGCCGCTCGCCTTGGCTGCCAATGATCTTGGGATGCAGAGGGGAAAGGAGGGCGCAAAATGTCGCACGACAGGAGGGCTGGCGATACAGGATGCAGAGCTCAGAAAGCCAGGGTTCAGGAGGAAGCAATGGCTGCTGGACCGAGCACGCCATGGCCGCATGTCCAGGCAAGGGCTTCGTGTCAAGAAGACAAACAGGAAAAAAGGCAAAAAGGAAGCAAGATGCAGGAGAATGGTGTCGGCAGCCGTTTGACATCGATCTGGGGGGGACGCGAGGGGAGAGATGCAGTTCTGGCAGTCCGTGGCAGCAGCTGCGGCTAATCTTTCTTTTTTCTCTCCCGTGGCGTCTTGTTGGTCGGCCTGTTGGTTGGTCGGGCCTTTTGCTTTTTGGCCCGTCTCCCTCGCCTCGTGCAAGCCACCCGTTTTGCCCTCGAGCTGCCGGCCTGAAGTCGCGAGGAGGCACGATGTCGGGCTAACCAGCCGTGCAGGATGACATCAGACGTCTAGCCAGGCGCAGGAGGGCCAACGCATCCTGGCAATGGATCGTGGACGAGCTCCTGGGCTGGACACCTTGTCTTGATTCTTATTTGTAGACTTTTACACATGCAGCTGCAAGCCTCTGCAAGGCCCAGGGAGGCGATCTCTCGGTACATACTTGTACGAGTACACGCAATATCTTCATATCGGAGCAGCATCTTGCTCATCGCCTTTGCTACACCTTTGCTACACATTCTCTACGGGCACCGTCTCACCCTTTTCTCATGTCTCACCTCAAATTGGGACGACCGGCTGTGCTCCTCGACTTTGCATCATGGACTTGCGTCGTAAACAAGTGCCCTGCTTGTCCTCAAACAGGTACCGTCGATCCATGCATGTCTTACAACACTCCCACACGACTACTATACAATACTGGATTGGCCGGTCGGTCTTCCGTTCTCGACGCTCCCTCCATGTCCTTGTCCGTCCTTTCGCCTGCATCGTTTGGTACTTTGTACGTCGTATGTGTTGTGTTATTGGGCAACTGGCTCTGTCTGTGTCATTGTATTCCCCCTTGTTGCCAGCCCAAGCGTTGCGGTGAAGCTGAGATCGAGATGTACTTCATACTCAGTAAAGCCTGCTGCACGTTTCGGCAAAGAAAGGACTTTCAGCCAAGCCTGTCAGATTCGTCGAGCCAAGCTTCGCCCCCTCTCCTCTCCTCTCGCGATGAAGCTTGTTCTCGGTTCCAGCTGGGAACAATGGTCCCCGGACAGATCAGGATCGAGTACGTGTACTTGTACGAATACAGGGCCAATTGTTGTAAGATGCAGCGCTAGCAGCTTCGCCCAGGCGACCAGCGATGTGGGCGCCGGCATTGGGCTTCTTATTCGTGGACGGCCTCCTGCAAGCACTTTCACGCCCCTTTTGTTTTTTGTAAATGGACGAGAAGAAGGAGGGGTGAATGTGCAAGGGAGGACTGGTCGAGGGCACGCCTCCGTCTCTGCAAAGAGCGTCTGGTGCTGCATCGTTCAGAACAAAAGATACAAGCAACACAATCCGGCAAGCTGCGTCGTAGAGTTCACCGGATTCGACATGGCGAGACCCGCCCGGCCCAAGGAGGACAGGAAAAAGGGGTAGACAGGTCACTATGAAGAACGGTCCAACTAGCTTGTTCGATAGAGCCGACGGGTAGCTCCTCGACGCCGAAAAAGCAAAGAAAGCAAAGGCCTGAGAAGTGAACCATCAAAAGCAGGCGCCGTTCAGGTCGGAGATCCGATGCAGAGTGGTCAGGACGGCAGCGTGACGGCTGCGTCCAGATACCCGTCCGCGATACAGTCCCAGATACCAGTCCGCGATACCAGTCCGCGATACCAGTCCGTGATACCAGTCCAGATACCCCCAGACCAATCCAGATGCGAGATGGCCAATGCTGTCATGCACACGCAACGTGGGAGGAGCACTGTGCAGCAGCATATCTGGGCAAATGAGAGCTAAGAGAGGCATGCAGGCTGACGACCGACGGCAGTAAGCGCACAGCAAACGAGCGACCAGAGCGCAGAGACAGGCCAAAGCTTCTTACGTCGTAGCTTACCGTTCTGCGTGGAAATTGCTCCATGCGATGCGCGATGCGCGATGGCAAGCCGTCTCGCCGGGAAGGGAGCCCCTCTAGATAAGGCAGAGAAGAGACGGGAGATGGATGGCATCTGGACCGACGTTGACACCAGACGACCTGGACCTGGACCTGGACCTGGACCTCGACTACTTCAAAGTTCGTATGGACGACCAATGGACCCCTCGACCGTAAGATAGGCCATCGAACCAAGGAAGCAAAGGGCGACACGAGCAAACGAAACAAGCACAAGAAAACCCGGCAAATGGGGACGCGCAAGGACGAACAGGAAGCTTTCAAACACGACAAGTACTACGTCGTACTACGGGATGCAAGTGAGCGATGCGTGACGGTCTGTCCCCCTCTCGTCGCGTTGTTTTCCTCGGCTGCCCCCAACACGAAGCCTCCTGTACGAAGCTTCCTGTAGGCTTTGCACTGAGTGCCACCGCCGTGGCCGGCGCCTCTTACTCGTACGACTGTCCTGTCCACGCATTTCGTCGGTTCCCAGGCCCGAGCGCCCATACTCTCTGCCCCCATTCTTCCCTTCATCCCGACTCTTGTCCTTTGTGTGTCTCTTGTCCCCCCCCTTGCCCCTGGAATGCCCTTGAGATGCACAGCCAATCGAAGTCGTGAGAGCCCTGGCAGGTGTGGGACGCGGCCAGGGACCACCCCTGCTAGCACCCACTTCCATGGTGCCCGCCAGGGACGATTCAACGTTTTGAAAGGTACAAAGTTTGAAGTACTTCCCTTCCAGCTAGCCAGGGTCGAGTTTTTTCTCTCGTGCGTCTCTCGTGCGAAACGCAAAAGACACAGGACGTCCAGCCAGACGAGACGGACGTTGCCAGCAAGAAGCCGGGGGTCTGGCGCAGGAACCACACCAAGCAGACAGTCGACATGCAGCCAGAGGCATCGCAGCGAGAGCCGTCCATGTGTGGAACGATGAGCAAAGCCAGGGGGGCAACGGGACAGGTCCCTCTCCTATCACCCTGCACGTCTGTCGCGGAAAGGGGGATGTGATGGCAGCGAGACTTTGTTTCCTTCTCGCCCTGTGCTTTGCGCGATGCAGCGCTCTCGGTCTCCGATGGACGGCTCCAACACCTGGACCACAGACGGCCATGATCAGCCTCTGGAAGGCTTCTTTGGCTTGCCGGCGACATCCACGGTACTTTCTGTGTACGCTGTACTCCGTATTACGTTTCCCGATTGTCAGGACAGGGGCAGAGACACAATACAGCTACTTCGTACAAGCAATCATCTACAGAGTACAAAGTACGAGTACGAAGACGGCCAGGCCTGGCCTGGTCTGGCCGGCCTCTGCTCGACGGGCGTCAATCTCCTCGCGAGACTCGTTGGGCCTTCTCCAGGCCAGCCCAGCTTCGACCCACTCCTATTTTCCTATTTTCCTCTGCCCACCCCCCCCTCCCATGCAGACCCATGTTTACCCACGATGCCTAGTCGAGGTCCACTCCGCCTGGGTCTTTGACTCGCTTGGTCCGCTGCTCCTTGCCAGCATCTCCTTCGTTTTCCCTCTTTTCTAGCTCCGTCTCCCTTGTCGTTTCCCGTCCTTTTCTCACAGTCGTGCATCGCGGTCGTTCTTCTTCTTCCCTTCAACCTCTCTTGTGTGTGCTTTGTTGTTGCCACCTTCGACTTGGACGAACCGACATTCCTCCGTCCATCCTCTCCTTCGACCTCTTTTTACAGTTCCACGCCACACGTTGCTTGTTTGCCTCACCACGCTCGACGCGCCACATCTACGCTCTTTCTCGCACGCACACGCGCTCCCTTCCAAGCATCTGACGATAGACCGTCCCCTTCGCTCGCCACAGATTCGCCCTCCATTCGATATCTCGGTATCTCAGAATTCCGCATTCCACTGCAGCCCCCTCTTCCAATACGAACCAACACGACGCTGTGCGTGTTTACGTTTACTTCAGTATATGCTCGCATCGGCCACCACACTCCTACGACCGAGATTGCTCTCTTTGGCAAACTATCTACAACTGCCCGCCCATTGAGTTGCCTCGCATCCGGACTGCAACCCTGCCGCCGACCTCTTGACAGCTCTTGCACAGGCCGCAGAGCTGCTGCTGGCCATTCTCTTGCTGGACGGACGGCCCTCGTGCGAACCGACGCCGCTGGCTGGCATTGCATCCCGACAACACGAACGGCAAGACGGCATCCGACTGCAATCTCGATCCCGCCCGATTCATCAACACAACAAGCAGTCGGCAGACAATTTCAAAAAAGAACCATCTGCAGAGACAAAGTACCGGACGCCCCTGGAACGCAACTTCGCGGCGGCCAATGCCTGATCGCCACATGCCAACCCTGGCGACTTCTCGCATGCTCTGAATCGAACCGCTCGATATCATTGCCAATTCACCATCCGCATAGTTTGTGGGATACTACTCAAGTAAGTCGCAAAACATGGCTGCTTCTCGACCGTCTCGTGCCAATTTAGAGCCCTTGGGCAGAGGGCCGATCTCTGGATCAGCACCTTTACTCTCACGCATCCCTCCCTCTCTCAATTTCCTCTCTGATCATGCCAATCATCGTTTCCCGCACATTCTTACCCGGATTATCACACGGGAATCTCATGGAATCGGCAAACCTGGTTACGTTGGACAGCTTCACGTACCTGGTTAAACACGCTTTTTATCTGCACGTACTTGTCCCGTTTCAACCCAGGTGCCAGGGTTAGATTTGCACCAAGTTGGTTAGGCGTGCAGGATTTCCATCTGCCCTGTCTGCATGCCGCAAAACTACCGGCCCCTCGCCTCTTTTCCCCGGAGCCAGCCCAGGTTGGCCCATGCCGCCCTTCTCTTTGAAACAGTGGCAATCAAAAATAACACCGACTGTGCTTCGTGGCCAAGACCGGGCCAGGAGAGTTCCTTGTCGAGACGTGCGACGCACCCCCTTTGCATTTTAACCTTTCGGTCTCGTCGTCCCCACGCCCCGTCTTGTCAGTTCACTTGCACCTGGATCCTGTCAGAGCCTGTCAGCCTGTCACAAGCGTGATGGCAAGGCGACTGTTCTCAGGGTAATCTGTGCTTACTCGTATGCCTCGTGTTTTCATTGCATCTCTTCTCTTCCCTTCACACCCGCAGATTCTCTTCATCTTTCAACCTGATTACTATTTTCTCGGCCGACTCGCCGATGTCCCGTCCATGGACTGCTACTTGTAAATACGAATCTTGGCAAACGACTTACACTCTTCTTAGGAGTTGACTGAGTCTTCTCAGTTTCTCCAGCGTCGCAGCTGACTTGCACGAACCAAAACAAAGCCACACAAAACCACACAACCACACAACCACACAATGAATCGGTTCCGGACCAAGAAAAAGGTCAAGGAGGACCCGGCCGTCTCGACGGGCCGCGCCTCCTCCGACGAACAACACTCCTTTATGGGTTTCCGGAGAAACAAGAAGCAGCCCGAGGAAGAGAAGAAGCAGATTGACATTGCCAATGTTCTACCGCCAAGCGACGACTTCCGGACGAGTCTGCTCATGACCGGCCTGTCTGCACGCTTCTCCATGCTCCGCGAGCAGGACGACCCCAACACCAAGATTGGCAAGGCGCTCGACGACAGTGTCTTGTTCCCGAAGCGCCAGTCAAGACTGATGGATCTCAGCGGCGGCCTCCGCGGCCTGGACGACATTGCAGAGGTTGAGTCGATCCGTGCACTGCCGCCCTTTATGCGCACAAACTCGTTTGCCTCCGACAGCGACTCGCACCAGAACAAGAGCATCATGAACCGGACACGGCCAACAGAAGGCAACAACCTCTTTGGCGGCCGCCAGAAAATCTACCGCATTCCGGCCAGCGGAACATCGTCCAAGAACGTTTCAGAGGGCGGCATGGGCGGTCGGGCGCTCTATGAAAACGACGTCGCGCTCTCAGCTTTTCAGAAAATGCGGCAGGAAAAGAAGGAGCAGTTCCTGGACTACGAAGATGACACACAATACACCAGCGGCGCGTCAGCACTCGACAACTCCCTCCTCTCCGCCGACGTCTATGACCCGTCCTCTTCCTACCAGCGCTCCGAATCCCCGTCTCCCATCGAGTACAACCTGCGACGGGAGACCTCGTCCACCACGTCTTCGGCAGCACGCAACTCCACAGCAGCCACATCGGTCGCCTCGCAACCGGGTCTGTCTTCTTCCAAAGAGTGGCAGTCGCCGCAGCTGCCGTCCTCTGCACAGTCCACGCCGAGCACGGGTGCAGCGGCCTCCTCGGGCGCAGGGCTGGAGCGCATGCCCACTACTCGCATTCGCCGGCTCTACGAACAAGCCTGAACCAAGACCTGCACGAGCAGCAGTCGTCGGCGCTATCCCGCATCGACACGCTGACTGGCAAGCGCCTGCTTCGCACAAAGACTCCCGATCTGTCTGCAGCGTCCTCGCCGACATTGAGCTTTGGCTTCCCCGACCGCGTTGTGCCTACAGCGGGCGCAGTGACGTCGACTCTTGAGCGCCTTGAGCGCCGGCAGATTCTTTCCAAGGCCAGCGCCCCCAACCTGCGGTCCATGAGCCCACCGATGTCGGGCTCGTCTGTCGGCTCGGCGGTACCTCCCATTGACGACTCGGTCGGTCTAAAGGTGCTCGTCGGTGCGCCGCAGTCGAAAAACGCCTTCCCTGGCAGCCCTCCGCTGAGCCCGCCCGTGAGTGAATCTGGTGGCGAACACACGATGCTGAAGATTCAGCCCAACGATGTCGGCAAGGCCACGGCAATGGGCATGTTCCAAAAGCCGACCCTGCCGTACGACGAGTCGCGTTTTGCCGAGCGGCAACTGCAGCTGCAGCAGGGCCGCGATACACCCACGGAGCGCGCCCGTCCCAGCCTGGATGCGGCGGCGTCTTCGAGCTCCGTGCCGTCCGTCAAGCCTGCATCAAAGGCCGCCTCCGTCACCAGCAGCGAAGACTCCGCCAAGGCCCAGAAGACGTTCCTCTTTGACGACGAAGACGAGGACGAGGACGAGGACGAAATTGATGCTGCTGTAAAGGGTATACAGTCGAGCGCACCGCGCCCACAAGTCCTCCTTCAGCGGCCCTCGGACGCCGACCACCCTGCCTTCCGCCAGTCTGCCATGCCGCCCCCCTGTCTCCCTCGCGGTCCACTGGTCACATCACAGCGAGCGCACCCGAGTGGCCTGGCCTGGCTGTGATCACTACCTCGCAAGAGGCCACTGGCGAGGCGGAGCCTGGTTGCCCTTCTGTCGATTCCCCGACCCTGGGCCCCGGTGGTGGACTGAACGGTATGGTGCTTCAACACTTGCGCTCGACCAGCAACGCCTCGTCCGTGTACAGCACGGCCCCCCAGACCAGCGACGTCGAACCGCCCCCGCTGCTTCAGACGAGCATCACGAGCGGCTCCCTTGGCCTGAAGATTGGGCAGCCCTGGGGCGACCAGAGCTGGACGGCTTCCATCTACAGTTCCATCAGCGGCACCGACTACGCTGACAAGAAGGAGCCCGAGCCCGAGCATGAGCCCGAGCCGGAACCCGAGCCCGAGCAGCCTAGCCTTCCTCCGCAGCCTCTGCAAAAGATCCCAACACAGCGGCCCCCCATTCCTGAGCCACCCAAGAACATGTCTGCCGACCCCGAGACGACCAGGGCCCCGTCGCTGCGGTCTGTTTCTTCCCGGAGCCGCATCACGAGCGTCGCCGACTCCAACCGGTCGAGCAACAACCTGGATACCGAGCATGGGGACGACGATTTTGCGAGCCAGCTTGCCAACGCCCGCAAGCGTGTCCAGGAGCGCCTCACCACATATGTCGAATCGGACAGCAGCCTCAACACCTCGCCTTTGTTAGCACCGACGGAGCTGGCGACGCAGCCGCCCCCCATCAAGTCGAACCCACTCGGCATCCTGCGGGCCAAGTCGAGCCGCGGCTCGCTGCCGGAACGCTCGCGCGATGTGTCGCAGCCAAAGTCCATACGGAAGCTGGGCCTTGGCGCCTCGACCATGAGCACGGCTGCCAGCCCGCGCAAGCTGTCCTTTGAGGACAGCACCTCCTCGCCCGTCCCGACGCCCCCGGTCTCGTCGACATCTGCTGGCATCAACGACAGCTTCTCTCTCGAGGCTCTCAAGGAGGCGCGCGAAGAGAAGCGCCGCCCGAGCCGGGAGGACAGCTACTTCAGCCGCATGCCTGCCTCGGCATCTGCCTCTGCCAACCCATCGCCCGCCGTCGCTTCATCTGCCGCATCGGTGCCGCGCTCCAGCACCGACACTGATGTTGGCGATGCCGACGAGGAGACCGACGCTGGCGCGGGCGCGGACATTGATGACAACAGCATGCACCCTGGTCTGCGTGCTTTCCGCAATGCCCGTCGCCAGCTTCAAAAGCGCAAGGAGCTCGACACGCTGGCCCGCCACCAGGCCGATGGCGCTCGTGGCTCCGAGTCGGGACCGGAGCCGGCGGTTGTTGACCAGCAGTCGCCCCCGAGACGCGAGCGGCGGCCGACGGTGTCGTCGACAGCGACGAGCCGCGAGCGCAAGCCGCCCCCAGTGTACTACCAGCCGCGAGAGCGCAGCCAGGAATCCCGCGGCAGCAGCACTGGCAACGGTGGCCGCTCCCGCTCTGGCTCGAGAGCCTCGGGCCCGACGGAGCGCGACCGTAGTGGCTCAGAGACCAGCAACAACGGCGGCTACACCCGTCACGCACCTCCCAGGATCTGGGCGAACCAGGCTGCCCCCGGTTACGATGACTATCAGCACCACCAGCAACGCCCCAATGCCTACAACGCCAACAATGCCAACAACGCCAATAACGCCAATAACCACCACAACCACCTTGGTCCGCCGACCCGCCAGGGCATGCCTATGCGCTCGCCTGGCCTGCCCGGCACAGACATCCGCCGGTCCCCGCACATGCCTCCGCAGGCCTACCCTGGCAGCGCTGGCAGCAGCCCGTCCATGAACAGCCTCTCGGTTCAGACCGCCGTCGGCGGCCGGTCGCCCCCTGGCCAGCCCTCTCCCATCTCCCCCCTGGGAAGCGCTGGCCTGCCCATGTCGCCCTACATGCCCGGCAGCGCGAATGCCTCGGGACCGTCGACGCCTACGACAAACGGGCCTCGTATGCAGCCGCGCCCTGGCATGCCGCCATCGTCCGGCTCGGGATACAGCACGACAAACAGCTTGCTCAACGAGTCCATGAAGAAGGCTGTCCGCAAGACTGAGATCTCGGATCCCGCCTTTTTGATGAGCAACAGCCGTGTCCCAACTGTCAACCTGCAGCAGAGCACGTCTGCCCCGAGATGGAGGGCAACGCCAACGGCAACGCCAACGGCAACGGGCCTCGCTCGCGCAGCGGGTCCCGTGCGCGTGCGCCGAGCAATGCCCCCGCGCCCGCGTTCGTGCCGCCGTTGCCGCCGATCAACCCCCTGCGCAAGCAGTCGGGTAGCCGTGGCCCCCGCGGCATGCTTGGTGACTTGCTGGGTGGCCGCCGGAGCGACGGCCCGGGCGACGAGCTGGACACCATGTCTGCCCTGTCGATGCCTACTCTGCCGCAGAGCGCGTCAGGCAGCAGCACCACCCTTTCGGCCAAGGGTAGCAACTACCAGCTTGGCAGCTCGGCCAGCGACAGCGAGGACGTCCGATTCGAGCAGCGCGGGCTGCGCAAGCAGGCCTCGGAGGCCAGCGGCATGCACGCGCGCGTGATGGGCGCCGGCTTGCCAGGCCAGCGCATGGATCTTCCGGGCGGCATGATCTAACCTGTCGGCGTCTGCCTTGCCTTGCTGCCTCCTTTTTCTTCCAGCCTCCTCTGTCGGACTGGACCTCGCGACCGTCCATTCTTCCCATCTCTTTGCGCATCGCCATCTTCTACATTTTTGGATACCCCGGTTCTCTTTCGTGCTGTCATGAATGAGACCTTGTGCGCCGACAGGGCTTGTGATACCACTTTATTTTCCACCTGATCCACCGCACCGGATGTACACTCTGCATCTTTTTCTTTTTCTTTTCCTTCTCCTTTTTCTTTCTGACGGGCCATCGTGCACCTACTCTACGGGCTTCTCTCATCTGCCTTTGCCTCCACCTTTTTGTCGCCGACGCTGTTGTGGACTGGCTCCTTTCTGGCTACATTGCTGTACCCTGATCGAAAGCTGTGCTGTATCGTATAGTCAATTTCTTTTGTTTAGCAATTTTCCGTTTGTTTTCCGTTTGTTTTCCGTTTGATTTTCATTCGTTTCCATAATACGTCCATCGTTCTCGGGAAGACGCAAGTCGCCTCTAGGCAGAAGAGGACCAGGGATGTGCATCTTCCCCATGGCCGGGCTACAGGTCCTAGGAGACATGTTTCTACTATTGAGGGTGTTCAGAGACTCGGAAACAAGCAGGCTGTACTATATACATTGTTTGTCGATTCTTTGCTTTCTTGTACGTTTAGGAAAAGGCCTCTAGCATTCCACGGTGTTTTGTGTCCATTGGCTTCTTTACTTTCTTACCTCTGTCTACTTTCTTACCTATTCTATCTACTCTTGTTTGCAACTGGCTGTCTTTGCGGGATTCGCTTTTTGGAGCATCCAGAGACTGAAGTACACGACCGAATATACGACGCATCGACTCGACTTGGCTTGCCTTTTGTTCGGCTTGTTCGGCGGCTTCCGTGAGATGTCTGTTGCCGTTCCTCTGATGGACTGTACGAGTCATACCGTCCACTGAAAAGTGCGATGATAATCAGACAGCGTCCAACTGCCGGGCTGTGAAGAAAGTCTTGGGCGGGGACAGATGGGGCAATCTGGCATAACGGTGTCGAGGCTAATCTTAGATATCGGCGGTTTCGTCTCGCTATGCAGCCAACGGGTCTCCGGTAGCTTACTTTGTCCAACTACAGCCAAGCTCCCTGTTTCAAACACAAGCTTCGCGGCGCTATCTGTCTGGCCGGCCGCGCCCGCTCCTCATCTCCAACACGGCGCCCTTTTCGTTCCGTCCTCTCGCCCCTTTGACTTGAGAGCTCGAGTAGCAGAGTAGCCACGACGCGTCTTTCCGACACCGACATCGACAACTGCCACAGCATTCGAGGCCACGCCAACAGCTCGCCTCGTCCTCGCACCGCGCCGTCATCATGGCCTTTATCCGCCCTTTCCAGCTGGGCGATTGGAACGACACGGCCTTTATTGTGGGTGCTCTCTCTCTCCCCCCCTCCTCTGCGAGAAGCCCTCGTCATGGTTTCTTGTCCTGTTGACTGACCGGTGGACCGGCTGCCCTTGTGATTAGTGCCGGGCCACGCTGCCGCCGTCGCTCCTCGACGAAAAGACCACGATCCGCCTGGCGCCGTACATGTGGACACACCCGTTCACGCTGCTCAACCCGCAAAATTGCTTTGTGCTCGACGACGGCACCGGCCGTGCCGTCGGCTACGTGATTGGCGCTGCCGACGTGCACGACATGGCGGCGCGGTACGGCCGCTTCACGGACCTGGTGGGCGGCACCGGCCCCGTGGAGGGGGTCCCTGCCGAGCTGGTCGAGCAGGCGCGCCGCGAGGTGGGGCCGGCGCCGGCGGACCTGGACCATCTGCAGCCGTCCCTGGTGCCGGACCCGAGCGATGCCTCGGGCGAGACCATGGTGGTCAGCGAGACGCCGATGCTGCAGCAAATCTACAACCCGCGGTGGCTGCTGCTGGAGAGCGGCCAGACGCCGCTGCGCAAGGAGCTGATTTCGGGGACAAAGTACCGCGCAGTGATGCACATTGACATGCTGGAGAGCCACCAGGGCCAAGGCTGGGGGCGGGCGATGATCAAGACGTTTCTGGCGTCCATTGCCCAGGAGGGGCGCGCGGCCTGCAGATTGGCGTGTCCGGGGAGAACACCAAGGTGGTGCCCTTTTACGAAAAGTGCGGGTTCCGCGTGCAGCCCGGCGGCGAGGCAGAGGGCGGCGTGTGGATGGTGCGCGATGTGAGCGAGACGGGGTGGTAGTCACGCACGTGCGCAGGGGACAGGAGCAGGACGGCTACGATAGTACAATGCATGGTTTTCTATATACAACGACCGACGCGGCGGTTTCTCCGCTCGTCCCGTATCCGATTCGACGTATCCAATACGACTGAACATGGCGCCGTCCGTCGTCGCCGCCGTCGTCACCGCCGTCGTCGCCGCAACGCTGCTTCCGTCCCTTACAAAAAGTTGATGCCCACGCCCACCTGCAGGCCCTTGCGGCTCTCCTCGCCGCGGCGCATGACCAGCGGCAGGCTAAAGTTGAGCTCGAAGCGGGCGACGGGGTGCGCATAGACCAGGCCGACACCGACAGCGGTGCTCGGCAGACCCGTCGTCAGGTCCTGCAGGGCGGCCGACACGCTCTGGGCGACCTGGCTCGAGGTCTGGCCGGCGGGCTGTTGTGGTGCAGCGCCGGCGTCGGTCGACTTGGCCTGCTTCTTGGTCCGCAGGGCCACGAGGCGGCCGCCGTTGGCAAACAGCTGCAGGCGCAGCGGCGAGTCGCGGCCGGCCTTGGTGATGGGCACCAGCATGTTCACGCCACCGGCGGCAAAGACGTCGCCGCCCACGGCGTCGCGGCCGTCGTGCGGGCCCAGGCCGCCCTGGGTGAAGCCGCGCACGTCGGTCGGGCCGCCGAGCAGGAAGCGGTCGTTGATGCGGCTGGGCGCGGCCGTGCCGCCCAAGACGTTGTAGCCAAAGGGCAGCGGGTACAGCAGACCGGCGCGGAAGCCGGCGCCCAGGGTGATGCCGCTGGCGGTGCTTGTCGCTATGGACGTGGCAGCGGGCGCGAGGGTCGCGGAGGGTGTGGAGGACGAGGAGGACGACGAGGACGACGAGGACGTGCGGCTGGAAAAGGTGAGGGGAATGGCGCCCGAGAACTCGGCCTCGGCCTTGGCAAAGGCAACGTCGCCGCCCAGCGGGCCCCAGCCGGCCAGCTCCGAGGCGGTGCGCACCAGGTAGCCGCACTGGGCAGCAGCGGGTTGTCGCGGCGGTCGCGCGTGTACGTGTGGCTCAGGCTGCTCTTGAGGCTGTCGCCGGCGTCGCGGCGGACTGTGGGCGACGCCGCGGCGCCCAGGCCCGTCAGCTGGCGCCACGCCGAGCCGTAGGCCACGCTGTGCAGGTCGCCCGTCGCAGGCACGCGCCAGCCCAGCCGCACGGTGCCGCCCTTGAGCACCTCCTCGTGGCTGGCCCAGGGCTTCTGGGTGGCCGAGGCCAGGCCCTCGAGCGACAGCCGAACATCGGGGTTGCCCTCGAGCGGCGCCGACAGCACAGCGCTGTACGCAGACCGCGTGCGCGTGCCGGCGCTGGCGTTGAGCGACAGCGACTCGGCGCCGCCAAAGATGTTGCGCCACAGCAGGTTGCCGTACGCGGAGCCCTCGGTGTTGCCCAGGTCGGTGCCCGTGTTGAGCCGGAAGCGCGGCAGCTCCGAGACGCGCACGGCAATGTCGTAGTCCGTGGCCGCAGCCGCCGGGTCGCGCTGGCGGGCGTCGGCAAAGTGCACCGTCGGGTCGGGCTTGAAGATGCCGAACCGCTCCAGCTTGCCCACGGCCTCCTGCACGTCCGCAAACACGTCGCCCAGTGTGGTGGCCACGTTGCGCGAGTCGTCGACCAGCGGCTGGAAGATGGGATCCAGAAACGACCGCCGCGTGTGGCGGGCGCCGTGGATCTCAAAGGTGTGCAGCGTCGCCGGCTGCAGCATGTGCTCGGCCATTACGGCCAGCGCGTGCTTCTGCGCGCTCTCCTCCTCCTTGGCGCGCAGGACGGCGTCGGCCTGGGCCTCAAGCCGGAGGGTGGCGGCATCTTTGTGGAGCTGGAGGGAGCCGTGGTTAGCTTGGTGCTGGACCGCGGTGCGAGAGCTCAACGGGCGCTCCGTTGCCAGCTTGCCAATTGACGCACCTTGTTCTCAGAAGCCATTGTGGATCGCCGGCAGCGCGGGCGGCTGTCTCGGAGGGCGTCGGTGAAGGGGAGAGGGGGGGAGGACAGGCTTCGATGCGTCGGCGTTGTCGGCCGGTTCGTGATGTCGTGGGAGAGGGCTCGTGACAAGATCGCGAGATCGTCTGCTTCGGACCAGGAAAACTCGGCCAATGGCGGCAGCAACGCGATGGAGCAGTAAAGGTCCATCGGGCAGCACCTGACGCTACGGGGAATGGCACCTGGTGTGGCTGGATGTGGCGTGTGCTTAGTCATCGGGGTGTCTGGCTTGGTACATTTTTGCTTTGTTTCTGTTCTCTATTCTTTATTCGAATCAACAGTTTGTATCTTGTCTGACGTTAAAGATGAGTTGCGGGACTCTCTGGGGGTTTACCTGCCATACTACCACGGTTTCAGAGCTCGAACCATTCCATCCGGCCCCGATCTGACCTTTGTCCGATGCACTTATGGGACTGGTGATGTTTTGTCCCAAATGTCATTCTCTCCGTTCCATATCGATCGTAATTCGAGTCGGAATCCCAAGAAACATCTTGCGGGGCTTGTGGTTTAGTGGTATAATTTTCCCTTAGCATGGAAAGGTCCTGGGTTCGATTCCCAGCAAGTCCAGCTTTCTTTTTTTGTGGACTTTTGCTGTGATGGAAAGATATTGCGCTGCGTTTTTGTATCGCTTCTACAAACCGCTTTTTTGCTTCATTCTTCTTTTTCTTCCTTCGTTTGGTAAGACGAGAAACGAGAAACAAGAAACGAGAAACGCAATATTCTCGCCTTCTTTACTCATTCTGCAACATCTTCGACATTGTCTGCCACAAAAAACAGTCTACTGTCAAAAGTGGACAGCTGAGCCTTGAGCGCTTCTGCCAATGTGCTGAAGTACTGGAAGAACGGTAGCAGTCTCAAACGCCAAACTCGGAGTCATATCGCAGCTCTCACTCTTCGTCGTCTGACAAAGCTGTACAGAAAGGTCACAGTCTGTCCACAGTAGGTTGTCTGTCCGTCCATTTCCATCTCCACTTCTCTCTCTTCTCACGTTACTCGCCAGAGTTTATACGGTACTTTTACTCTATGCATCGTTTACCCAACTGCGCTCTTTGCTAGAGGCTCGACTCGGCCTGCATGAATGAAAGAGCACCGGTTGTCCATTGTTTGACCATTGTTTGCCGGCCCAAGGTAGACATTGATGCAAGCTGTGCATGTGTGCATGTGTGCATGCACGTCGACCGGCAGATAGACGTGGTGCCAAAGCGCAGACAAAAGCCCATGCGTCTTGGTCTATCAGTCTTCTGGCTTGTCCACTCTACCCTGAACTGGCCCCATATCGTCTCATGTCCAACCATACGGAATAGGCGAGAAGTGGTCTGCAGGTGATGATGTATGCTTTGCATGTTGGTCGATAGGACGACTGTTCTGCCACAGAAGTTTCTTTGTTCAAAGGAAAGGCTACGTCCCCTCATCTCAATTCACCTGGAACGCCTGATCGGTGCCGGCTTTGGATAGGACAAAGAGACTATCACAACAGACTTCAAAGAACGGCCCAGCCTTGGTGATAAGCCATAGGTAGATATCTAAGGGGACGGCAAAGCGAAGATTAACCCATTCCGGAAGCGCATCTCATTTGGTCGCGCATCGCCTTCCTCGAGCCTTTCTCTTCCATCTCATGGGCTTTGCCGTGAACTGAGCATGTAGACTGGCCTCCTTACCTTCTCCTGCTTTGTCTTGACTGACGAGCTCTTTCACGACCCTGGAGCACTTGTCTCTATAATATTTATATCTTCACAAAGGAATATCGCATGAGTAGAAGATCTCTCGGCATTCAGCTTGCCGAAAGAGTACTACTACAAAACTGAAAATCAAAGTCGGCAGATCAAGGTCGAGTAATACAACCAGAGCAATACAGTGCAACCTGAGTCGAAATGCAAGACACCACCGTTCAGACCTCGTCCCTTGCAATGCTTCCCAGCCCAGTCGAGCTACGTCAGCCGCGACGACCAACCTTCTCCCGGAAACGGGTGTTGAGCCCCAACAGATCCCTGGTGACAACTCGTGTCATTCGCACTTCTTCAAAGGAAAGCTGCCTCTCCCTTCCTTTCGCGTGCTCGGCCAGCTTTGGACATATTCTCCCTTTATCATCACCACACAGATCTTCCTTTTGACGATTCTGTCTGCCTCATTACCCACCACGCCACCCAGTCAGCTCACCAATCACCTTTGATACGCATCAAGAATGCCCAGCTCACCACCGTATCGCAAAACGCCCAACACGGAACCATAACATGGTGCAAACAAGAGCCCAGTTAAACGCGGCAAACGCGCAGCCAAGCCCGCCGCCAGGAAACTTTGGCCCAGTCCCGCCGCCGCCGCCACCGCCGCCATTGCCGGGGCTCAAGCCCAGCTGACGCCGGCCGCTCAGCATGTGGTCCAGTGGAAGAAGAGCAACAAGGCTGTTCTCAAGTCCACGCCGCCTCCCTCTTTGGCCAACCTCATCGTCCTGTTTGCCGGCCTGATCAGCCACATGAATAGGCAGAATCTGTGGGCGAAGCCAAACCTGCCCGACAATACAAGCGACAGCATAATCAATCTACTCGGTCTCATGAGGTCCGAGTTTCACGAGGCTACCACCATGCGAAGGGGCAGGCGACATCAGCGTGACATGAAGAACTTTCAGATCAAGCTGCCCGCCCAAGAGCTTGCGGTCTTGGCCAAAGCCGAGACGTGTGTGGCGGATTTCATCCTGCTCGTGGAAACCGTCGCCGCGCAGCCCATGGCGGTCGCACAGCAGCTTCCACCGGGTGACGGGGCGGCCGGAGGAGGCCCTGTAGCTGCTGCAGGAAACAAGTCTGTAAGAAGGTGGCTATCGGCCCCGTCCGCAATCGGTGGAGCACCGGTGGCCGGGCCGATGGGACTGCTCCCGCAACTGCAGCATCAGAGTCAGATTCAGAATCAGCCGCAACAACAGCCGCAACAACAGCCGCAGCAACAGGCACCAAACCCACAGCTGCAGCCTCCGGGAGCAAACGCACAACCGCAGCAGCAAGGACAACAGCTGCCGGCGCCCCCGTTGAGTCTGATAGATATTCGTACAAGGTACAGCGCTCTTACGCCTGCCCAAATCACCCGACGAGAGCTCTCCATATATTTCGAAAAGTACTACGCAGAAGGAGATGGCAAAAGCTTCGTGGAGGGGCAGCACCGGCGCGAAGTTGTCACCCGTGTTGTCCCCAAGCCCGGAGAGTGGCCAGGGCTTAGCAACGGCTTGACAGAGAGCCGGTGGCGCAAGTGCAAGCGACGCTATACACATAAAACAGAGCAGGTCCTCATCTATCCGCGGCCGGGAGGCATCAACGAAAAAGGGGAGTTCTATCCTCCGGGCGACGCGAGAGAGGAGGCAAATCGGCGGCCCTTTGAGCGGATGCGCGAACACAACAGGCTGGCCGTGCAGCCACCCAGGCTCCCCAAGCGAAAGATGATGAAAAAGATGAACAGTATCTCGAAACGGCTCAACGAAACCGGGCTTCTCTACCGGACAATACTTGGGGAAGGCGGAAACGGCGTTGCCGCGCTCTTCTGCGCCAGGGCGAGAGCTTCGCGGGCAACGAAGCCATTCTTCTTCGTGGTCAAGAGTGCGACAGGCGGACGTGCGACGGCGGCTCTGGGTGAAGAGAAGGCACACTTGGAGGTACGTGCGGTGGCCGAGGCCGAGGCCGTGGCAGCAACAAGTGATGAGGCTAATGGGACTACAGAGATTCAAAGACTGCCGCCATGTCCTGCAAAAATACTCCGTCTCACAGCTCCAGCTTGATCTTCGGTTTCGAAACGAGTTCAAAAAGACGGAGCGAAAGATTGACACGACATCGTTCGAAGCGCTGGATGCGGCGCCTGATCTCTTGTTTACCGAGTTTATGAACCAAGGAAGCCTGTCCGACTACATCTCACGCATGCATACAGCGCAGACAATTCTTCCTGCGCGCGGCCTTTGGCGAGTCTTGAGCTGCCGTACGTCCCGGCGTCGTTCCCTGTTATGAGCTGGACCTGTGTTCCTCGACTGACTGAGCAGTGGCCCATCAACTGATTGCGCTGAAATACCCGCAACACTCTGAGAAGGTTCCGCAAGATCGCGACGCAAGTAACGCCGTCGTTCACTTTGATATCGACCCGCAAAATAGTACGTTGCCCCCGTGTCTTGCTCTGGCAGAGTTGAGCGATGCATCTGCGTGTCGTGGCCATTGACTCACAACATGAACAGTTCTTTTGGACAGTCGAGATGCCGACCACAGACAGTTTCCAATCTTCAAGGTGTGTGGCATTCTAGAAGGCTGGGCTGTACACTCTGGAACCCGTCGCGGCGCCGTTGCTGACAAGCCATTTTTTTGGGTGCTTCACAGGTAGCCGACTTTGGGCTGGCCGAAACTGCCCATTATCTCGAGCATGCGTACGTTGTATAGCCAAGTCATCTCATGGCGTTCTCTACCACGTACACGGGCTTCTGTGTTTCTTGGTACTGACGATGCGCGGGAGACAACTGTATTGTTACCATCACGATACTGACTCTGCTGAAAACGGAACAGATCGACTCATTCGATGGATGATATGCGCCATAGGGGGAAACATACATACTACGGGCCGGTATGTTGCACTTCCTGAATATTTCGCCGCCTTGAAGACGATGACTCCTCGCGTTATTTCCTCTCTGTCTGGACGTACTCCCAACGACTGACCGGTGGCTTTTAAACCAGGAGCAATTCTCCGATGAATGGGACTACTACCCAGACGGCGTCCACACGGACAATGATCCAGACAAATGGACGGCTGGCAACTATGCGGAGCTGAATGTTTACCAGATGGGCCAGGTAGGTGTCTTCTATCGCGGCCAGCGAGATACCCCCGAACACGTCGGCCGCCCTACTTACAAGATGCTAGGCCATGGTCGAGCTCATCTCACTGGAATACCCAGTGCATCCACCTGTTCCGGTCTTGCACTGCATCAGAAGGAAGGACGAGCCTGATGAGCGCCTGAATGACGCGGACCACGAGGCAGTAGCAAATATGGTCCATGATGCCTACAAAAGCATACGAATGGGGCTCGCTTCGAGTTCGCCACAGCAAGACAGGAAGTCGGCCTTTGACTCGGTGCCCGACTCTGAGAGGCTCGAACCCCAAAGGCTACCATCCGAGCTGGGCATCGAGATTATGCCATTTGACAAGAGCACAAAGAGTGGGTGGATCTGGACATATGCCACACTGCTGGCGTATGCTGGCACGGCCAGCAAGCCCAACCCAAGAAACAAGGGCGTTTATGACGAGGATCTCTACGACTGCGTGTGCAGGATGATGTGTCATCGGCCAGCCGACCGCATTGACCCTCAAGACCTCTGCAGGATGGCGAAACGCAAGCTCAACCGGGTCCAAGATCGCCTTCTGGGAAACGCGTACAGGGAGATGAAGCCCAGAGTCGAGACGAGGACCAGTTCACAGACACATGTCTCCAGAACGTGCATCGGCTGCTGATGAGCGGCATGCCCCAGTACGCGGTTGCGAGCATCTGCCGACAGAATGTCCTTCCGTATCCCGAAGTCGAGGGCGGTGACTTGGCTGTCGACATGACGGCGGATCCTTCTTACCAAGAGGGCCGCCACTACCTCCGCCCCGTGGCCGGCGACCGTATCGACACGGCCGAGAGCATTCGAACAAGCAGGTGGAAGACGAGTTACCGCTCGTTTCTGTCCCCCATACCGCCACCCAGCTCGTAGACGCCGCCAACGGAAATCGAGATGCGATGCAATCGTCGTCCCGATGGGCGATACCTTTGGCTACGCAAGGTCTGCTTGGACGTTGATACTCGGCAGCTCTCTCATGTCCCCACTCTATGGCTCGGACGGCTTCGGGTCTGATTGATGGAGAGCAACGATACTCATAGTGGCCCAAAGTAGGCCCAAAGTACAAGACGTTCAGCCTCGCCGTCTTTATCTCTTTACATCACACGAGCACAAGAGCAGATGAGCAGACGAGCAGACCAGGGAACAGGGAACAGCCGAGTCAGCGGCCGCCTTGACACCACCGGCGCCGTTGTTGGTTGCAGTATTGACGCTTCCCTGGGCAGCGCTGGTGTCCTTGCTGTTGTTGCTGTTGCTGTTGCTGCTGCCACTCTTGTTGCCTTGGGAGCAGCGGCGACGAGCGAGGCGCTGGCGCCGAGGAGGACCACGAGGGTGCTCATGTACTTTATGCTGACGACGGGAGGACAGAATGGGTATAATCTGGAACGAGAATCAGCTCAACGTATTAGAAAAGGTCGACCGGCGAGAAGATTACGCGGTAGAGCACGGCTTGTTTGTTAGTTGACAGTCTTGGACGCATACTATTTAGCATTGATTGCCCTTGGCAAACTCACTCCCAACAAGAAGAAGACAATCCCGGATTGAATACAGGAGATGAATGGACAAGAAAGAACAAAGTGAGCGAAGAGCGTGCAGAGGAATAGAAATGTGATCGGCCGTTGATCAGACAAGCTTGGCGTCGATGCAAGTGGCTGCTATATGCACAGTTATTTGGGTGGGACTGGCAGATGTTTTGGCTGTGTACCTAACGGCTGGCACCCTGCACTGCTTGCGCCTCCCAGAGCTTCACAACCGGCAGATCGCTGGTAAGAGAACAGTTTGATACAAAATGGGCCGCACTGAGAGTGCCGTAGTGAAAATAAACTCGAGTAGGCCTTGCAGGTACAATAGTGACGGCCCGGTGCGGTAGAATCTGGATGTTCTCGAATCGCTCTCTGTGCGCAATACATGACAACGACCGAGATGGAGAGCGACTGTTTGCAGTGGCTTTCAGTCTCTTCTTCTCTCTCCTCGTCCCCGTCTTCCTCTCCTACAGCAGCATATGCTTGTGTCTCTCTCCCGCCTCTCAGCCACCGCTGCAGCCGCAGTGCCCGACTCATCATCTCGCGACAGGCGGGCCAGTCGACCAGCGCAACGTTCATCAGGCCAATCTGGAGGATGGACTTGGCAAAGCGGGTGTGAATGTGCGCGTAGATGCCGCTGGCATGTCCATAGCCGCCCGGATCACTCCGCCGCTGAAGCGTCGGCACAATGGCGACCATGACGAACAAGAAGACACCGACGACGCCACGCCAGCGGGCCAGCGGCACGCGCCATGATGCGGCGAGAATCGCCAGAGCGTCGCCATCGGCACAGACCTCACTAAACGGCTTCCTCGCCAGAACGGCGCGCGTGTAGAGGCTGGCCGTGAGGCGCACGGCCGTGTACAGCGGACCAGCCGGCGGATGCTGCGGTGTGGGCGGTGGGGGCGTTGGATACGTTGCTGACGGAGGCCCGCGGTCGACAGTCGGCGGCGAGGAAGGCGGCGGCCGGTCCGAAGAATACGCTGGGTACCGAGGCAACAAGGAGTGCGGCTTCGGCACGCTCTGTCGACTGGCGTTGGTGTCTCGGTCTCTTGGACGGGCCGGCTCGGTCACGGCTTCGCTGGCCTCCTCCACCGCTGGCACAATGGCATCGGGCGCGTCCACGGGCAGCTGCTCGATCCGCTGCAGGATCCACGCGGCCGTCGACCGCAGCGAGGCCAGCTCGTCGTGGGACGGCGCTGCGGGCACGTCGAGCACGGCCCGGATCAGAAAGACCATCTCGTCCAGCAGCCAGGCCGTCGCCGGGTGCAGGCCCAGGGCCGGCCCGCACGAGCCAAACGGCAGACGCGGCGCCAGCAGCGGTGAGCTGTAGGACAGCTGGAACGTGGGCGGCGGCAGCTCGTCGTACACATACGGAAACGCTGGTCGTCGGCCCTCGCCTGCAGAATAGGCTCTGCCTCCATGGCGAGGGCGACCATGGCGTCGCCCACAAGGGCCACCTTGGTCACGAGCGCGCCGACGTCCGAGCCCGCAAAGCCACCGCGCAGCTGGACCATCTGGCGCAGGCCCTGGAGGTGGGCCTGCATGGCAGCCGGCGTGCCGTAGTAGAACTCAATGATGATGAACTGGGCCACGGCGCCCATGGCCTCGTCGCCCGCGCAGGTGGCCGCATCGGGGCTGCGCAGGCACTGGTTGAGGGCGCGCATGGCGTTGGCCTTGATGCGCATGGCCGTGGTCTCGTTCAGGACGCGGCGCTCGGCCAGCGGCTGGGCCGAGATGTAGAGCGAGGTCTGCACGAGCAGCGGCGACTGCACACACCAGGGGACGTAGCGGGACAGAAAGGGATTGTCGTGGTCGGGGACCCCGTCAAAGGTGCCCTTGAGGCGGTAGAGGACCTCGCCGACTGCTGGGTCAGTAGGGCGAGCAGCTGCAGTCATCGCCATCAGCAAGGAGGACGTACATGTGTGGATGAGCATGGCGCTCTGCCTGTCGACGGCAATGGGCAGGCCCACCATGGCGTCCAGAGGGCCGGCCAGCAGCCGTGGACGCGGGACCCCCGCAGCATTCGACCTGCACTGGCTCGGATCGATGGCCGGGGTGCGCCGTCTCGGTGATTGTCGGACAACGGCGGCCTGGCTGTCCGAGGGTGGTCGCACATCTCTGGGAGCCGACGACGACGGCGTGGCATGTTCATGCCGGCGGCTTGGCTTCCGTCATCTCTCCTTTGGCCGTCCCCGGGAGGGCGCACTGGATACGCGGTGGCCGCGTTTCGCCCAGACCATGGTGCGGCTGTCTTTTGCTGCCGACTGGCTGTTTTCGGAGGCGCCCGCTGCTGTAGCCTCGGCGACCGCTGCTTGTTCTGCGGCCCGGTCTTGTCTGCTGCCCGAAATCAAAGGCACGTGGTCTGCTGGCCGGCCGGCGGACTGGGAAGACAAAGGGCGCCGTGCTTGCGGACCGGCTGGCAGCGCCTGCGGCTTGGCAGCGGACGACGACGCCACGGCCCGCATCGGCCCGTAGGCACAGATGGGCTCGGGAAGCGCCGCTTGCAGTGGCTGCACGACTGCAGCCGATTGCACTGGATGTGTCAGCGGTGACGAGGCGTCTGTCTTGCCGGCGGGCCGTCGTATCGCACGTACCTTTTGCTTTCGCCGCCGACACTCGGTGCACGACTTGGTCCGTCGAGCGGCTCGTGGCCAGACGCTGGTGGAACGGACCACGGGCCCGCGGTTCGGGCCCCGACCAAGATCCCCTTGCCCTTCCCGAGGACATGGGGCCGGGCTGATTCGCGACATGGTCGTTTCGCGATGGCCGCCGCACGCATCGAGGCAAAGTCGGAGACTGCAGATGGCGAGGTCGCCTCCATGGAAGGCGAGAGTGAGTGGAATCCATGTGCCGAATCTGGGGGCTTTGCCAAGCACGTCGGGCAACGATGACGACAAGAGTCTGGGTGACACGTCCGACGGCTGAGCAGCTTAGGTCACCATCTAAGCATACTCTGGCCGTCCAATCGATCGTCCGTGGGCCAAAGACCGGGTTCTGGGCCATCTGCGGACAAAACTGGGCAGCCGGTGAGCTGTACCTCGACATTGGAAACGTGCTGCTATTGGCAATGTCCGTTGTGCGTTTATTGTGCTCTTCTTGTGAAGCGTCTTGGCGGACGCCTCAAAGCCACAGAGGGACAGAAGTTGTAGGGTTACCCTCGAGTGGAAATAGAGGCCTGGGCACAGCCACGAAGGACGACGACGTGCGACGGCGTGCAAGAGGTAAGAGAGACAAGCGGGAGCACAGTACGAGTATGGCCAAGATGGACAGACATGCAGACGATCTCGCTCCTGTTTTTCGCCTTGGCCATGAGTCTCCCTCTTCCTCTCGTCTTCCTCTCGTCTTCCTCTCGTCTTCCTCTCGTCTTCCTCTCGTCTTCCTCTCGTCTTCCTCTCGTCTTCCTCTCGTCTTCCTCTCTTGCTGCTTTATCAACGCACCCTGATATCTGTCCTGACCTTGCCCTATCTGAGCCACAACAGCTGTAGTTACGATTACTGGTCAGCAAGACGCATCCGATCTTTGCAATGGCAGTGCTGAAAACAGCGACTTGGCCAGTCCATCTAAAATCAAAAGCCTAGGTGGCGTACCAAGTCGCCATGAGTACCGAGTACGATGTACAAGACTGTGAACAGAGTGAAGGCCATGTCTCGTCTTGGCTTTCGTAATGGCTGACTTCACTCCCTTCCTTTGACCATTGCAAATCGAAGATCAAACAGAGCGTGCAGAGCCGGCCTCTCAATTTTTCAAAGTACAGTCGTCTCCTTTTTTCCCCATCGTTCATCGGGATGACCGACAGGCGTCCGTTAGCATCCCTCTCCAGAACCTACCCCATCGTCCGCTGGCAGATCGTCGGACGCATCTCTGCTGACGAAAGCCGAGCCCCGGCCCAGTCTGCTTTCTGTCCACCCTTCCGCACAAGATCTGCCAGCCGGCCGCTGCTTATAGATATGAGCACCTGCATGATTAAAAGTCAAGAAGGCAAAGTCGACTTTGGGATCTCCGCGCCGGCCATTGACCGCCAGACTGGACATAAGGACACGGCACAGGCACAATCTCACAGGCGCTTGCTGGCTTTCCACGGACAACGCATCCGACTGCAGTCCGGACGTCCAGTGGCGGCCCGTCCAACATGCCTGCCGTGTGTTTGAGAGCAGATCCAGCTGCATCAACCGCACGAGTTGGTGCACAGGACAAAGCCCCGCTGCGGTGTGCAACTCAGCTTGTATTTGTCGAGGGTCTGCTCGGGATGCCAGGGATCCGCACCTGCTGTGTACCTCGTTTGTGTGCACAGGTACGGGCTCGGGACGACATGTGACGGAGCTCTTGAACAGAGCTCTCAACTGTGTGCATGTCGACTTTCGGAGTCGAAGCTCAACAAGACATCAACAAGAGAAGACGACCTCTGCTCTTACCATGGCCACCCCGTCCTGGCCTCTCGTCGTGAGAGAGGTGTGATGGTGAGCCGGTCCTGGAGATGTGACTTTTGTCAGCTTCACGACACTGCCTCTACGTTGACACTGGTGACGTTACGTCTGGAAGAATCTACAAGCTCGTGCTCTGCCAAGTCTTTGAGCCTTGCCCATCTTCTGCTCTGTACTAGTTTTCCCGTTCTCCCCATCACAGGCAATTAACGCCAAGCGATCTCGGAGACTCAAGGCACCGCCACGACGAGCGACACGTTTAGCCACGTTCGCTTTGGCTACGACTCTGTCACGGCGACCACGGCAGCCCCAAGCCGTCCCTCCGCCGCGACCGGCCGCGGCCTATTTTGGCAACGCTGGGCAGCTCGACAGCGATGCAGGAACGTACGTTTCCCGGCACGAAGTCGTGGACCATTGGACCGACGTCCAGGTGAACCGCGGCAGAAATCAGTCGGGAGGCAGTGCGAGTGGAGAGGAAGACGCTGTGGACAATATCTGCCTTGGGGTGGTGATGTCTTATGCCATGTTCCGCTCCACTGAATCGTGGGCAGGTTTCAGTGACCTTTTGATCTTACGTTGACAATATCCAATTGACCAAAAAGAAGAAAAAGAGGGCTTTGGCCATCAATATGACATTATGATCCCAAAGCTGCGGTGCAAGAGACCCACCTCCAAAAAAGAGGAGGAAAAAGTAAAAATAAACGACAACAGCAGGACTTGAACCTACGCGGCCGAAGCCATAAGATGTATCGAACTAGGAAATTCGAGTCTTACCCATTAACCACTCTGGCATGTTGCCTTGTTCTTTGGTGGAGAATGTCGCTCCTATTTTGACTCTATGAGGCATGCGAGAGACAGCGAACTGTCGGAACTGGAAAGGAAGAAGAGGCAATCGAGAACGTATTACTCGTGATAACGTCCATTCATGCTCGGTATCGTGCAAACCCAGATTCTCCAGATAGATGAGAACTAAATCACAGCTGATCATTGGACTCTTGTGGCAGAACAATGTAAAGCCAGAAAAGAACCCAACCTTATGGAGAGTCGCAAGAAAACAAAATAAAGGCATATGTATCAAAGACTCAAAGTGAATAGGAACAGAGTGACACTACGGTGGTCACCAGCCGGGGCCAAGATCGACCTGATGAGACGAGCCAAGGCAGAGGCTCGGTCCGCCACCGAACAAGACGCCACCCAACGCCCTCTACGACCAGGCCAGAACGACGGTCGGAATAGCATCACCTCGGAGGAACAGCATCATCTCGGAGCAACATGCACTACGGGGACACAAGGTTGGGAGTACTCGAGAAAGATCGACACGGCCTTGCCTGGTAGACACACCCGCACCCTGTATGACAGCCTCAAATGAAGCGAAGCACGGGTCCTGGCACAACTGAGGACGGCATGGCAGCGAAAAGGGAAGGAAGACTGTAGCAGCGTACAGAAGAGCCCTTTGGTCTTGGTGCCTCCGGGCGGAATAAAGATTCATTCATTCATGGTGCGCTCGTAGAGCGGACCATCATAGTGGCACGAGTACAGCATACATGGCCACTTGTAGTATCAACATTCGAAACACTGTGATATTCGACACCAGTGTGCCATCAGAGACAAGGTGCGTTTACATCACCAGGCACAGGGCATCGACATCTCCGTTATGTACCAGAAGTTGCCATTGAATGGGGGATCTGTTTCAACTATTGTCGTTTGTTTCCAACAGTAAGATAAGCCATCTGATACTGCCAAAAAGACACACTATGACGACAGTACCGTATTACAGAAGTCATGTCGCATTGGTGTTGTATCGTGTTTGGCTGATCCGTCGTAGATTTCTGTCTTGTTCGTGAACAAAGCTGGTGTCAGTGCAACGGCAAAACTGCCCCATTTGGTTCCGAGAACAAAGCGCGCACCTGTTTCGCAAACAACATTGCAGCTGTCATCCATTGGCACTGTCAACTGTTTACATTGTTCATCGTCTTGGACATTATGCATATAAGTCAAGGCATCGTAGACAATCAGGCTGACTGGCTCTTCTCTCTTCTCCTCATCCCGCTCAACGTCTAGAAGCAAAAGGCAAAACTCCAACGACAGACTGCAGCTTCTTGTTGCCTTTTTGTTTCACTCAAACAAGCAGCCTCTTGGTGACAGTAATGCCGTCCAAGAGAGACCAGTCCCGTCGCCGACGGTCGCGTCACCGTGACCGTTCTCGCGACCGTTCTCGCAGCCGCCAAGACGACCGCACCCGTGAACAGCGCTTCATTGACAACTGGAACGGCTTTATGCGCAGCTACGCGCACGAGTACCGCAACGGTGTGTACATCGTCCCCAGGCGAGCCATACCGACTCCCCTGTCAGGCATCCTTTCGTGGGCAAGGGCAAGGGCAAAGCCCGTGCTGACTCGCCCGCTCGGCCGGCCGCTCGTCCTCGGTCGAGCCACGGCAGTGGTAGCTACCACAACACCGGCTACGGCTCTGGGCATGGCAGCGGCTACGCTGGTAGTGGCAGCTACGGTGGCTACGTGCCGCCGTCTGTGCCTGACCCGCCTCACTACCCCGGCCATCGTCCTACGTACAGCCCCCCGAGCCTCTCGCACGGCTCTGCTGGTGAGTACTGCAACCCTACGCCGGAGCAGCGCTTATCAAGCTGACGACGAGAGAACCTACACTGCCAGCGGTGCCGCGGCCGTTGCAGTCGACCACCCGGACGGCGTGCCTGGTCCTTGTCGCGGTCGTCCGATCCGCCGCGACTACACTCGTGGTACGTACGCCAACGACGGGGCGCGCGGCCGTAGCCATTCGGCGGGCCCTGCATTCGACTACGACCGTTCGCGTTCGCGTGGCCGGTCTCGTCACACGTCCCGTCGTCGGTCTGGTCGTTCTTCTCAGCGCTCTTCCCAGCGTCCGTCGAGCATCTACTCGAATGCTCCCTTTGCGCCCGCTTACATCCGCAGTGCCTCCTGTGCCCCGTCGTACCTGTCTGGCCGCAGCGACTCCCGTAGCGGCGGCGTCTCGTACAGCAGCGCTGGTGGTGTTTCCTACGGCGGCGCCAATACTGTCACTGCTGAGCACCCGGACGACTCGTTACCGCTCGACCAGCACCAGTGCCGGCGAAGGCCCATCGTCGAACTGTCGTCAAGCTCCGTCGGCCCGCGGCCAGCGTCGTCGGCCGTCGCTCAAGGATAGTACCCTCTGCCTCCGCGACACCGCCGGGCCTCCCGTCACGGCTCCCGTTCGCGTCGCCGTTCGCGTCGCCGTTCGCGTCGCCGTTCTCGCCACCGCCACCGTTCCGGTCACCGCCATCGGTCGCCGACGCCGACTTTGCCTCGTCGCACGTGCACCGCATACGCCGAGCGCGGCCGGGGGCATCCGGTCGGAGCCCCAGCCTCCTGTCTGTCCTCCTCGCCGCCGCCGTCATCGCCACCACTCGCCCCGTCCTCGCAGCACCGGCCGCTTCGTCGAGGAGAGCTACTACTCCTACCACGCCCGCAAGACGAAGAAGGGCGGTTTCCTGAGACAAGTCTGTGACTTGTTCAAATAAAGTAGTGCCACCGGTAAGTGACAACACTGACAAGCGGTACGGGTGAGGTAAACCCTTTCATGCAAGACACCAGGATTGGCTTTACAAGCGTAAGGTCCAGTCTCATAGGGCAGAAGGTCTTTGAGGCTAGTCTGCTCCTCTTTCCTTTGTTTTCCCCAACAGTGCAAAACATGAAAATATACAGCTGTGAGTACGAATAATAATCGAAATAACAGAGGAACAAAATTACAAAATACAAACATATTTGAAACAGCCCAAGTCTAAACGACAGTGAACTATTGCAAGTGAAGCGAGTCAAATGTCAACCGGTGGATGCTAGTGCCCTTGGAGCCTGATACGACCGAACTGCACATGACTCGACTTGACCAGCTTGCATGCTGCCAGCTACACAGTCTCCGTTGTCAGACAGGGAGAATTGTGCACCCGGCATGCTTCTTGTTGTTCTTGTCTAGCTAGAGTGGAGATGCTGTCTATGACAAGAGAGATGCTGCCTGTGACAAAAGAGATGCGCAATGCTGACATAGCTACCAAGAACGAGATCATCGCATCCATTCGAGAGCTGACGAAAGAGGTGTCATGCTCTCAGAACGCTGTTTGGGCGGGTGCCGCCGAGACTTTTAGAGAGAGAATGATGGACCATCAGAGACGCATCAGAGATGCATCAGACAAGAAACATCATGTCAAACGCGAGAGTGTTTATACTGTTTGGGCGGACAGCAAAAGCAGCCGTGGCTGCTTCTTCGCATGTGCCAGTACGAGTGAGCGAACCGTGCCTGTGGAATGGTATGTGATGGTGGCGGGAAAGAAACCCAGATGCAGGTGTACCTCTATACGGAGAGCCCCTGGGTGGTACACAGCACCTCACACGACAGCAAAGGTCAAGCTCATATCACCTGTATCGTGCACGAATGGATTTGATGTAACTGCCAAGCTCCTACCACGGCGACTTCGTTCTATATATATCATGGAGCGAAGAAATGCACTTGGTGCTTTCACCTGTGCCGTGTCCGTGTAGCTGTTCAGTACCGAAGCACCACACCGACAGCGTGGATGGATTGACTCCTGCGTCATGACCTCGTTCACTGTTTTGTCGCCGGATCAAAGTGCCGTTGTACTGCTCCGCAACGACCATGGGCCATTGTCTCGTGCACGTCATGACGGTCCTTCCGACCCCTGTCTGGCTCGTCGTCAAGAAGCTCGGCATGCTGCCATGGAGGTGACCGGAGTGGCGCCCGAGGCTGCGTTTTTGGGGCGCGCCGATGATTCGCCCGGCTTCCGATTCCGTAGCATTCAGAAGTACGGCCCGGTAGAGACGACATCTTGCGCATGCAGGGCGTCTTCGCCCTTGGCTTTGGAAGCCTGGAAGAGCAGTACTCAGTATGGCCATGATTGTTGGGTCGAGAGATGGCGCCACTTCGTCAATGGATCAATGGCAGCCCAGCACGTGACGTGTTTGGAGCTCCATCTGCTGGTACCTGATTCGCGGGGAAGACTGAGAAATAAAGAGAGAGCGCCCCACAATAAAAGCTGGGACTTTTGACTAAAAAAAAGAAGGCGACAGAGAAAGAACGCCAGGAAAAGTCCGATGCAAACAGCACCATCGCTCTTCCTCCACTTTCTCGTCGTCTGGGCCATACTCTTTTGCCTTCTCTCGGTTTCTTCCAACTCCCCCCCCCCCCCCCTCGATCATCTTCACCCCAGCAGCAGTTTGCGTTTGTCTGGCCAGCTCCCAACCGTCGCAGATTCTCGTGCATCTTCCTCAGCACGTTTTTCGTTTACCCCGACCCGTGTTTTCCCTCTTCCCACCACCCTGGAGGAGACTGGCCGCATGCCGTGTGGTCGAAGCAAACGCTTGTCTCGTCCACAGTCCTCTCCTTTTTGACATCTTCGTCACCCCAACCGATCCCACTCGTGCCAGAAGCACCATCTGCCTGGCGACCGCTCTTTTTCACCATCACGGCTTTGACTCTGTGTCACACCCTCGTCGCTCCTTTCACCAGCCTACCGACCCTAAAGGCTTTCCCCTTGTCTGTAAGTGAAGCTATGGAAATCTGTCCCAGCCCTGCATCGTCGCAACTTGTACCCGAATGCTTCGGCCTGCCTCGCTTTTGCGCACTTCCACGCAATGCAGTCTCGCAATGCAGTCTCGCCGGGTCCCTCAGTCTCTCTGGACACCCCTCACCTCCGTGCCGTGGTCTCGCTGCCAGTGTCAACTGCATCCAGCTCAAAGTGATCGGCAACGCTGTCTGAGGGAAGCCTGCCGGGACTTGGGGGTAAAGACCAGCCCTGGAGGCGGAACTATGTGCACCACTTGCCGTCACATTCCCCTTTCAGCGCATGCAGAAGAGTCCTCGTCACCTCTGCGTCGGTTTCATCTTATTTTCGGATCTAGGGCACTAACTCGGCACCTCTCCCAGGCACACTGCGCTTCTTACCCAACGCCACCATCCCGCACAACTGGCCAATCGATGCTCCACGTCACAGCAACGCCGACCTGACCACCACATCATCCGGAATACCGAACCGATCATGCCGTCTACGGCCAACAAGCCGAAGCCTGCGCAAGCAGCCGGCCGGCCAGGAACGTCCGGGCAGCTGTTGTGCCTGTGATCCCGCTACCTCTTGTCCAGAAGCAGCAGCTGCAGAGACAGCAGAAGCAGCAAGAGGAGCTGCGTCTCAAGCAACAGCGTCTGGACCTCGAGAAAAAGAAGCAGGAGGAGCGGGACGAACAGGAGAAGAGAGAGCAGGAGCTGAAGAAGCAAAAGGAAACGGAGAACGAGGACGAGAACGAGAAGCCGGCCACACAGGAAGCCCCGAAGGTGCCAGAGGAGGATGCCAGCTCTCTCAACGGCGACGACAACCACAAGACCGTTGAGCTGCCCGCTGCCACGTCCACGCCTGTCAACCCGCCTTTCCAGCCGGCTCTGGCCTCGACCCATCAGACCGCTACCGACTTGGCGACATTTGCTTCGCCGCCTACGACCTCCACGACACCGCAGTCATCGATCAATACGACCCTGGCCGACCCAACCGCCGCTTCCCTGGTTCCGCCCACAACGACCGCTGACAAGCAAGCTTCGGCCAGAGGACCTGCTGTGAGTGGCGCGCCCCAGCCTCAGATCCCCGCAGGCCCGGTGTCTGCAGGGCTTCCGCCCAATGGCCACGGTGCGCCCGACTTCGTGTTCCCTCCACACTCGCGCAGCGGCTCCGCTACCAGACATCCTGGTCCGCCGAGACACAACCCTCAGCCCCCCCGCATCCTCAGCACCCTTTCCACCAGCAACATCATCAGCATCCTGGCTTTCACCAACCCCACCCGAGTGCCAGCAGCATCACATTCGGCGCCTTCCATGACTCCAACAACGTCTCCCCGGTACCGACTGGCCATGGCCTACCCCCTCCTGGCCTGATGGGCGGTCCCCAGTTCGTGCCATACAATATGCCGAACATGGGGCCCAGTGAATGGCAGGGCCACCGGGCGCACCCCTTGGGAGTGACGTCAATGGGTTCGCGCCTCCGTCTGCCGCCTTCAACCCTTCGACGCCGGGCAGTTTTCACGGATCCCACTCACCTGACAACGCAACCGACGGACCTGCTTTCCACCAAGGCGGAGTCATCCCGCCGCAGGGTGGCCCCAACGGACATCTTCCGTTGCGCAACAACGAGCCCATGTCGGCGATGATGTCGCCGCCTTTCTTCCCCCCCGCTGGGTTCCCAATGCTGGTCCCCACGAACGCCATGGCGGCGTGACGATGTCTCCAACCGTGGCTTTGACTTCCAGTTTGTCCACCATTTGCAGCAACAGCTTCAGCACAGCTTCGACAACCCCCAGACGTCCGACTGCCACCTGATTCTTCACTTGCCGAAAGCCATGACGGCCTCGAGCAACGGCGCCGAATTCAACGGCCCTGAGCAGCAGCAGGGTGCGACGACCATGTTCGCGGGACACCGTGGCGTCCTTGCCCAAAGCCAGAGCATCGGCCACCTCCTGCGCAGCGATGTCGGCACCATGCACTCTGGCCCCTTTAACCAGCCCATTCTTGCGCTGCACATGAAGATTACAGACCCCTACATGACGGTTGAGGCGGCCGTGCAAGCTCTCCGCAGCCTCTACGGCCACCCGCTGGCGGACGTTCAGTCGCTGAACAAGGCCCTGGCGAACCTGACGGCCGGGTTCATCTTCATGCTGGACCACGTCGAGAGCGTGGCGCAGACCAGGCTGGGCGTCTGATTGACTGGACCACGGTGGAGAGGGTGCTTGCGTACGGCCTGAATGGCGCTTGCTTCCCCAACACGCCCCATGGGAACACGGATCCCGCCTACGCCCATGCGGATCTTCGCTACGGCCGCGGTGCTGGCCTATCTGTCCGCCGCCTGTTGAGCCAAGCTCTTGACTTTGTTGTCCGCAACTTCCCCACCGATTTCGTCTTCAACGCCGGCGCGTCCAGGTCGACCGATCCTCTTTCGACGCTCCTTCGGTTCCCGCTGGACACGTCACACACAACCACCGTTGGTGCCAGCAGCAATGGCAGTGCGACTCACCTTCGCTCGGCCGGCTCCGTGAGCCTTCCTATGCGCGCACCCAACGACCCGGCAAACGCCACAAAGGGCGGCCCGCGCTCGCCCAAGATTGTGTTTGGCGGCTTTGCCGACGAGTCCGCCCACGTGGCCCACGGCAGCATCCATGGCGTCTTGAGCGCAGCGGAGGGCGACCAGGCCAGTGTCGGGGCGGTCCTCTCCCGCATCCTGACCAATTTGCCTTACGACTATCTCAAGTATGTCCTCGACCACCCGCAGCTTACAGCCGACCGAGAGTCCATCGCCCGTGGCGTCGTCGAGGAGCGCGAGCGCCGGCGGCTGCAGGCTCTGGACGCCGTCTATGCCGGCGCTTTCCTAAACAACCCCGAGCAGCGCGATGCTATCCTTGGCCGTCTCCAGCGGCCGACGCCGCCTTTCCACCGAGACCACCCCGTCGCTATCGACGGCTGGGATGTTCTCAGCTGGAAGGAGTCGTTTCACAGCAAGACGGGCGAGTTTGTGCGGGTCTGGGCCGGTGTTGAAGCATCTCGTTAGGGAGCTCGATGTCGCGCGTCCCGGGCACAGCGGCTGAGTCTGACCGGGCTGAGTCTGACCGACGTGCGAAGCTTTTGCCGATTTGCTGAATGAATGGCCGGCGATGTGGGAGTCGGGCATTGGTGCACACCGAAGCCGAGCTGCCTGTGCTCTGTTCTCTTCTGCCCTTCTGCCCTTCTGCCCATCTACCTTTTCTTCTTTTATTGCCACGACAAGTGTCTGTGGCGAACAGTTTTGATTCGTCAAGCCTTTTTTGATTTGCATTGTTTTCGATTTCCTACAGCATGCGCTGCATTGCCTTTTGGCGTTTGGTCCGTCATTTTCCCTTTCGTTTGTGTTTGACTGTGCCTCTTGCGAGATTTCTCTGCGCACAGTCTTGTTATCTCGGTTTCATTCCATGTTATCTCTCTTTTCTGTATCCTCTTTGAGCGGGAATGGCCTTCATGGTGAAAGGCCAGGGTTCCACAAGACGGATTTCCCAAAAGCAAAAGGCAACGGACACCCACCGGCCGGCGCGCCAGCGAGACACCCCTGTATTTTAGTATTTCATGAGCCACACAACAGCATCACCGTCGCACGAAAGAGGAGGGCAAAAGAGGGACGCGAAGTCGCTTCACATACTGAGTAGTGTGGAGGGTTTGCGGCGGGGACGGGGCAGGCGGTCACAGGGCGGGGAGAGACCTGGGGGACGTGGGCAAAGACTTCAGAGGTCTTTTGCCGCTCCCATTCGTTGATACCCTTTAGGATTTTCATGTTTCATTTCGTTCATCTCTTGATGTGTGTTGCAGCTCATCAACGTATCTCGTCGTTGTCATTGCGTATTCTCAGTTGCAATCGAGTCCTTTCATGTACTCGCAAGTCCACAAACGGATCTCCGTTGGCGGGTGTATGAGGATGTGGGTGCATGCAGTGCGGTAGTGACATGTTTCTCCGTGGACGACGATGGCAGACACGAGGACACGGAAAACGGAATAGCCGAGCCATCCAACGTCTTCCAGGGCGCGAAGCGTGCGAGATGAGGCTCACCTCACGCGGAACTGCTGGGCAAACAGCACGATAAAGCGAATGGCTGGCTTTGCTGAGGATACATTGCGAGTTACCCAGGGAGGATGCTCAGAGTCCCGTGGAAAGCCACCCTGTCGTGGCAGTAGCGGGAGAAGGGTGCATCACGGACGATGATCACGAAATGGAATGGAGGCGCTTCTTCTTGTTCTTCTTCTCCTCTTACGAAAAGTTACATTTGTGACTCTGCGGAGAAAATATGGAGCAGAGCAGGGCGCATATCCCGAAGCCACTTTCGGCAGGACCTCCGTCATACAATGGCCGAGCTGTGGATGCACTTTCCTCATTCCTCGTCCTCTTTCCTCGTCCTCTTTCCTTGTCTGTCGCTCGTTGCGAACAATTCGCCAAGTCGGGCAGCCACCCAATCAACATGGCCCCACTTTTGTCATTAGAGCAGAAGGCGCCTTTCCCAAATAGGCAAGGCGGCTAGCCAGCCGAGGTGCATTGCCCATCTCCTCATTCTGCGAATTGCTCCTCCCTCTTTCTCGCCGGCTCCGTGGCATGCAGAAAAGCACGTGAACTCATCCAGAGCCGACGGCAGCCAATCAGAGCATGCCTCTCCAGGAAAACAGCGGGTCCCGCTACCAAGCCTCGCTGCACTGTAGAACGCGTCTTTTAGGACCCCATTTTCCATTGTCCGTCGCCATTTCGCAGCGCCCTGCGCCCTCCCTCACAGCGGCTTCCCCCTATCGCCAGCTTCATTACGCTCCCTTGGCAGCATTCCGACACGAAGCGCACGCATTGATTCCTCGTCTCATCCCACCGTCCATCGTGCCAGCCCAGCTTTCTTCCATCTTCTCCCTCTTCTTCTCTTCTTTTCTCTCGTCCTTCTCGTCTTCTCGTCCGACGTATCATCACGAGTCCACGACTCGCGCAATCGCAGCGACTACCAGCAGCGCCTCTCCGCTCTGTCACGGCCATCTCTGCGACCCATCCACCAGCACCAGCCTGTTCTTTTTTGCTCTCTTCCTGGTCGCATTTTTCTCGCGTATCGCAATCGCGTCGACGATTGGATTGAACTGCCGGCACCGTATCGCATCGTATCACACCGAGCCATCTTTCGTCCCATCGTGCTTATCGCTAGGCCCCTGCCATTGCGACAGCCCGACGGCCGCCCCAGCTCGTCTCCCGACGACGACATCACACCCCTCGAAATGATGGCGTCGTCCGCCTCTGCGGCGACGGCGCCTCGGCCTGGCGCCTCGGCGAGCGGTGCATCGCCCAACGAAGCCATTGTCCGCAACGCCCTCCGCTACACCATCTCGGCGCGCGAGTACGCGGCCCTCCACAAATACGTCCTGTCCAAGTCCAAGCTTGTGCGCCGGCGTGCGCCGACCGTGGACCAAGTGACGCGCATCATGAACGGCCCATCGTCACTGCCCCATCCAAGGCGAGCACGCCACGGGCCAGCCTGCGTGGCGGTCCTCCAACGAGCCCGTCGAAAAAGGACAAGCTGCTCGAGCTGACCGACCCGGACACGCCGCGCGCGATTGTTGGCGCGGACGACTTTAATGCGCGTGCTGTGCGCCATGCGTTGCGCGTCTTCATGGCCAGTGCAGCGGGTCTCAAGATCTACGATGCTGTGCAGCGCCGGCTGCTGGGCAAGCCTAGGTGCGTCCTCCGTGCTCCAGCGCCTTCCCGGTGCTCTCTTTCATCTACTGACACACAACAGACCCAAGAAAGAGCCTCTGCACACATCCCCCACCGTGCGCCTCTCCCTCTCTCTGTCCGCCATCCTCCTCCTCTACCGCCTCCTCTTCCGATTCTTCACACGGCTGCGCACTCACCTGCTCGATCCGGCCGCCCTGCCCTTCCGGATTCGCAATCCCGCACAGCGGCTGCACTCACTTCTGCCTATGCCCCAGCAGCGGGTGCGTCCTTGGCCGGCCTGGCGCTCGGCATGGCGCCTGCCCAGTTCCGGATGACCCTGGCCGTCATGGCCGTCTGCCGGCTCTGGAGTTTGCGTGGAATGCCGCCGAAGACGCCGGCGCCATCTGGGGCGTCGACATGGTGCCCGTGGCCGTACGGGCAGCAGTCGGTACCGCTGCAAGCGTTGCTCGTCGGGCGTGGACAAGCTCATCGCCGGCGGCACGGCTGGCGCCAACGGCATCATGCTGGTGCCCCGCCCGCGCCCCGGCCTTGGTGGTGGGGCTCGTGGATGCTGCAGCCGATTGCGTTTGGCCAGCTGCTGCATGCCTCTGTCTTTGACCGCGACTGCTTCCCCATGCCGTACGGCAACTTCATCTTCCAGCGCACGCTGCCGACGGACACGTACCTGCACGCGGCTCCCGCCGACATCCCGGCCGCGATGGCTGCGCACTGGCCTGGCCCTATCAGGTGCTGGACGCCATGGCAGCGATGGCCCGCGCCTACTGCCCGCCTTCTCACCACCGGCCCTGTTCCCGAACAAGGACGTCAGCCAGCTCCTGGCCCTGCCCGCGGCGGCACCGGGTGCGTCAGTGGCGGCGTCGGCGTCGGCTGCCGCTGCGACGGCAGCCATTGCAGCCGTCACACCGCTGGCCAGCCGGGCGCACCCGCTGATCAAGTCGCTGAGCTGTGCAACGCTGCACCCCGGCGACCCGTCCTGCGGCCGGACGTATCTCACCTATTGGCTGCGTGCGTTCCCGCCTACGCGCGCTTCTCCTCGTCATCTACACGGCCATGCAGTTGCCCCGCGCCGCCGCCGTGTACCACGCGCCTGTGCGGGCGGTCCAGCAGCTGATGGCCAAGTCGCTGCGCTCGGCCACCTTCTTGACCGGCTCGCTGTCGACGGCCTGGGCGTCCATCTGCTTCTTCCAGGCATGGCTGCCGCGCCGCGTGCTGCCACCCAGCGTTTCTTTTTGAGTGGGTTCGTGGCTGGCTTCTGGGCCTGGGTCGAGCGCAAGCACGGCCGCGCTCTGTTCCTCTACTCGGCACGTGCCAGTCTCGAGAGCCTGTGGCGCGTCGGTGTCAAGCGGCGCTGGTGGCGCCCGCGTCGCAGGGCGCCGACGTGCTTGTGTTTGTGGCGTCGCTGCTGCTGGCCGGCGCCGTGTACGAGCGCCAGGCAGGCGCCGTGCGCGAGCCGGCCTGGCGCAAGGGTGTCAGCTGGGTGCGCGGCGAGGGCTGGCGGGACTGGGCCATGGAGGAGGAGGACGACGACGAGGACGGCGAGGAGCGCGAGGACGGCGAGGACGGCGAGGACGGGGCGCTGGTGAAGGAGGAGTAGCTTTGATTGGAACCAACGTGATACCGCCTCTCGCATGTTTTTCATTTCCTGTTCTTTTTGCCTCATTTATGCTTTTTGGTTACTTTACCTTTGTCTATCCTTTCCATCGTGCCGGAGACGGCCCACTGGTGGTATGAATAAATGGCAGCTAAAGCCACTGCACGGTTCTGGAAACAATGTCTAGTATACTGCATGAAGGCGAGTTGTATTTCTCAAACTGCGACGAAACGAATCGGGCTTTCAATCTGCTCGACGCCATCCCCATACACAGCCTTGTGCAGACTGCTTTCGCCCGAGTTGTATCTTTGTGGGTGGGACAAGCCCCCGTCCAAAATACGAGTAGTAAACGACCTCGGTGGCTTCATGAATGTCGAGAGAGAAGGGGGGGCAAGTGACATCCAAACTATGGCTCCCAGCATCCGGGACGACGCTTCTGGGCTGCCTCAGAGTCCAATGAGCAGGGGCTGGCCACGTCAAACATGGGCGGAAGAGTCTCATTCGACAAGCACCTGCGCCTTGTCGCCTTATCTTGGCCGAGGCGTCTCATGATGCTCGCAAACTGAGCCTCCTCTTCGTTTGTATGGCTCGACGTTGCCTCGAGTACTGGCACCTTGCACCTGTGAGTGCAACGCCCACCACCCCCGTAGTCTTTGCGTGGTATTCCCAGAGTCAAGTGTGAAGTGTGCCAGGCCCAAGAAGGTCATCCGGTTCGCTCCAGGTCGCCGACGTGGTCTAGAGCCAGGCGCCCCATCTCGCGTCCCCGGATCGTTCAGGAGGGTGTGAGCAGGCTGCCGTCTCCCGTCTCTGATTCCGTTTTCTTTGCCTTGCCCTGTTCGTTTGCCCCGTTTTGTTCTCTCCCCTTCGCACATCTCGCCTTTCAACTCCATTTCCCCGCCATTATCGTCACCGTATCACGGCTGCAACATCTCCTGTCTGCCGTCTCGATGCGCGGGGCTCGTCGCGTCATCTTCAGTCTCATCGACCTTCACCATGCGGCCCTTGTCCGCACCGCCGGCACGCTTCGCCGGTGCCGCTCTCGTCCTCCTCCTGCAGCGCCTCCCACCGGCCGCTGCCTTCTGCTACACCCCCAACGGCGCTCCCGCCAACGACGTGCCGTGCAACAGCGAGACCGACGATTCGACATGTTGTGGCACCGGGTACGCCTGCTTAGGCATCAGCTCGCAGTACTATCTCTGCGTGTCCTCGAGTGAAGCCATGTCGGTGCCCGGCGCCAGTGTGTACGTCCGCGGCTCCTGTACGACAAGAGCTGGCGCAGCGGCAGGTGCCCGAGTGTTTGTGTCGACCCGGACCGGGACAACGTGTCGGGCGGCAACGGCATCGCACAGTGTCCCGACTCGGACACGGACTTTTACTGCATCAGCTACGGCGTGAGCGAGCTCAACTGCAGCACAGGCTACCAGCTGATCAGGTTTGCGGGCAGGTTCTCTTCCTCTCCGTCCTCTTCTGCCCCGACACCATGCTGACGGTTGTTCAGTCACACCAACTGTGCTTACTACCATCGGCGTCATTCCATCGTCGTCCTCGTCATCGCTGTCCTCGTCGTCCTCGTCGTCCTCGTCGTCCTCGTCATCCTCGTCATCCTCGTCATCCTCGTCATCCTCGTCGTCCTCGTCGTCCTCGTCGTCCTCGCCATCCTCGTCCTCGTCGTCTTCCTCATCAACCACCACCAGATCCTCCTCCAAAGGTTCGGGATCTGGCACAACAGCCACCGGCAGCGACGCCGACAGCACCTCGCAGACCGGTGCCGCCACTCGGGCTCCTGCATCCGACGGCCTCAGCCACGGCTCCAAGATTGCCATTGGCGTCAGTGTCCCTCTGGGTCTCTTTGGCATCGGGGCCGCTTGCACTTGCACTCTTCTTCTTTTTCAAGTACCGCAACGCCAGAAAGGGCGGGCAAGGCGCTGCGGCGGCGGTGGCTACCAGTGGTCCCCCTGGTAGTGGTCCTCCTGGCGGTGCTGACGGCGCGTATAGGGTGCCCGAAATGGCCAATACGCCCGCCACTTATGCACCGACCCCAGCTCTGGCGGACAGTATGGCGTACCGCCAAGCAGCACCTCTCCGCAGGCGCCGTCGGAGCTGTCCCACTCCCAATACAGTGCCAACAAGGACAACACGAACCCTGCATACTCGAGGAACCCCCCCCTGCAAGAACAACAGGACCAATATGAGCAGCGTGTCGTGGGTGTGATGCCAGCAAACAATGCACAGCATGAGATGGCTTGATCGATGCTACCACTTGAAGAGAAGAAGCCATTTTGCTCTTTGGCTCTGTTCTAGATGTTGTCCGGGAAAGACGGCTTCGAATACGCGCCCCTTTTTCGTGAATGTCTCTGGGAGGGAGGACTGGATGATGATGTCGCGGCTTTCTGCTTTGGTTGTTTATGTCTTCCTAGTTTCAGTCAAGTTTGTCTTATATCGCCTGTAGCACTTCTGTCATGATATCATTCGCCTTGTCTTTTTTACATGGACATTCAACTCAACATCGTCAAGATCTCGCACGCAAACAAGAAGCCGCGTAATCATGGCCGAAAGCTAGCGTATCACTAGTCTTCATATAGTGCCTCACCACTACCCTTAACAAATCAAGACCATCCGATATGGTGTAATGGTCAACATCCGACGCTCTCACCGTCGAGCTCGGGGTTCGATTCCCCGTATCGGAGCTATACGCTTTCTTTTAGTATTTTTTGCTTCAGCCATCCCATACTGGTGTTTTATTTGTTTGCTTTATTTTTGTTACTGTTGAATGTGTCGTCGCTGTAGATGCTAAAAATAAAAATGCGGAACAATGGGAGCCCTTTTTGCCAAAAGAGCAGCCTCAAACTGGGTGGGCGTTTGCGATTTGGCAAAAAAAGATTGTTGCCAGCTACAGGGTTCGAACCTGTGAATCTCTCGATAATGGTGTGATAAGCAATTCCGCAGAAGCTTAAGACCACCGCCTTAACCACTCGGCCAAACTGGCAGAAGACAGAGAATTTTGGAAGAGATAACCCCTTATGAGGGTCCAAAGAGTGACGCCAGTGCATTTCTGGACAAAACCGATGGGCTAAGAAGCCCCATCTTCGTTAGCGCCTTTCGTGTAAGTGCTTTAGTGACTTTCTCAGACAAAACAAACCTCTGAAAAAGCAGCATCACGATGAATTGTGACAGCCTCGCCATGACAACTTGCGCAGTGCAGCACCACCTGCGCTCAGTATGGCTTCCATGCAGCTGAAGGTGCCCTCCATACCATATCATGGAAATGCTAATGTCGTGCGGCCTGCCCTGAATACGCACTTTCCCCGTATCGACAGTCTTCTCCAAGGCTTCACCGTCAAAGGAGTCGCCATGTCACTCAACGTCCAAACAGGAGCACCGAACAGCCTCCTAGCCCTTCGTATCCAACATGTCGGGCGCTTCTGATAAGGTGCGGCCGTCACCCTCGTCATCGTCCTTCACCACGACTTCCACTTCGTCGCGGATGGTTGTTTCCAGCATTGATCGTATCTTGGCCTCGTCTTCGCTCGTGACACCGAGTCGACATCGGTCGAAGAACAGAAGCAGTAGTCTTTCTCTGCGACATCTTTACAACCAGACCTAGTCAGCACTGTTGGTTTGCTGAGTCAGTCGACGACCCGCAAATGCGCCGTGTTTTCATGCCGTGGTTGAGTAAAAAAAATCAATCGACTTCACTACTACTCGTCTAAACAGTCCACATGTTTCCAAATCTCGTAACAAATGATATGCATCGCATCAGTCACGTCAATGCACCACGCAGACCAAGTGCATCTTTGAACGCTCGGTCCAACTGCTCACCAAAGTCATTTCTCCTTCTAGCATCATAAACTACTCGTGGTAATCTCAATCGAATCCCTAGACGTCACTGCAGTGAAGTGAGGCCAAGCGTCGGTGAGGCTGAGTGGATGGGGAGACGTGCTGGGCTGAGTGGCACCACACTTCTGGACGGCCTCACCCTACGGGGCCATTTGGTTGAATTGCTTCCGGCATCTAGGGGCTGCATCCACTGTAGAAGAGCGCTGTAGTCCGTCTAGCGCACCCCGTTGAAGTGGCCCCCGTCCAGCACAGAGGCCGACCCATCATCATTCACTTTCAGATTGGCCTCAACAAACGGCAGATCCCATGGACATTCTCTGCGCCACTGTACGTTCGGATCCGTCGTTGTGAAGAGGCATGGTGCACAAGAAATAAAGTGTATATATGAGGCCTCTGTCCCGGGCTGTAGATTGATTTCTCTTTTCCGATTCGCACCATCAACCATCTCGCAGCCGGTCTGGGTCCCCAGCCGCTCGCCAGTAGAAACTGCCCAACACCACAGACAGCAACCGGATCGGTTCCTCTATTTCTGATTATACCTCTGTACGACATCGAGACAATGGACAACAGCAATAAGGTCTCTTCTACGGGCGCGACCGCCCTCTGCCGGGCCCGCCTGATGCGCGACATCAACGAGCTCTGCCGGCCGCCGGGTACCCCAACATCAAGCTCCACCGCCCGTTGATGGCCCCGATGGCTTGACGGGCGATGCCTGTCTCCTGCTGACGACCAGGGCCTATGGAAACATGCCTCTGCATCTGACGGTCCAGTTCCCGCACGACTACCCGGTGGCGCCGCCGCGCATCAGCATGAACACGCCGCAGATCGCGCACCCCAACGTCTTTGGCAACCACATCTGCGCCTCCATCCTCAACACGGCGGAAGGGTACACGCCGGCATACACACTCAAGGGCATTGCCATCCAGCTGCTGTCCTTTTTTGCGAGCGACTCGATCGAGCAGACGGGCGGCGTCAGGAAGGTGAATCTCGACCACTATCGCAGGACTCGGGCCGGCTACGAGTGGCTCGAGGAAGACGAGGACCCGGGCGACGCGCGACACCGCTTCAAGTGCGCGCGGTGCTGCTACGACACGCGCGACGAGCAATCGATGAGACGGGCTGCAGGCATTGACTCGCCCTCTGCGATGGCCACTGCTGCCGACGGCGAGGATGTTGTCATGGACGGCACCGGCGAGTCAGCGGCAGACGCGGCGGAAGAGTCCCCGATAGCGGGCTTGCTCCCACCCGCTTTGGCCGGGAGATCGATCGACATGCTGACCGACGATGTTCTTCTTTTGATCCTCAAGGAGCTGGACACGCTCAGTCTCAACAAGCTTGTGGCCGCATCGGGCCGCGTCCGCCAGCTGGCCGAGTACCACGACGTGCTCCACCAGCGCGAGCTGCAGTGCTTCTGCCTCAAGACGTCCTACCTCCAGAGTGATTTGGGTGTCGGCGTGTCGACGACGCAGCACGGCACAGGGAGGCGAGGGCCCGAGTCCGAGTTTGATCTGCTGTCGCGCGAGGCGTTTGCCACGCTGCGCGTGCGCCGGTCGGTCCAGAGCATCCAGTTTGACCATTGGCTGCCGCTTCCCCTGTCACGGCGGCACTGGCTGCGGGTGCGCAACGATGTGGTGGCGGTCCTAGAGGCAATCGGCGAGGACGTACGGCCGCGCAAGAAGGGTGCTCCAAGGCCGGAGTGGGGTGACGGTGCAACGAGGAGTGGCGGTCGTGGTGGCCCTGGCGCCGTGGCGGTCCAGACGACAAGCTGCTCCGCAGCCTCCGGGAGCCATCCAAGGTGGCTCCGACGCCAGAGAGCGTGGCACGGGCCACAGAGGTGCTGCTTTCGTTCATGACGCAGATTGTGGTGCGGCTCAACGAGGACGTCGACAAGCTCGCGAGCCGAAACGACCTGTCGGCGTATTCTGACGGGCCGGCCAGAGAGTCCTCGGTCGGCCACACGTCCGAGCCAGTGCGGAGTACGCTGCGCCATGCCTCGGAAAAGGCCATCGAGTCGTACTTCCACCTCTTTCACATGCTGGTGTGCCTGGCCGCTGAGCACCCTCAAGTCGCGGCCGACGCCAACCGCCGTCCCGCTCGTTCTATGTCGACCACAAACGGTCCAAGCTCGATGTGCCCAACCTGGGCATGCTGCTGGTGGCGCTGCTGATTGCCGACGACGGCGCGATTGGCGTTGCGAGCACGGAAAAGACTGGCCCGGGCTCCCGCCAGGGCCTGCTCAAGGCCATCATCACCGAGGCAATCACGCGCAACGTGGTCTGGCTGCTCGACACCAAGGGTGCCGGCCGCGCTGAGCTCATGCACCTCGAGCCCGAAGACACCGTCAGCGAGTACCGTCTGCACCACACGTTCATCGGCAGCAAGACATCCTATCGCCTGCTCATGTTCATGGAGCTGTTCCGGCGGACGGCGCGCCCCGAGGGCCAGTCTTTGGAGGCGGTGCACGACGGTCTGTACCGCCGCCACGGTGCACCGCCGCCGGGTGCTGCCGCCCATCTGGCCGCAGAGGTCCGCCGCCTACAGACGGTCCAGACATGGCCCACGTTCCTGGCAGCTATGGGCGTCAACATCCCCTCCAAGTCCGTGTTTTGCAATGTGCTCCGTGAGGCGGTGCGTGACAGCATGGTCCGCCGGTACTCGGTGTGGGCCTTGACGGCGGCCGAGGCCGAGAGCCTGCGGCAGTTCCACGAGGATGCCTTGCCCAGGGTACCAGCAGGGGCTGCCTGCCTCTGCACGGGATCGGGCTAATGGCCGAGGTCATGGCGGGCGTGGTAGCCCGCATCGTGGTAGTGCGGTGCCTCCGTGGCCGGGCACGGTCGACAATGTATTGCGCGAACTGATCGAGGAAAAGGCTCGTTCCCTGGATAGCCGTCCGCCAATCCCAGCTTCAGAGCGGGACTCGGCGGCGTATGCAAAGCTTCTGCAGCTGCAGGCGGAGAAGGTGTCGTTCTTCCTGGCGGTGTGGCACGGGGGGCGCATGCGCAAGAGCGCAAGTCGCGGGCGAACATGTGGTGAAGTAGAGCTGAGCTGGTCGTGGTGAAGCAGAGCTGAGCTGGTCGTGGTAAGCAGAGCTGAGCTGGTCGTGGTAAGCAGAGCAGAGCTGGTCGTGGTAAGCAGAGCAGAGCTGGTCGTGTAAGCAGAGCTGAGCTGGTCGTGGTAAGCAGAGCTGAGCTGGTCGTGGTAAGCAGAGCTGAGCTGGTCGTGGTGAAGTCTATGCAACTGATGTCTTTTACACGTAAATATCTGCTACGAGTCGTATCGTGACCAAACACGGCAATTGCCCTTGGGATCCCACCCCATCATGACTTCCACTTTCGTTGGTCGTGACTGCTGTTCGCTCCTTCCTCGCCAGTTGCCCTCTTTCCGCAAACGTACCCAAATATCGCCGCCCACACCACCGAATTTATCTAACCCCTCACTCTTTCGACCGCCTCTTCTCTTTTCTTATCTTCTTTCTTCTTGCCCATCTCTCGATGCTCTGACTTCAGACCACGCACGCTTGTCACCTTTAGCCCTGTTAGCCTCGTCAATTCCTCGCCGTGTCCACGCCTCGGAAGCTCTTGTCGCTCATTGGCTAGCCCTTACGTGTAAGTGAGAGGAGCCATTGCCTAGCCCCGGCGCTATGTAGCCTGACAGTAGGTTACGTTACAGGCACTAACTGCGGTTACTAACTGCGGTCACTAACTGCGGTCTTGCAGGCCAAGTGCTTTGGCTCCGGCTCAGCATGGACCTGCACACCTGTGGTAGACAGCACGCGTCCAGCCAGGGCTCAAGACGCACTCGAGGAGGTCCTGAAGGCCGCGCCGGGCGTCAGGGACAGCATGGCCTTCTAGGGGCCTGATCTGGGCTCGTTTGAGAAGGTCAAGGCCGCCGCAGCTGCTGTCCGTGCTTCATCAAGACGCTGGACAGTCTCATCTTGAGCGCCGGCCGTATGTGTCCCTGGACGTCCGCTCACCATGGCCGCAGTAATGGGCTGAGCCGAGGGCTGACGTTGTTGACGAGCCAAAGCCTCGACAAAGCAGCTGCCGATTACAGAGATACGCACGCGGGCTTTACTACGTAGGCCACCCCAGCCTAGACATTACGACTTTTACCAACGAGACGACCTGCACGTACCAAGAGCTCGCTTGGTTTGACCTGCATTAGAGCAGGCCCACAGTAGTTCGCCGCGAATGGCGCAGCTTCCATTTCGTGCCAATAGCCGTCGTAAGCTCGCATACGAAGTACGGCGCCGATTGATCCGCGACCCGTGTCCAAGAGCCGATCGGAGTTGTCTATGCCGATGCCAGCCGGGAACGGTAGATGTCGGAAGCGAGTAACCGACTTCTACTGGGTGTTGCGGCGCATCTAAGTCTCACATCTCCTCGAGCTCCTCTGACGTTTCGCGTTCGACTGACTACGAAGAATTATGACAGGCAATTGCTTCATCTCCGGCTTCTTCAGTTTATTGGACAAGCGAGCCAAGACTGCATACATAGATCCATGAAGTAATTTGTCTATGCAACCCAACAAACGAGTCATCCAATCGAATGGTGAACCACGGACGAGGGACAAAAGTCAAGGACGGTAAACAGTCACACGCCCAAGAGCTCGTATTGCCGAGACCGGGCCTTCTAGCCAAGGGATGCAAGCCACACACACGAAATGACTTAATCGACAGCCCCTCTCCCGAGTGAGGGGTCTGTGTATAAGACGAGCGTCCATCTCACTTTTCCCTCTTTTCCTTCCGACTTTCTTCAACGATCCAACATCATCATCAATCACCAGACCACATCACCGCACCCAACAACTTCAAGCCCACGGACCCACGCTTCCGTGTCAAACACAGTAACTTCTTTCCTCTAATCATCGCTAGTCTGTACTGCATACACTGGCACATCCTAACCATGTCACACTTTTCTTAGGATACCCAAACACACTACGTAGGGAACCCGACCGCCCTCTCTATTGCACTGCCCTCCACACCGGAGCAGCTGCCATGACCAACGTCGCTCCAATGCGTCCTATCAAGATGATCTTTATGCAACGGGTAACTGTATGAATAAAGCATTATGCATGAGCCGGTGCCTGCTGTCTGTGTTGTACTCAGGGAAGGACGTCGTTTTGCGCGACCTTCTTCCAGAGCAACATAGCCAGCATGGCTGAGATTATACGGCCGTAACTTGATCTGGATAATACCAGCGAAAGGATCATGACAGCTTCTCCCCCTTCCCATGCGTTTGCTTTGTTGCTTTGTCGACCGTTGTACCGGTCGTCGTCCGTCAGTTGCATCCTAACAATCTGAAATGCAGCCCCACAGCAATGGCTCCCAGCGCAGTGCCCCTTGAGTCCGGCTCGCCGGTCGGTGCTTTTGCCACGCCCGTTGTGCAAAAGACACTCTTCAAGGACAGCAAAGATGCCAGCAACAATGCTGCCGCCACCACCGCCAAACCTCTTGGCGACGAGGTCAAGGCTCTCTTTGGCCGCTGGGAGGACGGTTTCACGTTCGCTCCCATCCGCGAGAGCCAGGTCTCGCGTGCCATGACGCGACGCTACTTTGCCGACCTCGACGCCTATGCCGAGTCGGACATTGTCATTGTGGGCGCCGGCTCGTGCGGCCTTAGTGCTGCTTATACGCTCGGCAAGCTGCGCCCGGACCTGCGCATTGCCCTGGTCGAGGCCGGTGTCGCCCCCGGCGGCGGCGCTTGGCTGGGCGGCCAGCTGTTCTCGGCCATGGTGATGCGCAAGCCAGCCGACGTGTTTCTGCGTGAGGTTGGCGTGCCCTACGACGACGAGGGCGACTTTGTCGTTGTCAAGCATGCCGCCCTCTTCACGTCTACGGTCCTGTCGCATGTGCTGCGCTTCCCCAACATCAAGCTGTTCAACGCAACGGCCGTCGAGGACCTCATCACCAGACCGGCAGTCGATGCCACCGAAGGCATCCGCATTGCCGGCGTCGTTACCAACTGGACCCTCGTGTCCCTCCACCACGACGACCAGTCCTGCATGGACCCCAACACCATCAATGCGCCTGTCGTCATCTCCACCACGGGTCACGACGGCCCCATGGGTGCCTTCTCGGTCAAGCGCCTCGTCAGCATGCAGCGCCTCGAGAAGCTGGGCGGCATGCGTGGCCTCGACATGCAGCTGGCCGAGGACGCCATTGTCAAAAACACGCGGGAGATTGTGCCCGGTCTCATTGTCGGCGGCATGGAGCTGTCCGAGGTCGACGGCGCCAACCGAATGGGTCCGACTTTTGGCGCCATGGCGCTGAGCGGCGTCAAGGCGGCTGAAGAGGCGCTCCGCGTCTTTGACTTGCGCAAGGAGCAGAATGAGAACTAGCTCGCCACGAAATGCCTGTCCTCGTCTGCGAAAATGTCGAGGTAGCGGCCTTGGATGTCTCTCAACAGGCAGCCTCTATACGGCCAGAGACAGTCCAACAGTCTCTTGCAGGTTGTTTTCACTACAAAACATACAATACGACACAACAAATAGTGCCTGTCTTCACATGGTATCGACTTTACCTCCGGGTCCAAAGCCCAGGACTTGAATTAGCGTAATACAAGCCACCAAGAATACCATGCAATGCACGCTCGCATCCCGGTTCCGTGTTGACTGCGCCTGCTCATGCTTCTGTTCTAGATCACATGGCACCGTGGCGTGCTTATTCATAGCGCGCACTTTCGGGCCGTCCGTCCCAAGGGTTCTCTACTGGACATTGCTAGGCTTGTAAAGCGAGCCTTGGGCTGCTTCTCGTAGAAGCACAGAACGAGGACAGAAGGCCAGAGAGAGGGATGAGAACGAGGAGCCGGAGTGACTCGGCGAGTTGCCCGTCAGGTTTGGATGCAGGACTAGCCACCGTCGCGTGTCGAGTCATGCTAGTGTGAGGAGACGTCTCACGGCTTGGCTCAAAACACGAGAGGACTGAAAGCACAAGGGCGATGGGAGAGGCGCGTCGTGTTTGCCGCGAGCGTCTGTGAGCTTGATGAGAACGGCGTAATCCTTATTCTACGAGTGTTCAACGGGCGCCATACTAGCGTCCTGGGGCTGTTGGTGGACGTTGGCGTGTGTCTTGGCACTCGATGGTGTGGGCAGCGGCCACTTTACAGCTTGCGCATACGAAGTCGAAGTCTCTCCGACGACTTGTGCGGGCAAAGATGGTGTTGTTCACAGCACACGACGGCAAGTGGTTTTCCTGGCCGGGCATGGCAAGGTTCATGGATCGACCACGGCGTGCAGGCCTGCATTGAGCCTGCATGGGCCTCTACTGAGTCGAGTCTCCAAAGATCCCGTTGCCTGGTCCAATCATGCAAAAGGTGGTGACGAGATGATGAACGTGGGTGCCAGACCGACAGAGGGACGTGCAGTGCGTCTTGTGGTACTTTGGACGTGCAGACGACGGGAGAAGATAAGAAGAGTGAAGAGCATACTTTGTGCAAAGTAGAGGCATCCAGACACGTCGTACTCGCACAGGGGAGGAAGACACTACGGCGCAAGTCCAAGTGGGGCTGCAGTTGGTGTGCATGGCTCCTTTTTCTTTGATGCAATCGGCGCCAGTGGTTGCGTGCTCGCGCCATCATGCAAGCCGAGCCAGGGCTTGCGACGTCGTGTTGCGAATGGGGGCGGCGATGTCGAATGCTGCTTGTCGGATTGCAGCTCGGAGAGTCGAAACGTAACTGGATGCAATGGAGGAATTGGAGTGAAGAATGAGAGTATCTCGCTCAGAGTGTCGTGGGACGTTGAGCGAAGCGAGACCCAGGACAAGGAAGAATCGAGAGTCGTGATCGTTTGATTTCGAACAGGAGCGACACAGTACAATGTATACCTGTCACGATCGATGATACAAACCCCACAGTCAGACCTACTCGACCTCACTGGACGACTCGACGACTCGACTCCCACAACACAACCCCCCGCCTCAAAATGGACGACGCGCTCCACATGCGTCCCGTCAAGACGGACGGCCGCTCGAGCGTGTCGGTGCCGACATCATCGCGTGCCGCCGCCAACCTCAGCATGGAGCGTCTGTACCGCAAACGGGCCATTGACCGCGAGAACCAGCGAGTGCTGCGGCAAAAGAACAAGGCCCGGCTGGCGGAGCTCGAGAACGAGGTTCGCGCGCTGACGGAGCGGCTGGCCAGGCCGAGGCCGACAAGGCGCAGGCGGCGCACGCACGCAGACGTCGACCACGTCTCTTGATGGCATCATTGCGTCGCTCCGGTCTCTCCAGGCGTCGCTGGCCGTGGCAACAGCAGAAGCGTCGGCCACTGGATCGTCGGTCGGGACGGGCAGTGCGGCTGGCAGTTCGCCGGGCTCGTCGCCGTCGACGGCAACCGACATCGCCCGTGTCCGGCTTCCATGCGGCATATGCCGGCGGCACCGTCACGCTGAACCTCGACAGCCTCGAACCCTGGGCAACTGGCGACTCCGTGACAGCTCCGGTCGACGAGAGCATGCCATTTCACGATGGCGACTGTAAGTATCTCCCCCTCTCTCCAGTGAAGAACACACTCCCACTAAGCGACAGTCTCTGTCGACATCGACTTGTTTGACGGGCAGTCGGTCGCCGTTCTCGACCGATACGTGCAATCGCCACGGCCACCGCCAGCCCACAGATCCGCATCACCAAGCTCACGCAACTCTTGCAACCCTTGCACACCCGTACACGCATCCGCCCGCGCCCGCGCTCTCGGCTGCCGCTGATGGCTGGCGCCGCAACCCGCACGAGGACACGGACGCCGTGTATCTCGCACGTGTCGAGGCCAACGGCTTCGGGATGCATCGCCGGTCTGGACCGTCACGCCGCCATACGTGCCGCCGACCTGCAACGTGGATGAGACGATAATTGGCCTGGTCAACAAGAGACGCAAGGGTCGGTCCTTGGCGCCAGCCGCGACGACGGGCGCATCGTCATCATCCGCTAGCCGGTCTCTGTCGACGGCGTCGGCCGCCACACACGCGACAACAAGCACGTCTGCAGCCTCGACAGGCTCCAGTACACCGTCAGCCACAGCCTCGGCATCCGTATCAACAGCAGCCACCTCGCCGTCCGATGAGCTCACCCAGGTTCACTTTCCGTCCGTCACCTCGCTGTTGAATCCCGTCCTCTACGAGCCCGACTGCGGCTGCCCTGTCGCGTCCACCCTGGCCTGCCACATTGCCGGCGCCGTCGTGGCCCACACCACGCCCGAAAAGACGGCTCTCGTGTACATGCTGTGCCTCTACGTTCGGTGGCTCATTGCACCGACGCGCGCGCACTACGACGCCATCCCGAGTTTTTTCGCCCGACGGGTGCCCAGCTGGTCGTCCCCCACCCCTTTTGGATCGACACCCTCGGCTGGCCGCGCGTGCGCGAACGCCTCGTCTCGCACATGGACCACACGCGCCATCGGGCCTTTGCCAGCATCCTCCTCGAGACGTTTAGCATTGGCTGGCCACACCCAGCCTGGGAGGGCATACTAGAAGCGCGGCCGGGGCCCGCAGCATCCACGACATCCGCAGCATCCACAGCATCCACCACGCCAACGGCCGGCGACAGCCAGACACCCACTATGGCATGGCACGGGCGTTTATCCAGCATGTGCGGGATCCCAAGAACTGGACGGTCGGGCCGGAACTGGTCGAGGCGTTTCCCTGGCTGGATGGGGCTGTCAATGTGCGGGGACGGCCGCCAGTCTCGGTTTAGGGCACGGGCGGGTGTGAAGGATTGATGAACTGACGATACCATGCACCGGGAGTTTTTAATCATGACCTGCCTCTCTTGTTTACGATGTTTTTTCTTCTTTTTTCTTCTCTTTTTGAACATTCAAGACAACCATAAGGATGGGCTGTTCTGCATCCAAATGCAAAAAAAACATCGACAACGCCTCCACGCTGGGTGACTCGATTCACTGGCCTAGAGCTCGAGTCGCTCACCTCGTCCATGCCTGTCGTTATGTTCAGCAGACAGACTCGAGATACGACGACACGACGACACGATCAACGACGTGAGACGGGAGATGCGCACAGCTGCACGTGCAGCCGTGGCTACCGTGCCGTAGATGCTCCGATTTCTCCGTCAAGGGCGTGAAGGGATCGTGAATGGGCGATGGGTGAGGCATTCTGTGGCTGCTGAGGACCTCCTTTCTGGGGCGAATGGATTCCAGAGAAGCTGCTGATCGTCAACAATTCCAACTCCACGAAATACAAGACGTCGGAGGATGACAAGCAACCAGACCACGGACACAAAACACAGACGCGCATTGGCACGTCGACGGCGTCGTCCATCAGAGATGTGCTGTGCTTGGAATGTGCCCTCATCTTCTGCGCGCCTGAAAGCGGTGGAGCCGACGTCCACTAATAAGAAAGCGACTAACATGCGCTACACTGTACTGAGTATTGTCTTCAGCGCGCATACAAAGTAGCGCAGCGCCATTGTCAACATCGCGTATTCTCCTCCCCACACCGAACCGCTTCGGCTGGAATGCAGACTACATGGCGGTTCGGCTCACGAGATCGCGCAAGCATGCTCAGAACGAGGAGAGCGCTCTCGTAGCCTGACACGAGACGACGCGTTTCGGCTGGTCTGCGTATCACTGTCTGCCATTGTACGTCCTTCTGGCCTGTCCCAGACCTGTCCGTTCCTTCCTCAGACACCAGACCTCGTTGGAGACACAAGACAACAAACAAAGCCATTCTCGTCGCCGTGCACCTGGCTGCTTCTTCATCCGCCGCTGTTCTCGAGGCACATTGGCATCTCTTCTCTCCCCTCTCCTCTGCTCTGTTCTCTCGTCTCTCCGCGCCATGCGTCAGCCGCCCTAACAATGCCCTGGCTTGCGTGGTCGCACCTGGAAGCGCCCTCGCCACAACAACGCACAGAACGACTGCTGTCTCAACAGTCGCCCGCGCACTGCCACCGACGGCACTGCGCGTCCGTGGCGACGACTTGGTGCAAAGACGGGCCTCGGAGACATCCGCATCCGCGGCGTCTCGAGCGTCGGAGCTCTCGCTGGCGCCGCCTTTGCGCGGTGGTCTGTGTCGAGCGTAGCCGAAGGGGACGACCAAGAACGACGAACGGACGACGACGACGACAACGACGACGACAACGACGACGACGAAAATACGGCATCCTCCCCCACGGCCATCCAAAACTCACCCTCCTACCGCAACTCTGTCCTCTCCATGGCGTCCATCAACACCATCTCGACCACTCGACGCTGCGGCGGTACTGGTCGCCGTCGCCGTCGTCGCCGACATCCTCTCCGCGGCCAGCCTCTTCGGCGGCCAGCCTCACTCTCGCGGCCTCGACCGCTCTCCAGTCGTCATCGCCGCCGTATGTCCTGCACCTGCCGCGGTCGCCGACTCTCACGCCGCAAACGTTCACCGGCGCCGTCGTCGTCTCCGCCGAGTGCACCGTCCACAGCGTCGTCCGCCTCGACAGTCTCCAGCCGGCATCGACTGCACCTTCGACTGCACCTTCGACTGCACCTTCGACCGCGCCTTCGACGGCCGCCTCCACATCCATGTCGCCCACAAGCACAGAGCATGCGGCCCTGTGCCGTCCGCCCCCGCCCGTCACCAGCGACCATGTCGTGACGTACATCCCGCCTCTGGTCGTACGGCGCCGGCGGCACGCTCTCGCGCTGGCAGCGCATCCACCAGCCGCGGCACGACGTGGCCAGCCATGGTCTGGGCGCAGCCGCGTCCTCCGCCGCCGCGTCCACCCTCACCCCGTGCCGTCTGCTGTGGTCGGACCTGCGCTGGCTGGCCGTCAATGCGCCTGACTTGCTCCGTCTCGCCTGGACACGGGCCAGCACGCCGCTATGGGCGGTCGTCCGCCCCGCGTGTGGTCTCGCCTATGGACCGTGCCCGTGGACGATCTGGCCGATGCTGCCGAGGCCCTCTTGCAAACCGGCCTGGCCGTCGCTGAAGTCGTCGTGATGGCGGCGGCGCCCACGTTGTTTTTGTGCCTCCCTGGTGGCACTCTTCCTGGTGTGGTCGCTCTGTTGCTTTGCCGCCCTCTACGCAGCGGCATGGCCCTCAACGGTGGCGGCCAGGCGCGGACGGGCACCGTCTACGGTCGTGGGCGGTCGACGACCGGCGCTCTGTCGAGAGCTGTGGCAGCGGCGATGGCAGCGGCGATGGCAGCGGCGACGACAGTGAAGACGACGACGACGGCCACAGACGCCCGCGTGCCGAGCACTGGTTCTTCGTCCCCGGGCTCGGCGCCACCTCGCGGTCGCTGGCCAAGACAGGACCTCGTGTGGCCGCCGTCTTTGGCCGGCCCGTGACCCTGCTGCGCCCGGCCTACACCTACGGCGCGGTTGCCGATGCGCTCGTTGTGCTGCTGCAGCGCGCGTCCTCCTGCCGTTTTACGTTCTGCCTGCACGGGGCGTCGATGGTGTCTATGCCGAGCTGCGCCGGGCTCTCCTGGCCACGTCCGCTCCGCACCGCGCGCGCATCGTCGTGCTGGCCCACAACGCGGGCGCTGCTGCCGTATCCCAGGCCGTCTCGCGGCTGTGCGGCGACATGTCTGCGGCTTGTCTCGCCCGGCTGGAGGTGTACACGTTTGGCTCCCTGGCGCCCGACTTTGCCCTGCCCGCAGCATCTGGCCGCGTCGCCGCTGTCCTTTCACGTCGAGCACGTCGCGCATGCCCGTGATCCGTGTTCCCGCTTTGGCGTCCTCCGAAGCGTCCGCGAGGACTGGGCGGGTCGGTATGGCGGAGGCGTCTTTGTCGTCGGAGGTGCGGCCGGCGCCAGCGTCAACAGCAGCCACACCACGGCCGTCGGCGGTGGTGGAGGCGTCGGCGTCAACGTCGGCGGCGGCCTCGGTCTCAGCCTGGGTGTCGGCGCAATCACATCCGGGTTCCGTCCCGTCCACCGTGGCCGCAGCGCCTCGCCACCCGTTCCTCCTCCGTCCGCTGCCACCCAAAGCCACACAGCGCACCATGCCACCACCAACAAGAACCGCACCAGCCGCCACCGCATGAGCTTCCCCTTTTCCTACCAGCAGCAGCAGCAGTACCAGCAGGGCTTGCCGGGCCCTGCCTACCGCCGCTCCGTCTCGGCGTCCACGACAAACTCGCTCGCCAGCGAAGCCTCTGTGGCGCTCGCCCCCGCCGCTCGCCGCCGCGCCGGACCATGCTCAGCATGGAGGACTACTTGACCGCCCTCTTTGGCCCCGAGCCCTGGTCCATGCGTCCGGACCGGAGGTCGACTTTGACGGTGGCCGCTGGTCGTCGTCGTCGTCGTTGCCGTCGTCGCCGTTGCCGTTGCCGCCGCCGTCGTCGTCGTCCGACGCCTTCTTCTTGGACGCCGCCATCAGCGTCGACCGCGAGCTGGCCGAGAGGCGTGAGATGGCTGCCATGGCCGCAGCCAGCACCGACGACGGACAGCCACGCACGGCCCGGCCGGCGTCAAAGGACCGCCCCGCTCTGGGCCAGACGGTCCACCACCGGCCTCAGCTGGACCGGTCTCGGCGCCACCGCAAGTACGGCACCGCCAAGGGAAACGCTGCTGGGCTCGACCAAGACCCGGCGCCGGTCGCAGCTGGCGACGACGGCACGACGCACGCCGTCAGAGGCGGACGCGCCCGCCGTGGCCGAGGGTCTGCGTGGGCTCGAGACGGTCCGCCGGCTGTGCAAGGACTGCGACGGGCGGCCGGGTCGGGAGGTGAGTGTCTTGGCCGGCTACTTTTCCGACGCGGTGGCACGCCACCGTGAGCAGTTTTGGTTTTAGACGGGTGGCGGTGTTGGTGGGCACTGCGCTCGCTCGCTCCTTTTTCCGTCCTCGCTGTTGTCTTTTCACTTACCGCACCATGTTGGGACATTTTGTTCGTTTGCTTCCCTGTCGCTTTCCGCTTCTTTTGTCTGGTCCGTGTCTTGATCGTTTCTCTTCTTTTCTGTGTTGTCTAGGTACCTAAAGCAGTGTGATGCCATGGTCGGCGTCAATAGGTCATGCAGACATTATCGTCTCGAGTTCAAGCCATCCTGTGCAATGTGTGATATGACAGACTGTATTCAAAGGGTACCGGCGAGCACGTCTTTGCTATAAAGATGAGGCGTAATGATTCCGTTACAAGACAGACAACATGAAGGATGCCGTCCGTGGTCCATCCGTGGTAATAAACTCCAATAAGTAAACGTCCAAAATGGTATAAACATGTCCTCGAGGGGAATGCCAGGGTAGCTCAACGTTGCTGTGCAAAGATGGGTATAAACGACTCGCCATGCATGATGTGGTATATGCGCGATCGAAATGGACGTAGATGCTGGAATGTATGGCGAGGTAAATCAAAAGGAAAGGAACAGGAAAAAGAAAAAGAAAAGCAACGCCTCGTATGTGATGCCCGTGTTCGCCGTCGTCCAATTGGGTCTCGTGGCCTTTGTGCGCATCTCTGTCTCGTGTGTCTCGTTGGCCAGTCGTGGCCGCTGGTCGTGTACGAGTACCGTGCCGGACCCTACGACCAGACCTTCTTGAGGCCGCGGCTCATCATGTCGACACGCCCTCCCTCTCCGTCGACTCTTCCGTCTCGAGCTCAATGCGGTACCCGCCGCACGCTGCCCGTTTCGTCGTCAAAGGTCACCCGCCGCTTCTCCTTGGGGATAAGGCAGTCGGGCACCATGTGCCGCAGCATCCAGCCCTTGAAGCCACGGCTGGCTGCGTCGATGGCGGCATACTCGAGTCGGCGTGTCTGGTCGCTCGTCCAGTAGTGTGTGGTCTGCGGCAGAGCCTGGTAGATGTCGGTGCTGGTGGCGGCGCCATGGCTAGCATCGAAGCCGTGCTCGGCAGCACGGTGTGGTAGAGCAAGGCCGTCACCGGTGGCTTGCGGATTGGGCGGTGGGACGTGGAAGTAGGAGGTGGGCTCGCTGGCCCGTGTGCTGTATGGGCTACCATCGTAGTAGCTCTTGTCGTCGTAGAAGAAGGGAGGACCGTGACGGGGCCGGCGGAGGGGGCAAGGGCCGGGCGGCTGCCGTTGTACTTGCCGACTTGGGCAGCCGGTGGACCGAGCCCGACTTGGCATTACCGCCGGGTCGGTGGACGGGTCCTGCTGCCCGTGTGGCCGAATGTGCAGAATGAGCTCGTCGGTGAGATGTCCCAGGGCGTTTGGTCTGTGCCTCGTGGGGCGTGATCGACTCGTAGCCGGAGTCCTGGCGGTGCATTTCGGTGGAAGTGTTCAACTCGTCGAGGCCGTACACGGATCTTGACTGCTGTTCAACGGGGATAGGGCGACTCGACGTTTGCTGTCGAGGTTTTGTGTTGTGGGTCGCGATTGAGGAAGAGCTCCTTTTCGGGCTTGCCTGTGGCGAGACATTGTCTTTGAGTGTGTGGATGTGCAGATGTAGACTCTGGACAGGTCGATGTTGGTGTGCCGATGTTCAATGAGATTGTCGACAAGACAACACAAAGACGAAGATAACAAGAAAGCCTAGAATGAAAGGAAGGCCGGGAAACAGAAAAGAAGAAGAAAAAAAGCGTGCCTTTGAAGGAGGTAGTGAAAAAAGAAAACGTCGTCCAGCACAATAAAAGACTGTCGTCGTCGGAGACAAACCGGCAAGGCGGTGGAACAAAAGGGCGGTGTTCGAGACAAATGTTGCGTGCTGCAATCGACGTTCTGTTCCAGACAGGTGCAGCTGCATGCAACAAGGGGACGTAAACAAAGACTGGGCGGGAGAGGCACAATGGTGCGTCAAAGAAAAGAGAAGAAAGCTGAAAGGGTAAAGGGCACGCGGCGAGAAAGAAAAGACAGTTTCGTGCGATGCGGCCGTTCTGTTGCCGACCAGGAGACGATCGCGCAAGGTGGACAGCCAACGTGCGTCAGCAACGAGCAGACAAGCACGCCGGACGCCAACACAACTTGCGGTCTGGGCAAAGGGAAATGGTGAATGCGTGTAAGTGCGCCAGTACAAAGTACTCGTACTCGTAGTGTTGCACCGAGCGGGTTAGGTCGTGGATGTGGCTGGTGGATCGATATTGGGCCAGGCCCTGGAAGGGAGCGAGCGTTGCAGCGGGCTGTGGGCGAGACGAGACAAGGAGGCAAAGAGGCAAAGAGGCAAAAGAGGTATCGAATATGGACAACACAAGATGGGGTTCTCCGCAGGAGAGTTGACTTGCAGGCGAAAGACTGTGAACAAGACGGGAGACGTCGCGCGAGGTCCGTGACGGACGGTGATGATGACGGTTAGAGACCGGTGTCCGATCCAGATGCAGGTCGATTCGACTTTTGGTCCAGCCTCGTTATGTATCTCTCTTTCGTATCGTGCCTTGAGCTTTGCAGTCTCTGAGCTCGACGGACGGTGGATCGTCTCCCTTGCCAGTTTCGCAAGGACCGAAATATGGAGAACGTGGTTCGAGAACGCAGTCGAGCGGCAATCAATCGAGGGCCGGACAACAGTAGACTACGAAAAGACTGCTCTCTCTGCTCCCCGACGATTGGCGGAAGAAGGTGGGTGTTCCGGTTCGGCAGACCCTTTGTTGTAGTCGTTGTCGCCGTCCTTGATGGTTTTTCGTCTTCACTCTAGTCTAGGTTGCGGAGCTGCCCACCGGGTGATTGTCGAGTCGATCTCCGCTTCTTGGTTTTCGTGCTTGGCTGTCAGGAGACTGGAGAGGCGCTTCTGTGTGATTGAGTCCTCCACTCTTTGTCCCTTGTGGTGCTAGGAGGGTTGCGTATTGGCTGCCACGACCTTGTTAGACACAAAGAACGACAATGTGGAGAGGACTGAAGAGGGCTTGTGGTCAAAGTGAGGGGAAAGACGACGCCTGTCTGTCGGATGTCGCAGAGGACAGCCACACTAATGCAGTCGTGCAGCCCGCAGCGGTCCAGAAGAAGTGGGCGAGTCGAACAATGTCACGGCGGGTTCTGTTCCTTGGAGCGGCCAAGGACGAGGGAAAGAAGAGATGAGGTTGAAGGCGAAAAGAAAGACGAAAGACGAAAGACGAAAGACGAAAGACGGAAAGCGAAAAATCAACAGGTGACTCTGTCGATGCCGAGCAGAGATCTTCCGTCGACAGTTTCGGTTCACCGTTGCTGTTCTTTCCAGTTGTTGCTCCTCTTCACTTGTGCTTCTTTTGTATTGTAGTTTCCGTTGTTCTCGTCGTCTTGTCGTCTCGTCGTTGTCGTCTCGTCGTTGTCGTCTCGTCGTCGCCTCGTCGTCGCCCTCGTCCTCCTTTTCGACAGCTTGCTTGCCACCAGCCTGACCCACGACCAGTGCTGTCCGCTAACTGCTTTGGCGTAAATCAAGGTTTTTGTTGAGACTCACCAACACCATGCAACAGCCAAAAAGGCGGTCAGGTATTGAAGCAGGTCGAGCACGCCAGACGAGGACTCCTCTTTGCCAAGTAAGACTCCGCAGGTCTCCAGGCCAGCACAAATGCGGGACCAAGGCTTGAAATGGCGATGCTGCTTTCGTTTGGGCCAGTTATCGGATCTGTGCATCAGAGGCGACTTGACTTTTGTATGGAGTGAACAGAATATCCTCGTCCGTTCCAGGCGATACTGTGCAAACAATGACTGTCCGACGTGTCCAAGTGCCGTCTCTCATTGCCCAGATAGGCCCAGACTGACCATAACAAAGCAGTGCAACACAGGGGTACTGGAGGGTGCAGCGGTCAGGTGAATCTGTTGACTGGGCTGGCGATCTGCACCAAGAGCTGTGTAATCCAATCACGACGATTGTGGAATATCACAGAAACCGGGATGTCGTCCAGCCTGCCACGACTTGACACGCCGTGATTGCTGAATACTGTTGAGGTGTGTCATCGGCGGGGAATGTCTGGTCGTTCTGGTGTCGAGACCGTTGAGGCCCAGCCGATATCGCTAATGTGACTGGTGAAATGGTTGTGGTGTTGCAGTGCTGCAATGGTAGCGGGTGTTGCAGAGATCTTTCACGAAGCCTACGGAGTAAGTAGAAAAACCGACTTGCCAACCCACCACGACGAGCTGCGTGGGAGGAGGATGGCAGCACGCGATAATACGATGCGTTCGGGTGCAGCACGCCAACCTTGACTGGACAGAGGCCGCCGGGGCCGATGATAGCAGAGAGACAATGGCAAAGGACGACAACGAAGCAAAGAGGTCGGGAACGGTGGTGGGCGTTATCAAGACCGAGAGAGAGAACCACGCTGGACAACAGGCTGTTGGTGACAGGGGCGCCTTGGAAGGGGTGGAACGTGGCGGGCCAAAGCGGCCAAGGAAGACGACGAGGAAGACTATTGAAGTAGAGTTACTCTTGTGATGCGAGAGGATGTTTCTACGAAAAGGTGAGCTCCCGGAGGACGGCGTCGTTCAAGACGTACTCGTACATGTGCTTCGTACAAAGTATCCGCAAAAGGAATAGAGGCCGTGCGAACCCCGGTCGGATGCCATCCTGGCCATGCAGCCTTCACTGGCTGGCACGACACGAGAGGGTTGATGGGCGTGTCGCGGACGTGGGGACTGACACATGGTCAAAACATGCGTCTCGTCCAACGCCTCGGATCAAGGCCAGAGCATCGAGAGAGCGTGTGAGTGTGCTCCTGCCCCTGGGCCGGCTGGAGTAGTCGTGTGCTCGATCGTGACGCTTGTCTTTGGGTCTTTGGCCAGTCCACCAATCGTGGCACTGACCAGGCCACCACCTGTTGCACTTTGCCAGCTGTTCTCGTCTTTGATGCTGTGCGCCCCGTTGCTCGAGCATGGGTCGGGCACGAGATGTCTCTGCATGGCCTTTGTCGACATGTGAACGTGACTCCACTGTCTGTGTCTGCCGTGTGCCTGCGTCTGTCCCATCTTTCTCCATCCTTGATGCAGTCACTCTTGGTCCAAAGCCATCGCCATCCAACGAAAAGACTGCCACACTCGGTCATGGCATGACCTGAAGTACGAGTGCTCGCAGAACGCCAAGGTACGACCACGGGACGTCGGCTGCTGCGTGGACTGTATCGTTTGGGTGGCTTTGCTAGGCTTGTCGTGGTTTGCATTGTGCGACTATCTGAGTCGGCGCGCTGGCAGCCTCGGTAGAGTGTGAAAATGCGCAGTGGCATCCAATATAGTCATCCACATGTCTCACACATGGCAGTGGCTTGTCCCATCCTTGGCATTCATGAGCATGTGTTATTGTCGCTGTGGCACTCGAGCCACACTCAAGTCACACCAGCACGCTCTACTCTTGTTTCCTTTCTACTTCGTAAGGCCCATCTGGCTTGCACTCACTTCGGCCTACACCTGTTTGTACTCGGCCACCAAGCGGGATGCTTAAACAGGAGAGGCGTCGTGGAGTTTGGCCAACAACGACTCGCGTGTTAAGACCACGCCAAGTCGAGGCCTCTCTGTGCGGCGACCGTTTGCAGACGATGCCTCCCGGATCGCCTTTCTCAGGCGACGCTTGGTGAGGACACCGTAGCTGAAGACCAAACGCCAGTGCGTATCCTCGTGCGCAAGTCTCGGCCGATACGGAGCTCGATACACAGCTCGAGCGGCTGCTAAGAAGAGATCGCGCCGGAGCGTTCTCGGCGTCGAGACCGAGGCTCTCCGAAGCGACAACGAGCAGCTGCTTGGTCCGGACAACAGCGGCGTCCGACGCTGGAGCACCGGTCGGCCACCGGCAGCCCTTTGGGCGGATACACCACAAGGTGCCGGCGGCCGTCGAGCCACGTCAAGCAGCGCTGGCAGATGCCCTTGACTATGTGATTGAGCGACCTGGCAAGGCAGCGAGCGCTCCATAGTTGGATAGAGAGAAATGACAGCCGACGGGCGATACGCCTGAAACAACGGGATCGTCCACTCTGAAACAGCTGGAGAGTATCTATTGTTCAGATCATCTCTTCTCAGCAGGTGCACCTGAACAGAGATAACGTGGTCCGTTTTGCTGAGCTCAACTTGCAGCTCCTGCGGACGGTTCAATGTCGGGGAGAGCAAAATCGCGATATGAGCGTATATCTCTAGTTTGAGGCTCTTTAACGTATCGTTTTGGCAACCTCCAATCGTATACAATTAAGCGGAATGAGGGCAAGATCATCCACGGTCACCTCGACGATATCCTGCCCGACGACGGCGGCCGAAGGGGAGAATAGCACCATCACGTAGTACGACATACGCAAGTCAAGTCGTCAGCCAACAAAGACAACGAAGCGCCCGCTTGGCTAGCTTGCCTCACTGTGAAGTCTGTGTGTCTTGTAGACGCTTGTATGTCGCTATTGTTGTCACTTGCATCTCAGTTACTTGTCTCTGTCCTGGTGGTGCTGTACTCAGTAGAGAGAGAAGCCTCACGTCAGAATGGTGTCTCGTCCGACGTACTTAAGCTACAGCTCGTGGCAGTCTTCCAACAAAGAACAAGGCAACATGCCAGAGTGGTTAATGGGTAAGACTCGAATTTCCTAGTTCGATACATCTTATGGCTTCGGCCGCGTAGGTTCAAGTCTGCTGTTGTCGTATATTTTTGCATCTTTCGGCGACTTTGACGGACGCTTTTATTGCGTAGAGGACTGACTTGTATTTCTTTTTTTCTTCTTTTCTTCTCTTTTCTTTCTTTTTTTCTTCTTCCCTTTCTCACTTTTTCTTTTTATTTACTTATCTTTCATCTTCTTTTTGGCTGTAACCTCCAATTGCTTACGTCATTTTCATCGTTCCTGCCTGATACAGTCTTTCTTGGGCCGATAGCGGCGCTCGCTTTCCAGCGGCTTATCGCTAGCTTCGTGGTTGCAGGAAGGTGCGACCGGTTAGTGCGTTGGAGGGGTCATTCTGGACCTGGAAGCTATCGGAGGCAGGAGCGACGCGCGATACGTCCCTGAGGCAAGCGCATCACTTCGCCAAAAGAAGCAGCGACGATTTCCCATTGAGTCATTGATTCACACTTAAGACGACACGACGACAACGACAACGACTACAACAACGACTACAACAACGACAAGACTACAACTACGACTCCCCAACCACAATCGCAACGCCCTCCGTCCTCTCGACATAACCCAACCCCTCCAACCCAAGCAACCCACACACAATGGCCCGCCTGCCCCCTCAGCACTGCGAAGCTCGCCTTCATCGGCGGCGGCAACATGGCCGGTGCCATCATTGGCGGTCTCCTGGCCGGCGGCGTCGACAAGGCCAACCTCTCGGTGGCCGAGCCGTGGGAGGTCAACCGGGCCAAGATGGCGGCCCTGGCGTGCACACGACGACGTCCAACGGCGAGGTGGCCGCCTGGGCCGATCTGGTGGTGATCTCGGTCAAGCCACAGGTCGCCGAGACGCGCGTGCAAGGACATGGCCGAGGCGTGGAAGGAGCTTGGCGCAGACACGAAGCTGCCGCTCGTCGTGTCCATTGGCGGCCCGGCATCACATTGACAGCCTGCGCGCCTGGACCACCACGGCGGCGGGCCGCGTGCCCACGTGGTGCGCGTGATGCCCAACACGCCGGCCCTGGTGGGCGAGGCCGCCTCGGGCCTGTAGCGGGCGACGACATTACCGCCGAGGAGCGCGAGCTGGCGACGCAGATGCTGTCGAGCGTGAGCAAGGCCACGGAGTGGGTGGCGCGCGAGGAGCTGCTGGACGTGGTGACGGGTCTGTCGGGCAGCGGCCCTGCGTACTTTTTCGCCATGGTGGAGCACCTGATTAACGAGCGCGACGGCCTGGGCTGCCCTGGAGCAGGCGAGCGGCTGGCCAAGCAGACGTGCCTGGGCGCGGGCAACCATGCTGGTGCAGTCGAGCGACGAGCCGGGCCAGCTGCGCAAAGAACGTGACGAGCCCCAACGGCACGACGCACGCCGCGCTGGTCAGCTTCGAGGCGAGCGGCTTCGAGGCCATTGTCAACAAGGCAGTCGACGCCGCACCAAGCGGTCGGTCGAGCTGGGCAAGAAGTAGGGCGGACGCGACGGGCACCCATGCGACCACGATAGCACAGTGACAACATAGACGACCATGAATAGAATACGGTTTGCATGCATGGCAGATCGCAGACACGTGGATGACCGACCAGACACCCATCCGAGACAAGACGCCGTCCCCAGTAGGACGTGAAGCAACTCTGAGCAGGAGACAAAATGGATGAACCGCCTGGACACCGACACAGCCACGGCCGCGAGGCTTACTTTCCACCACCGACCAGCCGTTGACACGCGCTTGGCGTCACCGTCAGGCCGGCCATGTCGCCGGAGAGACCCGGTGAACGGCACACACCGGTCGCGGCGGCTGGTGTGGACGGCGCCGGATGCGCCGACCCGCTGCGGCCACCACCTGTCGCGCCGTCTTCCGCGGGCGTCTTCGCCCGCATACCTCGCCCGCATCCTCGCCCACATCCTCGCCCACATCCTCGTCGCCGCCTCGTCCTCGTGCACGAGCACCTTCTTGCCGTGCAAAGCCCTCCTGTCGACACGAGTGCCACCGTCGTGTATTCCTCTGCCGTCGGCCAACATACCACTCTTGGCCAAACAGTGTCGTATTTGGATCCAGATGACCTTGCCGAGCCGCCTTGACGAGCCCCATCTTCTGCGGCGCATGGACAGCCTCGGTGGCTCAAGATGGCCTCCGTCAGGACGTCCTGGATGAGCGAGAGCGTCATGCCAATGTGCACGTACTCGACGTGCAGCGGGTGGCGCGGCGCGAGGCCGACGTGCATGCATGCCGACCTTGTCGAGGTTACTCCAAAAGCCCATCTGTGACGGTCGCTGCACAGCTTGGTGAGGTAGGCGCGCAGAAACAGTTTGCGATGCAAAATCTGCGGGGAGGCCTCGTCGGGACCTCGTCCATGGGGCCCTCAAACGAGGTCGAGCGGGTCTGGAACGCGCGGGCGTGATGTCGTACTGCAGCAGTTTGCGGTAGACAATGTTGGTGACGGCGGGATCAGCGCCTTGATGTACTTGGCGCCGCTCGTGAGGTGCTCAATGTCGGCTGCGCCGTTACCGTTAGTCGACGTCGCCCGTGGCGGGTCCTTTCCATGTGCTGGCCCCCCGACTTACCGCTGCTAAAGTCGAGAAAGCTGTGCAGGTACTGCACGCGCGCCTCCAGGTTCGTGTAGACGTCCTTGCGGTCAATGTGCCGCATGTCGACTTTGCGTCCGGTCATGGTGTCGGCTGGTTGGCAAGGGTCGCAAAGGCCGCAAAGGTACAGTGTGCTGTCAGTGTGCTGTGGTGATGCTGAAACCGTGTCGGTGATGCTGACAAGATGCCGCCGAGTCAGGGACAGAGCATCGTCTCAGACTGGCCATTCTACGCATATTTATGCCATCTCGAAAACGACGCCGCACCGCGCCTGAAAACGGCCCCCGTCGGGTGGTGTGAGACGCCCCTCGCCTCGTCCGAGCCTGTGCAGCTGAGCGCAAACAGAGGCGACGTGAGGCCCAGAGAGACGCAGGGGCCATGCTGTGGCCTCACCTGGCCGCGGCCTACAAAGTATGACGGCACGCTGGCCTGATGCGCCCAGAAGGGCATGCCACGCCACTTTGGCCGGCCCACTCGTCCAGTCAGGCCACCGCGCTCCGAGTCAGACGAGGCTCTTCATTCACCCCGGCCGGTGCACGTCGCCGTTGCGTCTTGCACAGGCTGGACAGACAAAAGGACAGGCCCGTTGCGCTTGTTCCCATTTCCTTCCCTCGTGATCATGCCGCCCAACGATCCATTACAAAAGTGTGGATGCTGATTTGACCACCATGACCGTTCTCTCCACAGTCTCGGCTTGCCACGGGTAGGCTAGAGTAGTGTATTTCGACTACTTCGTACATACTTTGTACAGATACAGGGACAAAGCGGACAACGCCATGCGCCCATACCCAACCACAGCGAATCAACTAAACGGGACAAAGAACAAAAACAAGAATCCGCTTTCCTCTACCCTTGCCCGGTACACAGCGTCCCCTTGTCCTGTCGTCCCCGTCCACCTAGACCATCTCCGTCATGGCAGTGCCTTGGCCTGCGGCAAGACCCCGCTGCAGTCGGTCAGCGCGTTGAGGTTCGCCACGCCCAGCAGACTCAGACGCACGTACGCCGAAGCATACGCGGCCGTCCAGCGCTGCTGTGTCGCCGCGTCCGCGCCCGAGTAGTTCTGCCACACCGCCTGCGTCGCCGGGTCGGCCGCCAGCTTCACATCCGACGCGATGCGGTAGACACCCGCGGGCGCGCGGGCGGCCTGCGTCTCGGCATAGAAGCGGGTGTCAAAGACGCCGTCGGTCGTGTCCTGCGGGAGCCCCGCGAACGCCGGGTCGAGGAAGAACTGGCGCGAGACCGAGTGCGCGCCCAGCAGCGCCACCAAGTCGACGGCGGTAAAGGTCTTGGCCGCCATCATGCTCAAGATGGTCTGTGGGTCGGCATCGGGCTTGGGGATGAGTCCGTCTGGCGGGCGCTGGCTGCCGGCCGCGGCATCGAAATCGGGCCGCCCAACAAACGCACGGATCCGGGGACCGCCCGGACACGTCACAGCCGCCACAACGGCGCCCATCTGGATGAGGTCGGCCATGGACGGCGGGTGGGCGAGAACCGGCGGTACTCGCTGTGCCAGCTGCGCAGCAGCTGGGCCACGTCGGCCAGGCCGCGGTTCTCGCGGCGCTCGAGCTCGCCGTCCGCCAGCAGGATGGAGCCGTCGGCACCGCCGTTGCCCGGGCCCATGGCCGTGTCCTAGACGGCCGCGTCGTGGAAGCCGATGCGGATGGCGCTGCGGGCGAGCGCCGAGCAGCGGGTGCCCTTGTCCTCGGAAAACGCAGCCACCATGTCGGGCACAATGTAGCTCCAGATGCAGCACGTGTCGGTGCCGCAAAAGGGGCTGTCGAGGCCCTCGCGCCCCGCCTTGCTGACGGCGTCGGCCGGGTGTAGACGACCGAGGGTCGACCACGCCGAGGCCTCGCCCTGGAGAATGCCGCGGATGGTCTCGCCGGCTGGCGTCTTGACGCCGCGCGTGGCCAGGTCGGCAAGGAGGACGGTCGACGGACCGGCGTCGGCTGCGCCTCGTCGACAGATGTGTCTGTAGAGCGCCTGCAGCTTCATGCCGGGCCCTGCCGGCGTCGACGGGGCACCATGGGAGGCCCAGCAGGAGGCCCAGGACGACGTTTCGTACCATGGTGAGGCTGACCACGTGCATGTGGCCTGGCTGTCGTGGCGATGTGGCGATAAGACGTCGTGCTGTAAGAGATGCCACGATACTGCTGTCAAGGGGTGCTGTGTGAGCGACGATGCCTGGCAGGTGTCGGAACAATGTCTGCTGCGGTTGTTTCCATCAGACTGTCTCAGACGACCAAAGCAGGCCGCCTGTCCGAGTCTGGGTCGAGGAAAGAACACAAAGAGCAGCCCACTGTGCCGGTGGAGCTGTGACACAGCAACCGGTTGCTATAGAAAGACTATCGTCAAGGGAACAGCCATCGAGGCCGACAGGCAGAGTATTGGAGACGGGCTGGAGCCCTCTACCTTTCGATGTGACTTTCGACGAGTGGCTCTTGCCACGTTCCAAAGGATCTACGATGGCTGTCACTTTATGAGGCATTGTTTTGGCTGAGTACCCTTTTTTTTTTCTGGCAACCGGTGCGGTGAAGAGGATGAAAAGAATCGGTGACAGCGGTGAGCTTTGCGGACTCCGGCGGGCTCACCGCTGTCACCGATTCTGTTCATCCTTTTCACCGCACCACTATACCACGGACTCAGCCGCCGCAATAACCTTAGTACGATAGGTTACGCCGACGACACGAATCTCCTCGCTTACGGACGCGACGTGGACTCCTGCTGCCGCACCTTACAAGACAACTGGCACTATGTGAAGCTGTGGGCCGGTATACGCGGCGTTATATTCGAGCCGGCCAAAAGCGAGCTCCTACACTTCTCCCGGGCCCACGCCAATCTACCTCTTGCACACGGAGGCCGGACTACCACCACTCGACCTGTACCTAGCCCAGCGCCGCGCCACGTTCCTAACGAGACAAGACTACCAAGTCAAAGCCAAGGCAATACGGCAAACAATACTCCCACCCCGCCAGGCCGCCGTAGACAACCCCCGGTACCAACGCCGAGGCCACCGCCACCAGAAGAGGCGGAGACGGCAACGGTTACGGAGCGGTGGAAGGAACGGTGGCAAAAAGCAGCGGTAGGCCGCTCCGCAGCTTCTACCGCGGCACGCTCGCCATGCTGGACGGCCAAGGCTATACGGCGGCGCCACAAACACCTCACCAAGGCCGAAAGCAGCCTACTGACACAAATACGCACTGGCCACATCGGCCTCAACGCCTACCTTTTCAGACGCAACGCCGTCGATTCTCCCCGATGTGTATGCGGTGCCGAGGAAGAGACACCGACGCACGTGATACTAGAATGCGACACGGACGTCCCGGTCCGGCCCACGGACTGGCCAGGCACCAAGGAGGACCTTGACCTCCGACTACGAGACGGTCTGACGGCACGCCCTATACTCCGGTGGTTAATAAGGAGTGGCAGGCTCACCGAGTACAGACTGGCACGTGAACTTGAACGATCCCCTCGCCATTAGCACGGTGATTACACACCGCACCTTGGCTACATCCACTTCTCTCTCACCACCACCACTACAACCGTCAAGCACCTTCTTCTTCTCCTTTATATTTTCTTTTCTTTTGCTGTAATATCTCCTTGCTTTCACACACCACCACATAGAACTTTGTACACCCAGATAAGCGGTAGTTTTTTCCCCAGAGGGTTCTGCCGTAGCAGGCGCTGATGGTCAGGATTGGCCCAATAGCGAATAGTAATAATAATAAGAGCACGTTCGTTCATAAGAGACAAAGCAAGTAAGCCGAGCTTGACCACGAGAGCAGTTTGTTCCCGCCTATGCTGGCATGGGAGCACGGCTTGGTGGTGGCCCGAGAGGGGCCGTGTTGTTTGTGTTCTTTTTGAGGGGGGACTGTGGCCCTGGCTCGATCCAGTCAAGGAGAGCACTGGCTGCTTTGCTTTGCATTGTTTTTGTTCTTTTTGCCTTTCTGGTAAAGAGGCACTGTCTGTGTCTACGGCTCGAGATCGGCACCGGACGCCGACTCACCTCACGAGCGCAACGGCCGTCCCCGTGGGGACCCTGGCGTGCCTGGCAGGAAGACAGCCAAGGCGAGGGCCTGATGCCTTCTCTGTAGACAGGAGGCGCATGGACTGTTCACATCGCGACGCATGAACAGCGCCGGCATCTAAACCGAGGACCATGCTCGCTGTTCCCCTTGTTCGCGCTGGACAGGCCGATATGTCTGCATAGAGCGGTGGCAGTCGTCCTTTGTCATGCTCAAAGACGGAGACGGACACATCTGCTCCGCCAGTGTACAAAGGCCAAGTGTACACATCGCCCAGGAAAAGACTTGTAAGTGGCCGAGCTCGCGAGGCCCGAGCCTTGTTCATCGGCCAGGCAGCTGGGAGTTTGAACATATGGCACACGTTCTCAATGGAACCAGAAGCCAACTGCACAGCAGCTGTGGACAAACAAACAGCACAGGGAATGAAATAGGAATAAGAAGAATCAAGCCAGATGAGACAAGCCCATTGTTGACCACTTGAAGACATCTGTTGTTCGGACGTGGACAATGTCCTTTGTCTGGTTCCGAGTCGGATCCTTAAGTGGCCCATCCAGGGCACAATTCTTTGTTCATCCAACATCGCAATCAGTCGTATTGCTTCTTGATCGGCGACTCAACAGTATAAGAGACGCCTCTCCCGTCTCCAATCTCGAAAGAACCTGCTTTCCTCAGCAAAACAACAACAGCTCTCCACCGCCTCTTGCGACATCAGCAAGACTGAAAAGAAGAGCATCTGTTGGCGATCTCTCTTCTCCTCTCTGGCAGCGAGAAGAGAAACACAGATCACCAACCAGACATTGTCGCTCTTTCATTTTGCAGTTGCTGAAGCAGAAAGGTGAGTGCCCCAACCCTCGGCTTGGACTAACAGACGACAGACAACGGATGACGGACAACAACAGACATCCATAACATAGACCTCGACCGGCTCATCTCATCATGTCTTTCTTTGGCTTCATCGGAGCCCTCCACTCGATCGAGACGTACCGTCGCGACATGACCCTGTCGCCCCTCCTGCTGCCGTCGGCGGCCTGTTCTCCTGTGCCCCCTCCATCTGAGACGGAGCTGGTCTCAATGTCCTTGCCATGGCCTCCGTCGCCCACCACGCCTCCCGCAGAGTCCTGTGTTTCGGCCATTGAGCCACCCGCCTGGTCACCGCTGCCGTCGCCCTCCCTGTCGTCGCTGGTGCCCCATCCTCTGTTTGCCGACCCGGCCCGCAGCCCTCCGACGGCCCGCTTGCGTATGGCTCCGCCGCCGGTCGCTCGCGCGTCGCTCCTGGACCGGCGGCGCAAGAGGCCGCTGACAGTCTACGTGCCTCCCGCGGCCATCGTCTGCGGGCTGCCCCGGGTCGACAAGCCCCGGACCCGACTCCCGCGGCCCAGGCCGCTTTCCGTGCGCGGCGCGAGGCTGAGGATGCTGTCTTTATGCCGCCGATCCTATCCTCGCCGGTCCCGCGCATGATCTTCCCCTTTTCCCCGGATCGTGTGTTTTGCTTCAGCTTCAGCCCGCCGCTGCCTGTCCACCACCCAGGTGAGTGCCCCCCGGCCGCCGCGTCGCCCGTCCCGACGTTGTTGTCTCTGTACTCCCCTCCGCCTAGGCAGCCTCCGGCCTCTTTGTCCCTGGACGCCCAGCCCCAGCTGATCCGGCCGACAACCATTCTCATCGGCCATCTTCCGACCCGGGCCGACGACGGTTCGTCTACCGACTCTTTGCCCGCTTTCGTCAAGCCGCCTCGCCGCTTCCGTCGCTCACCCATCCGTCCCGGCTTCCGCGCTCCCGACGGATCGTTTCCCAATTTGTCATTGGGCCCGACTCGTCGGACGAAGAGGACGAGGCTGCGTCGGAAGACGAGTGGCAGAGGGGGCTCAACGACTCTCGCTCTTGTCCCTGAAGGCTTTGAGCCTGGAGTCGAGGCCAGTGACACCTGGGCAGGTCCCAGCATGTCTTTCGACTGCCATTGGAGAGGCGCAATGGAAGTCTCAAACGAAAGAGGGACGAGGGACGAGGTCGGGAAGAAGATGAAAGAGTGATTATTGAAACCAACAGGAAATAAAGGTCTGGCCCGGAGTCTGCCATCAAAGGATTGAACCAAGAGGCATAAAAGGTAAGTGTCCCTGGTGGTGTCCAGTGGCCATTGACGAGGAATTGCGTTTCCTACCGTTTTCATCTATGTTTGACTGCACTGTCAGCTCGTAGTTTTGTTTTCTGTCTGCTTTGATTCGGCTGGAAACGGGCTTGATCTGTTCTTTGCATATCTCCCAACACCCTTAACAAGTAAAACAACGCTGGCCAAGAATGCCAGCCATACACTGATACGAGAACGATACAAAGTATGAATGGCACCTCTGCAATTTTTTTAATGCTCCCCGGCAAGTGCTTCCATGACAATGCATCGGTAGCCGCAAGCACCCGTCCAGTCGACCTTTTGAAATGCCAAGCAGACGGGCACAGCAACCATCAGCAGCAAACAGCCACCTTGTCCAGACGCCGGCCTGTCATCCTCGTCGTCCGCAGAGAAGCAAATCTTGTGCGAGAGTGCTTCTACAAATGAGAAACACAATGGTTAAGACAGGTGAGGGGCAACAAAGAGTGTGTGTCTAAGGGGGGGGGGGGGGGGGGTAGAAGTGAAGCCGGGATGAGACGGCCTTCAGGCAGGACTCATCGGAACAGAGGTAGAGTAGGAGACCAGATTGAATCGAAGATGAAATTAAGACTCAAGGTCGTATGCACACCTTGCGCCGAATGCTTCAGAAGACCAATTGAAAAGCAATCAAAACTATCTGACCGCATCCGTGAGAGTCCATGCAGTACCTCTACGACGTGTATATCCTCGTCGCTTCGCGCCCCCGCCTCCTTTGCCGATGCCAGTCTCTCACTTCGCTTCAGTTGACTCCAATGTACAAGGACGAGACCGACGCCGACGCCGACGCCGACGCCGACGCCGACCTCTCGACCGACGATGGCGAGTCCTAGTCCATGGTTTCGCAGTCATTGCCGGCTATATCAAGCATCCTTTCTCTCCTCGCCAGCGTATCAACGTCCAGCCTGCGTAACGGTGTCACGCTGCACCGCCCCATCAAGTGGGCTTCGCCATGTGCTTGCTGCTGTAGAACTCGTTGGTCCACTGCACGATCTGGGCCGTCTCCGTGTCCACAATCGCCTTGACGCCCGGGTTCACGGCCCAGTTCTCGGCGTACACGTCCGAGCAGTGGCCCCCCTTGGGCACAATGTTGACCTGCACTGTGGCGCTGCTGGCCAGGGGCCCGCCCGGGCGCTCGTTGGCGCTCACCGAGGCCGCCCGCCACGGATCCATCTCGCCATTGGTGTAGATGACGCGCGGGGTGCGGCTCGGCGGCACCGACCAGCCACCGGTGAAGCGGTTCCACGCCGCAACCGAGGCGCCGTGCGCCAGCCCGAAGCCGCCGGCCATGGCGGGGAACTGGGCGTCGCAAATGGCCATAAAGTGGTCGTAGGTGAGCTGCCGCGAGACAAGCGAGGGCCGGCCGGCCGGCGCGGCCGTCTGGAACCAGGCCAGCGGGTTGTTGCACTGCAGCCACCAGAACTGCCGGCTGGCCGGGTTGTCGGGCGCAATGTCGAGGTACATGGAGCTGGACGCGTTGGTCTCCTGGAAGCACAGCGCGTTGTAGGTGCCCTGGAAGTCCGCGTAGCCAAACTGGCTGCAGACTGTGGGTGGGCACAATGGTCAGCGGGTGCGTCAGACGTCAGAGGCGTGCGTGCAGGCCAGGTACCTACGGTCAGGAAGAAAGAGCTCGGTGACCCATTTGGCGTAGCCAGCGAGGGCCTTGGCGGTGCCCACGCCCTCGCGGCCGGGCACCGGGTGGCCGGAGCCCTCCCAGACGTTTTCAATGTAGTCGCAGAACTCATAGTATGGACTGTAGCCGAACATGGGCGTGTAGAAGAACTGCGTGCTCTGGTACTGGAAGAGTGCATAGGACAGTGCCCTGTGTTGTGTTAGAGCCAGGACGACGAGGACAGGGGCCGGGATTGGGGCCGGGGTCGGCCGGGCGGGTGCACCGCCAGGCCGGCGCCGAGGGTGCCTCACCTTGCAAAATCGCCATCGTTCAGGTCCTGCAGCCGAAACTGCGTCTTGAGAGCGGCCTTTTGGGCGCTCGTGCCGTGGCTCAGAAGGCTGTCCACGTACGTGGCGACGTCCTGCAGATCCGTGCTGCAGTTCTGGCCGTCCCCTGCCGTACATAGTCAAAATAGGGCCAAAAGTCGCCCACGGCCTGGACGACACCGCTGGACGCGTAGTACGCCCAGAACGGGCTCGTGCGCCGGCGGGCCTCGGGCTGGCCGCGGCCAGCCTCGCTTCACCCGGCCAGAGCACCCGCGTAGGAGCCGCCGACGAGCACCCAAGGCGCCCGGGTCGGCTTCGTCTTGCCCGACGCGTCAAAGGGCGGCACCCAGTGGTTGGCAAAGTAGGTCAGGTCGCGCATGGCCTGGTCGGCTGTCAGGTACGCGAGGTTCTCCACCGTCAGCTGCTGGAAGGGCGAGCTCTCGCCCCAGTAGCGGTGCTCCAGGATGACGACGGCACGCCGGTGGCCTCGGCAAAGTGGCCCGTGATGCGCTGGTTGGTGAGGTACGAGACGTTCCAGCCCGTGCCCGACTGTTCACCGGGGCAGGCCAGGACGACGGGCGAGCCGGGGCCCTTCCAGAACTCGGTGCTGTACCAGAAGCGCTGCTGGAAGGTGCCGAGACGCCGGTTGTTGTGGTCAATGGGCTGGCTAAAGGTGCCCAGCCAAAGGTGGGAGCCGGCGTCGTGCTGCCGGTGCCGGACCACAGTAGCCCTTGGACTTGCCGTGGCTAGCAGCAGCCACCTTGCTGGCGACATCGGAGCTGAATGTGCCCTTGCGCAGGCCCGGGGGCTTGAAGGCGGCGAAATCGTGAAAGGCGGCGACGCCTTGGGCGGCGCCCAAACGGCGGCAACAATGGCGACGGAGATCTTCATGGCTACCCTACCATGAAGATACGACAGCGATGGAAGGGTGGGCAAGGCTAGGAACAGGAATGTCGCGGATGCGTGACAGAAGGGCACCAGTGACCGAGCCTGCCCATCGGGGCCTGTGAGGACAGAAACGAGGATACCGTCTCGGTCTTAAGTACACGGACAAGTCTGTGGAACGGGCGTCTCCATGGGGCTGACAGGAACGAGAAAGGGACAGGATAGCAGATGGCGGCGGGGCTTTACGCTTCATGAGGACCGTCCGCGTCACGACCCACGTCAAGGCAAGCCAGCTATGCAGTCCGCCGTCTGACGTAAATCAGAAGCGAACAACGAGGGCGTGATGCAACAGACAAGCGACAACAGGACGAGCTGGCTCCACACGCATCCACGGATCGCTCAACCTTGCCCGTTTCGGTCGTCCTCTGGCATATGGCTGTCGGCCTGTGGTTGTGGGACGATGGCTGACTGAGCGAGGAACGAAACAGCTGTTATGATGGGCAGCTTAGGCAACATTGTCGCAAGGGACGTAATGCAAGACGTGCAGATTGTCGCCTGCTGAAAGGCCACAGAGAGATGGGTTGTTGAGCACCTAGAATGAGGTGAGGACAGCTCATCTGCAAAGCATCGCCAGGGAGCTGACGTGGAAGCCATTGCCTGTCTACCACCTTGGCCCTCGTACGTGTCCCGGGCGTGATGGACGACATCTGCAAGGGTCAGTCGATTTCTTCTAGAACAACAAGAAGGATGCCTCTTTGCATCGATGTTGTGGGATGTCGTGGCTAGCGGCCAATCTGGGCCGCGCTTGTTCGTATTGTGCATTGAAAGGATCGAAGACACCGGCTCGGGTCCGACCACCAACGTCTTGAACCGTCTTTTCTCTTTTCTACCCTTGTCCATTCACTCGTCCTTGTGTCGTGCCGGCGCCCGCGTTGTCCTCTGCCAAGACAGCCATGCTGCTTGTTTGGCACCGAGTGGAGACAGGTTCGTATCGCCTTACGATTGTTCAGTCTGTCAATGGGCAAGATGGAGTGCGAGTTGCCTCAGCTGACCGTCACCACCCTGTGCGACATGCAAGGTCCCTTTCTTTCTTGACCCCGATATTGTGGCCGCCATCTCGCAGCATCTGGCATCGACACTGGCATCAAAGGCACACGGAGCCCTTGTCGTCTTCTGGAACCCTTCCATCGGCACCTCCGTGGCGGCGTGCTCCTCGTTCTTTGCTCGTCATCGGCAGTGAACTAGGCACAGCCGGCGGTGTGTGCACAATACGAAGGCGTTTCGTAGCGGACCCCTGTGCCTGTCGAGTGGACATTGTACAAGTACCAAGGGAGTCACAAGATGCAGTGTCTCGCAAAGCATCGGGTATGACAAGCGGAATCATCCCGGATGTATGTCGTACGGCGTATCGTGCTTCCTTGCATATGCGGCTCTGTTGGTCCGTTGCACAAAACGCCATCGTCCAACCGGACACCATGCGGCCAAGTCGAGGAGCCAAAATATTCACCGACATACGCAAGTTTGAGTTTTTGTCATCCGTGCGGCAGAGCGCTTCTGTCTGGAATCAAGAGAGCGGAGGTCTCTGACAATATTGCCACCAGATACGCCGCAACAACTCGCTTGGTTCAACAAATGCATGGGAACGCCAAAAGACACAATGACAACGGCCGAGAGGCAATCGTCCAGCTCATTCCGGCTTTTGGCCATACGCGACGTGGCTGTCGAGGTTCGTTCAGTGCGACGTCCACCCCCTCGGGCCAGAGATCCTCCTCCGAGTAGCATACCAGGTCAAAGTCCTGGAACTCGACCCATCCTCCCGGACCGCCGGGCGGGACAAAGGCAGGCATGTTTGTGCTGAGGTCCTTACCGATGACGACGGAGTCGGGCAGCCGGTCGCCCATTCTAATGGCCCAGGCACCGTTGCCGGTGCCAGTGGCAACGGTGCCAGTGTCTAGGATGCGCTGGGGCCTGTCGACGTCGATGGGGCCGGTACAGTCCGCCCTGTGCTGCTTGTTGCGATGGAGGTGCTTGTGTGATTGGAGAGCACTATGCTCACATCGACTCGGCAAGTGTAGACTCATCATCGTCAGGGGGAGAAGCGGCGCCGGCGGTGGGTGAGCCGCCCTCTCCTGTTGGTTCTTTTGTGTTCGCCATATCGGTATATGTGTCGTATTGTGCTGCCTTTTTTGGGGAGTGGGAAGAGTGAAGAGAGAAGACGAGGAGAGAAAAAAGCAGATGCAGAAGTCGCCCACGATCTGGCTACCGACACCTGCTGAGGAGAATGTCGTTACTGACAGAGGTCCGTCCTGCGGAGAGTAAACATGACAGCTGAGAGCGAGAACGAGACCCTGCCAAGATACGGAGTAGCTACGTCGCACTTCTCGGGGACGGGACAGCGGGGCAAAGGGCGGGACTTGGCAAGACGGAGACGGGTCGGAGAAGAAAAGAAGAGACGTCCGTGCTGTACAACGAGACGAGATACGGAGTATGGCACCAGGGGAATGTGTCCGCCGGCCACCGCTGCGGGTGGCCGGAAAGCGCCTAGCCCCGGACGTATCAGTGGTGGACACGCGTGTGCTCTGCCGTGGCCAAGATCTACCAAGTACGAAGTACGAGTAGCGAGAAGAGAATAGGTGCATCGCGTTATGGTCAAGGTGATGCACAATGAGGCTGACCTCTCCGGGTCGAGCCTCGTGCTACACAAACGCATAGCACCAGCTTGTCAGTCCCATCCAACTCTACGCCTTGACGGACTTTGCTCGCTTAAGGAGGAGTAGGCAGTCCATTGTTCGGCGCGTTCTCATGTGCTCGACATTTCTTCTTTGCTGCGACCTGATGGGCCTCTACGTAGACGGGACGGTGCTCCTGTATTTGTGACGAACGTGTCCCAGCTTTTGGATTTGTCGACATCGAGATGCAGCAGCCAAAACTCCAAGACCATCCATTGATCCGACTGTACATGGCAGCGTCTGGGGAGGAGAGATTCTCTTTTCCATGTTGTGCGCCTTTACGGCACGCCCCAAGAGACTGTAAAATGTACACGCTGCAAGAGTGAGGCCAGAACAGTAGATGAGTGAATGGCTTCCCCCGTCTTGATCCATTGCAGACCCGCCTTCACCTCTCTTTCCATCGACTACCAGCTTGAGATTCTCTCACATCAATATTCGACTACTGCCAGGCTGTTATTCTCGACAGCCTCGCACCTCTCCGACTTGTTGTTTTCACTCCTCCACCTTGCATTCAACTCTACCATATCTGCTCGCCGCGAAACGCTGCTCTCTGGCCCTTGGGCGAGTCGGGGCACTGTAAGACGAGTATCTCCGACCCATACTTGAGCACTGAATGCTATTTCGAGTCCAACTAGTCTTTGTCGTTCAAGTTCTTTCCATCTTCCTTCTCTAGACTATGATGCTTTCTCTTCATCTCATATGCTCCTTGGTGATGCGAAGTTGTCGGGACAAGGACTGGCTGGCCCAATCACATGTTAATCCAAGGCGCAGCTTGCGGACGTCGTACAAGGCGATGTGGGTCGCTTACAGGCGGGTGACCTCTGGAACGGTGGGCGGACCGCCGTAGACGATGCCTAGACAACACTACATAGTGCCAGTGGGTGAAAGGCGACAGGAAAGCTTTACAAATAACAAAAGGCACGCCGAGGTCCAGTCTTCTTTCTTCTCTCCCTGTGTCGCCGTGCTCTTTATCCGTTTTCGCTGTCACGACGGTTTGCGCTGCATCTCGCCTATTAAAGTCTACGACCTATTCAGTGACGACGACACGACGGCGACGACACGACACGACACCAAACGACGACGACACCACACGACACGACGACAACACGACAACGGTCGCAAACACCCCCTGCCATTGCCTCGACCTGCTCCCAGCACGCGCCTCACTTCGCCCGCAACTCTGCGACAATCACTCAATGTCGACGGCATCGTTCTGCCTTGTTCTGCGGCGGCCATCGTGAACGACTCCTGGGCGCAGCGACGGCTCAAGCACACGACCTGGTCTGCCGGCCAACGGCAGCACAACTCGACACTCAACTGACACTCGCCTCGACACTCAACTGACACTCGCCCTCGACACTCAACTGGACACTCGACACTCAACTGGACACTCGCCAACTCACTCGACACTCACCAACTCATCCCGACAGCCTGGCGCCCTTAGATGGCTGCCTTTGTAAGTTGCTTCTCCACCCATCCCCGTACCACTGCCACTGCATCGTCCGCACGGCCTTTTCCTCCCTGCACGTCACCTGCACCGGTCTCGTTCCACACTTTAACGCTCAATCCTGGGGTCATTGGGCTTTGGCTTCTCGCCGCTCTCAGTACCACAAGTACCTGGACAGCAGCTGTCTGGAGGCGATCCATAAGCCCAAAATGCCCAAAATCCGTCACTCCAAGTGGTTGGTCAGGCTCACCGTCGGCCTGAAAAGTGGGTCCTTGCGCCTCACAGCCAACAAGATCTCCTCCTCACTCAGCAGGGCAAAGGCTCGAGAGAACGACGTCAGCCATTCCTCATCCAAAGCTCCGGCACTCTCGTCACATCCGCCTTTCCTCTCCCCCATCCCATCGTTGCTCTCTCCATCCACCGCGTTCCGATCCCCATCAAGCCTCACACTCCATTCATTCATCCTCTCCCACCCATGTGGCCTCCCATGGCCATACCGTCGCAGCATTCTCAGGCGCACCTCTGAATGCTCTGACATCATAATCGACTACCCGCTTTGCTCGATTGACCCTGTCTAACACTTGGCAACGTGGCCGTCTCGCCCTAGGAAACGCCCTGGCTCTCCATGTCCGCCCCGCGCTCTTCGTTTCTCCGCCCCGACCCGTCCGACCGCCCCGGCTCCTCCCATCCTGCATCGCCCAGCCTGTCCGGCGACCATGACAGCAGTGGCAATGGCAACGGCGGCGGCGGCGGCGGCGGCGGCAGCGGCGGCGGCAGCGGCGGCGGCAGCGGAAGCGGCGGCTACGACTCGTACTACAACTCCTCCCAACGAAGCCGACGTTTGCGACCTTTTCCCCGCAACCTCTCTGTCCGGCAACAAGAACAACAACACCTCATCGGCGGCGAAACGCCGCAGCACCATCCTCGTCCACCAAAAGTCGCCCCTCCTCCTCGCGACACCGCCCCAAATCACACGCGCACTGGCCTACAGCCACCCGTACCTCTTGCCACTCAACAAGCTGGCCGGCCTGATCACCTGGACGACGGGCGACCCCTGGAGAGCTTTCTCCTGGTGCTTCTGTGGTGGCTGGTCGTGCTGTACGGCGACACCATTATCCGGCTGGCCGGCCCATCCTCTTTGTGCTCACGCTGATTGGTGGCATGTACGGCCGGCGGTACAGCCCGCTGTCGACCAGCGGCTGGAGCAGCGAAGACGGCGCCGTCGGCAGTGGCAGTGGCAGTGGCAGTAGCAGTGGCGGCAGCGGCAGCGGCAGCGGCAGCAACAACAGCCGCAGTGCGTCCGGCACAACCAGCGGCGGTGGGCTGGGCTACTTTCTCTTTGGCATCGGAAGCGGCAACAGCACGGGCGGCGATGCGAAAACCACCGGCCGTGACGCAGCGGCCGCCAAGCTCCGGTCTCGGGCCAAGAACCACAGTCTCGACAGCGCGGGCGCCAGCTACATGACGTCTGGGAAAGGGCGGGGGGTGCGCACGGCAACCTGGATGTTGGTGGCGCAGGCGGAGGTGCAAACGGCCACCAGCGCTCCGCCTCTGAAGCCGTGGCCAGTGCTCGACACCAAAAGACCCTCGACGAGATTGTGGACACTTTGGGCGAGTTCACCGCCCGCTGCAACCTGCTCCTCGAGCCGCTGCTCGGGCTCACCGACTTTTTGTCGACGCAAAGCACGGCAACGAGCGCGACGACACGGCCGGCACTGACGGTCCTGTTCGTGCGCATCTTGCTGTGCACGCCATTTTGGTTTCTCCTGACGCTGCCGCCGATGCACCTCGTCACGACGCGCCGCGTGACGCTGGTGTTTGGCACCCTGATCCTGACGTGGCACTCGCGGGTGATGCGTGTCAGTCGGACGATCCTGTGGCGCAGCGCCAGCATCCGCCGCGCCGCAGCCCTGGTGACCGGGCTCGAGTTTGAGGGGCCCATGCGGCCGTCCAAGGCGCCGCCGTATGTGACGGCCGGCGGCTCAAACTTGTCGGACCCCTCGACGACGGCCGCCACGGCAGCAGCGGCTCTGCAGTCCAAGCTTTCGAGCACCAAGCCCGGGCGACGGCTGTCGACGCCGCGCGAGTCGGAGCTCACAAAGGCCATTCGGAGGGCCCGTGCCGGACAGGACGCCGGTGTGCGGTTCACCTTTATCCTGTATGAGAACCAGCGGCGGTGGGTCGGCCTGGGATGGACGACCAGCCTGTTTGCCTACGAGCGGCCCGCGTGGACGGACGAGCACAACAATGCGGTGCCTAGCAAGGACGAGTTTGAGCTCCCCGAAGTGGAAGACGGCAGCAAGATGCGGTGGCGTTGGGTGGAGGACGGCCGCTGGCGCGTGGACGGTGTCGTGGACGACGCCGTGCGCGTCGAAAAGACGGGGGCGCAGGGCGAGCACAAGGATACCTGGGACTATGACGGCGAGGGCGGGCGGATGGGCTGGGTCTACTACGACAACAAGTGGCAGGGTGGCCGGCGTGGCCAAGACGGATGGACGCGCTGGACACGCCGGCGCAAATGGTACCGCGATGCCGAGCTGGTGGAGGTCGACGCCGAAGACGAGGCGGCCGAAGCCGGCTCGCAAACCGACGAGACGGTTGCGGCCGGCAGCACGGCCACACGGGGCACGGCCGCCGCGCGATCGGCCTCGCCCGCACCGTCGCACGCGGGCACCGTGGCGACGACCAGCACGGCCGCGACGTCCGGGTCAGAGGGCACGAATACAAAGGCCGCCGTGGCCGCCGTGGCCGCCGGCACCCACGGTGCAGCCGGGAGCAAGGCGGCGGGGGCGGTACGAGTGCCAGCCTGGCTAGCGGCGGCGAAGCATCGACGGGGCGACGGACAGCGTCGACGGCGGCGAGAGTGCGGAGACGGCGTCCATCGTCTCGACATCGTCCAAGTCGACCCGGTTCCGCCCCAGCGGCGTGCGCCGCCGCGTTACCGACGCCAGCGCACGGGGCAGTGCGGCTCCCGCCGTGACGACCGCGGCCACGGCCACGGCGATCCCCGCCCACAACGGCCGCACTGGACGCAGCAGCGAAGCCGAAGAGGCGGACATGTTGAGCTCGAGCCTGGGCGTCAAGCCGCACGGCAGCGGCAGTGGCGGGGCCGGCAGCTGGGGCTACGGTGACGAGGCACTCATGGGGCTCGACTAGGCGGAACGGAAGGGCTGCCGGGGTGTACTTTGCAGACTGCATGTAGATGGATACGGAAACATTTCTTTTGCTGGAAAGCGCAGCGTGCACGCGGTGGTTGTATTGTCATTTGCCTATCTGTTTTGTACAAAGAAGCCAGGGCCGTTTCAGCATCTTGGCACGGCCGGCATACGTTGCTCCTGCTCCATTGTTGTCCTTTTTTAGGTCTTGTGGTCTTTACCAGGGTCCCATGTGACTGCGCTGGGCGTGGAACCGAGACAGACGGCTGTGTGCAGTACGGCCCTCGCCTCTCCTCTCAAGTCAGGCCCTGCAGCTCGGCGGCCATGTCGGCAACCTGGGCGATGCCGGCCGGCGCCGAGGTAAAGTTGCCGGTGTAGGCGTAGGTGGTAAAGTAGAAGCTGTGGACGCCCTGCCGGACGACGGCGGCCACGTCGGCCTGCAGGCGCGCGAGGGGCGCCGCCGCAAAGGGCGACCAGGACTGGTAGTAGTCGTGCACGACAATGCTCGACTTGGCCGACCGGGCGGCGTCGCCGACGGTGGCGGCCATGGCCGGCGTAAAGGGCGTGTAGCCGCCGGGGGCAGCGCACGACCGGGCCCGGGTCGGTGGCGCCCGTCGCGTTGGTGTAGCACGTCTCGATCTGCAGGATGGCGTCGGCCAGGTCAAACAGGCTCTCGCTGCCCGCCTGCACCAGCGTGCCGGGGTTCAGCACGACGGGGCCGCCGCGCTGGGCCAGCCGGGTGCGGGCATAGGTCGTCAGCTGCGTGTTGGCCGCCAGCCGGGCCGGGCCGTGTCAATCTCGTCAAAGAAGATGCCGTCCAGGTGGATGTCGTAGCGCGACGCGTTGGCGCTGAAGCCGGCGGCGCGGTTCCAGCTGGCGTACTGGTCGACGGCGGCCGTCAGCTCCGCATAGGGGCGGGCCGACTGCGTGGTGCGGACGTAGCCCAGGGTCTGGGCGTTGGCGCGGCGGTTGAGCGCGTCGATCCACGGCGCCCAGTCGGGCATGCTCTGGGGCGGGTTGGGGCTGTAGGGCGGGCCGCTGTTGTCGTTGACAATGACGTAAAAGGGCAGCTGGGGGTGGGCGTCGACGGCGGCGACGAGGGCGGTCCAGTCGGCGGTGGCGAGGAGCCGTAGGGTACTCGTAGAGGGGGACGAGCAGGCCGACGCGGCGGCCACGGCAGCCGGCGAGCAGGCCACCATGGGGGCGGGGCGGTGTGGGGGTAAAGGAAGAAAAAAGGAAAAAAGGAAAAAGGAAGAAAAGGAAAGAAGAAAGAAAAGGAAAGGAGGAGGTGCGTGAGGTCAAGATCGACGTCGTGTCCGGATGGCTTGTCCACCGATCATGCTGGTCGCGGGCCCCGTCGTGTTTTTATATCGAGGCGCGCCAGCGCAGCAACGTTCATCCGACGAGCCGTCAGCATGCTGTGCACCGCATACTCTGTGCCCGTGGCCGTCATCGACGCCCTCGCACGTGGGTGCCAGCATGTTCGGGCATGGGGCCAGCAAGCCTGCCGGTGCGTGCAGACGCGCGTGTCCTTGTCCTGTCGGCTCTCGCTCGACCTCTGCGATCCTGCGACCCTGCGATCCTGCGATCCCAAGAGCGCACTGTGGATGCCAGGAACACGGGGCCAAGGAACGGCCATGGGCTGGCAAGGCGCGCGAGGGAGTGTGCCAAGAGCCTCGCAGCCTCAGAGCCTCAGAGCCTCAGAGCCTCAGAGCCTCGAGCCCCCAGGATCGTGGACGGACGCCGTGCCCTGCACGACGCTGGCTGCTCGGTGCTCTCTGGCGATGCCCGAGTCGGTTCTCCACAGCCCGTGTCGATGTCGCCCGTACCTGCGGCGTCGCCTCTCGCTTGTTTTTCTACTCGTACATGGTCTTGCCAGCCCACGCATCCCCATACAAAGTACTTGCGGGTCTAGACCGTGCAGTGCGTCTCCACGGCCCGGACTGGCGGCGGCCTAGCACGCAGCCTCGACATTATTTGTCATGACCGTCTCTGGCGCGCCTGGGGATCGTCTTTTGAGGCGGAGTCGCCGCGGTCCGCCCTGTCCTCGGTGCCCTTTGTCATTCGTCCTCTACGGCTCGGGACGGCACAGTGTACAAAGTACGCGGTGCTTTTGTTTGTTCTCGTGGCTGGGAGCAAAACGAGAGCAAGTAAAGCAAGTCAAAGCAAGTCAAAGCCAAGTCAACGCCAAATCAGATCCAAATCAGATCCAACTCAAGGCCAGGCCAGGCCAACGACATGGGTCCCGTGGGTCACACTGTCTGGCCCGATCACGACAATGTCTCTGACCAGTCTGGACTCGCCGGCGGTCCGGCCAAGCGGCGGGTCAGCATCGGGCCGCCTGTTGACCCGCACTTTGCTACACCGCGACCACAAACAACGGGACGCATCGAGTGTCTGACGAGGACGTGGGCGCAAGCCGTGAGAGTGCCTCCGGCGGACAATGTCCTCGATGACGTGCGGATTTGCAAACAGAACTGATCCTGTTCCGCGCGAGACGTGGCGCCTTCTGGTCCTGTTCGAAACAACAAGGTGGGTATCGCGAGGGTCGGCAACCGGACAAGGCATGACCTCTGGATGCTGGGAGAGGATCGGATAACGGGGACAAAAGGAGGGCGTGCACGTTCCAGAGTCAGCTCACTTTTTCAGCGACAGGCTGGGCAAGTTGCATCCGGACCTTGTGCAGACTCGAGAGCTCGGTAAAGATGCGAGAGCTTGTGCGATGTGAGCAAAAAGACACAAGACAAGCTGGGAGTCAAGCAGACTTGCTGGCTCTGGAGATGGATTGTTCTTCGTCCGCACTGCTGTCTCCTCGACATACTCCTACGATCCTCTGCTTGCTCGAGCCGGCTCCTTGTGCCACTGCGTGGACAGCGCCGGCTTTGATGCTGCCAACGTGCCATGTCCCTCGGCTTCAGAGGCGAACGCGCGTCGACAGCCGAGAGCAACATACGATGCCGTCCTTTCTGCGCACGGCAAGGGGCCACGGAGAGCGCGGCCGAGAAAAGACAGCAATAAGCATGAGTAGAAGACGGTTACAAAACACGACAACATGTTGAGACCTGTTGAGAGCAAGGGCCTTGTCTTCGACTGCTCCGTCGTTTGTTCGACAACACAGCCTGCAGAATGCAATATGCAAGCAGCGGCACTCAGGTACTCGTCTGGCTACCTGCTCTGACTTGCGTGATGGATTGACCTGCACTGGGATGCACTCGTATGCACTCGTATGCGCTCATATGCACTCGACGCACTCGACGCACTCGACGCACTCGACGCACTTGAGCGTGTATTGTCCATGTCTTAACCGCACCAGCCTTCCTGTGCCGCGCCTCGGCCTTGCTCGTACACACGGGAGCTGTGCTCCTCTGAAGGTGCCGTTCACGCCCTTCTCCTGCCCGGACTGGCGACAGGCACGACGACCACGTCGCTCAACATGTCTTGCCCGCATGGATGGCGCCTGTTGGGTCGATTGGCCCGGCAGTCCTGTAACGTGACCGCCAAAGATGCCCGGTGCCGTTTTGTGCGTCCTTGCACAGCATCGTGGTATGGCGGCCTCGTCATCCATCGAGACGGACGCCTCTCCACCGTTGACCGTTGACCACCGTTGGCCACCGTTGACGGCCCTTTCTCTTGTGCCGTCGCGTTCCCTGTATTGTGAGGCGCTGCTGTGTCTGCCGTACAACAGCATTCACTGTATCTCTGTGTTCACCCGCCTGCGTGAGCGTCTTGTTGCACGAATCGATCGGGAGCATCCGGTGGAGAGACAGCACCCGGTGGAGAGATGGAGGGTGTGCACACAAGTGTCTTGCCTTGATCGCCGGCTGGCTGCGGGCGATGGCTCTTCTTCCCATTCTCTCTTCTTTCCATCCTTCTCTTCTTATGGTCCGAGTATCTGCAGCGGCAATCCCGCGGGTAAGATGCAGTGGTTGCGGAGGTGTTCTGACCAGAGAGGCAGCGTTGCCAAGTGGATGTTGGCAGGTCTGTTATCAACTGTGTTTATGTTCTCAACGGGCGGTTCCTTTGACTTTCCACTTACGTTGTACGTTGCTGTCGGCCGTTCTCGGTTCCTTTCACGCCGCCGCCACTGTTTAACAATACGTACAAAGTAATCTATTGATGGTTACTGAATCCTCTGTTGTGGCCCTGGTAGTCTAGTTGGTCAAGAGGAGAGGCTAGCGTTTCATGAAGCACTTTTAACCAGAACAAAGCGCCCCGAGCGCGGAGAAGAGAATGAGCGAGAAGAGCGAGAAGAATGAGCGAGAAGAAAGAGAGAAGAATGCAAGGACAGATCGGTTCAACGCAAGATACCAACGCCCACGCGGCCTCCTCCGTCAAACGGCCGACAATGGCCTCGCAATCACATCTCGCGTCCACATCGCGACCAGTCGTCCACGCGCCTCGTCTTGTCCGACCTTTCGCTCTGTACCACGGCGCTTCCGCCGCCCGCTTTCTGGTCTTTCGGCGTCCTCTGCTGCCACACGCCTCGCCTTGCGCGAAAGCAAACACCGTGCACAACACGCGGCTGTCTTGCTGTTGCAAAGGGCCCTTTGTTCAGATCCGGGGTTGGGAGGCGCATCTGAGAACCCGTCGGCGTGCGTTGGTGCTCCCAGGCCAAGGCCACAGGCCAAGGCCACAGGCCACAGGCCACTGCAGCATGCTGTAACATGCTGGAACATGCTGGAACACTGCAACATGCTGGAACACTGCAACATGCTGCCTCCAACGGAACAGCGGGGCCGCTAACTCGTATTTACAGGGAGCATTGTTGCCCCGCAGGCGGAAGACAGTGGAGGGTGCACGACGCACAAATGACGCCGTATAATGACGCCGTAGAATGACGCCGTAAAACGACGCCGCACAATGCACGCAAAGGTTCCACGTCCTCTCTCGGTGATGCAAGGTGCAAATGCAGCTGTATCTTACAATCCTCGTACTCGTACATTGTACGTTTGTGGTGACAAGACGGCAAACCGCCAAAACCACGCGGATGCAGCAGTCCTGTGACGCCCCAACTCGACCCATTTCGACCCATTTCGACCCATTTCGACCCGTTTAGCGCCTCTCGCGCCGACAGTCGCCAGTCTTCGCCAGCAGAGGCCGTCAGGGGTCGTTTCGGGCTCCGAGCCCCGCAAAGCCCTGTATTTCTGTTATCAGTCGCTGACTCGCAGCCGATGGCGGCCGTCCGTCTCTGCCGATCCCTGAAGATCGTCAGAGGTGGTGATCTGGAAAAACTCTTGGGCCTCTGCTTATCGCCACATGCTGCGGCTGTACGTCTCCGTCTCCGTCTCGACCGCACGTCCCCGTTGTCAACCCAAGTCCTCGGCTCTGAGGAAGTCGATCTCGAGAGACACGCCGTACTCGTACAGAGTGATACATTGACCGTCCCGCAACTCGTGCTTCCAACCAGACACTTGCTGCTGCATCCGACAACCGTCTCGTCGTGACGTGACCACAACACGACAGCCAAGTGCCAATGTGAAGCCGAGCATCTCCCTCTCCCTCTCACTTCTCCTCTTCTCCACCCTCGCTGTGTGCTCCTCGAACAGTGTCACCTGTACTCAGTACTGCGAGTGCTGCACCAAGCGGCTCCTCGCCCTCTCCCTTCTAGTCTCCGCCGTTCTGTGATCTGTACTGAGTACTCCTCAAGATACTGACATCACTCCACCCACGCCTCGTTTGCCGCCTTCGTGGAGCACCAGCAGCTAGTGTACAAAGCCGCCTTGTACTACTCGTATGTAGCGACCGCCCTTGTCGACTTCACTACTGACTCTAGCCGTGACTTTACGTCAAGCACAAGCGACGGGGCTCGAGCGAGTCGTAGCGTCGACCAGAGGAGCAAAGAGGGGTCCGTCTCGTCTCCTGTCTTTGTCTTGTCGACAGCTATAAAAGATCCGCGTCCCCCTCCTTTCCAGATCATCTCCCCCCTCTTCGTCTCCATCTCCATCGCCAAGTAACAATCAGACGACTGATACCAACACGACAACCCACTTCAATCACATCTCGTCAAAGTATCTTTGACGTTGCCCACCATTCTCTCCTTTACAAGTTAAACCACCCCCCCCACCACCAACCGTCAAGATGAAGGGCGAGTGCGGCTGCTCTGGCACCTCCACCTGCAACTGCGGCTCTAGCTGTAAGTCACCATGCCAACCGGGAACATGAGCAAACAGGGACACACTCTGACCATCTCTAGGCTCTTGCTCCAGCTGCGGCAAATAAGTACATCCTCGACAACCACCCGACGATGTCGTTAATGTCGACGATGTCGACGGCGCGCTGAGGCGCTCGAGCTCGGTCCTCCGCGGCCGTTCCCCGAGCCAGCGGTGTTGCCGTCTGCACGGTGCTCTTGTGCGCTGCTTTCTCATGTTGATGACTGCATTATGTGTCTACTGGAAATGTGACGTTTAGAAATGAAGAAAATTGGCCTGGCCAACCCGAACCATGCAAACATGCCGTGCATTCTCCGACGGAGACAACTGTGACAATGTAGAGTAAAGGACAGAAGACGCAAGGATGTATAGCCAGCATCAAAAATACAACGATCACGACAGGTGACAGACCCTTTCAAGAAGGAAAAGAAACACCACATATACCCAGACATTCAGCACTTGGTCCGGGAAAACAAGAAAAGGACAAGAAAAGGACAAGAAAAGAAGGACAGGAGGACAAGAAAAGGACAAGAAACAAGGACAAGGAAAGGACAAGAAAAGGAGGACAAGAAAGGAGAGCGAAGACGAAAAGACACTGCAAAGCCCGACTTTCTCAACACTCCACCCGTGGCCCCAATCCCAGATTGTCGCCGGCCCGGTCGCGGAAGACGAGACAGGCAAAGGCAAAGAAGGCGTCGACGTCGGCCGTGTTGGAGGCAATGCCAAACGAGACACGGACAGCACCGGTGATGGGCCCGTCCTCGCTGCAGCCGAGCGGGACGAGCGGGACGAGCGCGTCGAGGTGTCGACGCCAGCGAGGGTGCCTTTGATGTCGTGGACTTGGACACGGACACGGACAACGACGACGCTGGCAGCGGCAGCGGCTGCACCCTCGACTCCAGACGCGCCTCCTGCGCGTCGAAGCCGCTGTCCGTCCGCGTCAGGTCCATGGCCACGTCCAAGTCCGAGTCCGAGGGGCCGACCGGCCGACGCTGGCCGGTGCTCTTGGCGGCGGGCCCGACACCCGGGCCGTCCGCCGCGCACTGGATCGCCAGCGCCTGGAGCGCCCGCAGGTCTGTGCGTGTCAGCTGCAGCGCCGCCTCGCCCGCCCCCGGGTTGCAGAAGCACCCCGTGCGCAGCGAGATGCGCGCCTGGGCCGCCGCCCGCGCCACGATGCGCTCGTCCACGATGCCGCCGGCGGGGTCCAGAAAGTTGAACGCCACCGTGCCGCCGCGCTGGCTGCCGTCGGGCCGGCCGTGGCCGGGGCCGTACAGTCGGACCATGGGGCGGCCGTTGCTGTGGCGCAGGGCGGCCAGCCGGTCCAGGAACCAGCCGGTCAGGCAGCGCACGCGGACGCCGACGAGGGACAGTCGCGTGGCACCGGCGTCACCGGCGCTCGCACGCAGCCAAGCCAGGCCGACCTGGACATCCGGAATGGACTGAAAGTTGACCGTGCCGTCCTCAAACTGCGCCTCCACCCGCTGCGCCGGCGCGTGCCAGTCCAGGCCCACGCTGGCCGCCCGGATGGTGCCGCCGGCAAACCAGGGCCGGTCCAGGCGGTGCAGGGCTTCGCGGCGGGCCACGAGACAGCCCACGCCCGTCGGGTAGCCAAACAGCTTGTACCAGCTGACCACGACAAAGTCGGGGTGCACGCGGACAGGTCGAGGCGCGCCGTCGGGAGGTACGCGGCGGCGTCCAGCAAGACGTCGTAAGCCCCGCCGTTGCGCGCCGCGATCCACGACAGGGATGGCGCGCGCCCGAGAAGTTGCTCTGGGCCGGGTAGGCAAAGAGGCCGCGGTGGTGCGGGTGGTCAAAGGAGGTGGCGTGGCGTCTGGGCTGCCGTCGACGCCGTCGATGCCGTCGATGCCGTCGCCGTCGCCACCGACCTCGCCTTCGTTGCTGTCCGCCTCGGCAACGAGTCCGCAAAAGACGCTGCGCACCACCCGGCTCCAGCTGCGGGTTTTGGGCGGGGACTGCAATGGGTTCCTGCGGCTCCGCGTCCCTGGACGTCTGGCCTCCGGCCCGAGATGGTCCATCAGCACCGCTTCGTCGACGTCCAGGTCCGGCACCCGGCACGGCACATAGGTTGTCGCCACGCCCTGGCGCCGTGCATATTCGCGCAGTCCGTTGAGCGAGTTGTGGTTGTCGGCGGTCAGAACGAGACGCGGCGCCGGTGCCCGACCTTGTCGCCGCCGTCGCCCGTGCCCTTGCCCTTGCCTTGCCCTTGCCTTGCGCCGCCTTTCTGTACCGGTAGGCCTCGCCCACCAGCCGTGCTGCGCCGGTGGCGTTGGCCGTAAAGACGACGGCGTACTCGTCCGCCGAGGCCCCGAAATACGCCAACACGCCGGCCCGCGTCGACTCCACCAGCGCCGTGGCACGCTCGCTCGTCGGGCTGGCCGAATGCGGGTTGCCCAGCACCATCGAGGCCTGCCGCTCGGCGTGCGCCCGGTGCTGGCTCTGCGCTGCCAGGCCGCTGCCCGTGTAGTCGAGGTACACGTGCTGCTGCTCGTCGAGAAAGGCATAGTCGGTCTGGCGCAAGGCGTCGAGCCGGGCCGTCGACGCGTACTCGGGGTAGCTGTCGAGGATGGACATGATGGCGTGCTCTGCTCGACCGTACTCGACCGGCAGAGGCAGACGATGGTGTGCGCCGGACGAGGAACAGGCACAGCGATGCGTGTGCTAGGGCCGAACGGGAGTGCTGGCCGAGACGATGCCGCTCACGCCTCGAAAGAATACAAGGACACGGCAGGACGGTCTGTCGATGGACAGGATGTGTGGTGCGAACAAGAATAGAAAGGGGGAGACTCCAAGGATACGCCCAAGTGGCAACGAAGTGGCAGAGTGGGTGGCGAGCGTTTGAGCTGTAAGGGAACAAGAACAGGAAGAGGGTGTGCTGACGGTCATATTAATGGAAGACGGTGAAGAGGTGAAGAGGTGGAGAGAGAGGCAGCAGAGAAACGAGGTGGGCGGCAGAGGTGGCATGGACAGACCGAGGACGAACATCGGAACATGCTCGAACAAAGTACACGAGTCGACGTCGACGGCCACAGCGTCGAGCCCTCCGACACACAAGGAGGTCGCCGCTGGCCCAGACTGTCGACCACAGCCATCAGCCATGCCACCCTCTCCAACATGACCCGACTCGACGGCCCCTTTATCCACGCTCGGGGCTGTCCAGCGCACACCATCTCTCGCCAAACGAGGCTGAACGGCGATGCAGATGCACCAAGACTCGACCAGTAGCAGTCTCTCGAGGACCTGTCCCGAGAGCCTCTCGGGATGTTCACCCACCTGGGCTCGGCGGGTTGTCAACGGACTCTAGTGGTGTCCGTGGTGTCTGTGGTGTCCGTGGTGCCATGGTGTCCATGGTGTCATTGATTTCCATGGTCCAGTCGGGACAGCATCTCTTCGGTCACTGGCCCTGGTCAGAGGGGCCGGCCAGTCGTCTTCTGAGGACGACACACTGAAGCGGTGGCTGAATGTGGGAGGGAGGCGGTGACGGGAGGCTGCGGGTGGTTGGGTATGGAAGGAAAAGGGCTGACGGAGGAACACGAGGCGGAGCTGGAGGGTGAGACGGAACGAAGACGAGGGGCGAAACGATACTACAAAGTAGGCGAAGGAAGGCAAGAGACTGCACAGGCAGAACGAATACGGTGATATGCCGGCGCCGTCGCAGTAGCGTCATCTCTGGCTTTGGATGCTAGCAGGTGGTGAGAAGCAATATATGGGCGGCTGCGAGCCGAGGCAGGGCAAGACAAAGCAAAGAGCAGCATGGCCCGTCCTCGCAAAGCGGTCCGCGGCTGACATTACGGCGATGGCTGGCGTGTTCTGTAGTCGTCTACGAGATTGTCTTCTGGACAAGACAAGGCTGTGGTGATTCGGCACGCTTGTGTCCTGGTGTCATGGTGCCCTGTTAACGACTTTGGGGGCAATCGACCCGGGTGTCTGAACAATTGACTTGTTCTTCTCGCTTTGTACACGTACAGCTGGCCGCTCGGCAAGGCGCCGGATCGCAACGCGTACAGCATCTCGCCGGCAAAGACTCTGCACGGACGGGTGGATAAGACAATGATGCTGACTCGCTGCACGGGCAACAACGCCCGCGGCGGCGGCGGAGCTGACATGCAGTGAGAGAGAAGAGGGTGTGAAGGGTGTCCGGAGACCAGCAGTGGGTGGAGGATCCGCTGGCGGAAGCTGGTGACGAAAAGCAAGACGGGATGTGGCCTGGATACCGCGCGACCGTCTGCCGCATCTCGAGCGATGGGCTGGGGAGGATGGGAGACGGTGTGTCCTGTGCTTGTGCAGAAAGCCGGCAAGGCACGAAGACAAGAAAGCCAAGGAAACGTGGCTTGCAATGCGCCTGGAGGAGGCGTGCACCATCCCAGAGAATGGACAGAGGCTGGCAGAACGGCCCTCGCCAGAGTGAGGGTGGGCCGCCGAGGCGTAACCATCCAGACAGGTCTCGTCTCATGGGCCTGCGGCTATCACGATGTCATGTCATGTAAAGGCACACGGAAAGCGCCCTCGGGTCTGAAAGCAACAGGCGCAAGAGCTGGAGACGGACGGGAAGATGAGATGCCGGCCACCTGCAGAATGTCGGCACTCCCATATGGCATCGACGTTTACGAGACAATACACCGCACACCGTACACCAAGCACCACTGATGCACATGGTGCACCGTACAAACACCACGAGGTCCCAGCTGAACGGTGGCGAGAACTCTGGGAAGAAACGACCGTGCCTGGACGGATGCATCTGCATAGGCCGATCTCCGTACTGCTGGTTTGGTCTTTGCAGGTGCTTTGACCATGCAATCCTGATGCTGCGCGACAGCCGTGCAGGCAAGCCGTCCCTTTGTCCTTTATGCTTTTGTGCTTTCTGCTTTTGCTATTTTGACTCTTCTCGACCCCTTGACCGTCGTCTCCTCTGTCCTCGACCATGACGATTGGCGTGCCTTGTCCGTGCCGGCATGTCGCACGAGCCGTGTGTGTCGTCTCGGAGTGAACAAGAAACATGGCTCATGCTCATGCTCATGGCCTACACCTGGACAGCGCGGCATGCCATCGGCTGCGTACTGAGGCTACCAAGGTATGTTTAAGCCAAACTCGCATCACGGCGGCAAAGGCAATGTCCACACAGCCGGCGTACTTTGTCGCTTGCCATGTTGTGCCCAGACACAAAGACGAAGGAGTCGCCCTAACAAAACGCCTCTTTCTGATAGTTTTCTGATAGTCGCATGCAAGGCTAGCCGCAGCCAAGCAACCTGGACACTGCTCATTGCAGAGTCAAAGCCCAACGTCCGCCAGCCCCATAGGAGAGACACAGCCAGGTCGCCACCTTGGTCCTCTGATACGGCGCAATACGCCGCAGGCCTTGTCTGGGCCCTCCTCGAACGATGTTTTCGTCACGATCCCTGTCCCCCGTCCACGGCGGCGTACGAGGACTCGAACAGACATGGAGACATGGACACGGAGGCGGCCACGAGGTGGAGGTGTACTCTGTACAAAGTAGTGTTGCGAGTCCTCAGCTTGTCCTCAGCTTGTCCTTCTTTATCTAGTCTCTCTTCCGTGCCCCCTGTCTCAGGCTTTCAAGCCAAGCTCCTCTCCTCCACTCCCAGTCTCCTCTCACCTCCTACTTAGCATGCATGGCGTGTCGCACGACCGAGCGTGGTGCTTTGTCGGCCTTTCTTGTTTTGCTAGGCCCGTTTTCTGCGCAGAGAGGCGGAAAGGATGGGTGTGGTTTTGGACGGACACCGCCGTCTGATTAAAGATGGTGATGTAAAGCCGGCTTGGCCGTTCTATATGAAAGTTTTAGATGGACAGTTTGATTGTATCACTTGTACTATTTCTGCATTTTTTATGGCTAAACATACGAACGAATGTTGTTGCGCCCGCCCCAAACTATACAGACATAATTATGTAACAAAGACTTCCATCTGGCCGTCTCTCCCATAGTTCAAAGGCAAGCCAAGCTCTTGTTACACTGTCTCCCACCCTTCCTGTTCTCGAGGCGTTTCGGCCGCCGACGACCACGTTCATCCCTGCAAACGTGTCATACCCCATATGCTGTGCACTCCCTTCCGTTCCGATGCCTCTCCAGCCCCTATCCCGGTGACCATCTTGGCATGTCCTTGTACTCTGCTCGGAGCAGAAAATGTCCCGAGCTGGACGGCCATGTGACGTTCTCAAAGGCAACTTGAGACGGATGTCGGCCCAAGAGGGAAGATGTCCTGCGGCTCCATCTCCACAAAGGCGAAAAGAGAGCCACGCATAGCAATGTCACCGACAAAGCGCTCATCGTGCTGTGCCCCTATTGTCCCTTTGTGAGCGGGAAGCCGGCCGACCGTGCACATTAGCAGTAGCAAGAAGTAATGCTGAATAGTGGGAAGCGGTGGGAGGCCTGGCCTGGTCCATGAACGGTAGGATGGGAGTGACACTGTCTATGGCAGTTTGCCATACCACTTGTAGCATCGGTGATGAACGTACAAGAGTATTAACACACTCTCCAGCCATTCGACCAAAAGAGACATCATGTAGGGCCACGTTTTCTCTCATCCTTTTTGTAGCAGGATCAATCCTATCACGGTGCATCCTTGTGACTCGGGGCAAGGAAAAGACACAACCCCAGCTTTGGCAATTGTAGACAACCGTGCTGCACTCGTGTTTGCAATGTCATGTCCAGTTGCTACCCGTCTGCTCCCACAAAAGCAAGGAAGTCGAAACGGCAACGCGAATGTGCCATCATGATGTCGGGCAAGGTCAAGCACGTCCATGTTCTTACTAAAGATGCAAGCAATCAGCTCTCGGCGAACACGGCATCGGACAATCTTCTTTTCGCCAGGTGCAGACGGCGGACACACTGGAATGGAGAAGAAGCCGGGCAGGCAATGCGGTGGTCGGTGAGCAGTCGGAAACGAAGCAGATGCCCTACAAACACGCACATCGACGCGAGGCACGACCGAGGACCGCCTGCCAGGCTGTTGGGAGCCATCCTGCTGGCTGGGCCCGAGGCTTAAAGGCAACAAGAGACAAGGGACGACTGGTCTCGTGTTGAGTTTCCTAGCCTTGGATACCAGGCATGCCGACACCATCACAAGACAGAACGGGGCAGCGCAAAAGAGAGCCGACGCTGGAGGTGCGTGCGTGAGAGTGCAAGGGAACAGCGAAGAGGAAGCAAAACCTGTCGTCATACAAGGCTCACAAGACACATTTGTGGTAGGACATGCCAGTTGTCAGCCGCCACGACAATGACGGCGACCGGAAGGCCTTCGTAAGCGGATTCGACATCAGGCCATGAACAGAGTCGAGCTGTCTGACCAAGATGGAAGACGATGCGATGGAAAGATGGATACCACAAAGGCTTCCGCTGGAGGCTCCTCCTGCTGTGGGAAGCTCGCAAGGACAGTCGACCGAGGACCACATCTCCTGTTTATTTTTGGTGATCCTGTTGGGCTTCGCCTTGCCCCTTGCCGAGATGGCCCTTGGGCGAGCCGTTTTGCTATAGAAGCGACTGTATATCGGCCGATGTCTTTGCCTTGCCCTCTCCATCCATCTTCGTCACCGCGTGTCTCCTTGCACAACATCCTACACGGCAGAGACGTGCACAGCATACGCTGCGCCTTGGTCGGGATTCTTGCGTTGCCCACGGTCGCAGGCCCAGTCGTCTTCCCTGTCGTTGTTTTCGTGTCTCGTGTTTCGTCGATCCTTTGCTCTGCGACGACGCGGTGGTAGGTCCTTGGGCAACTTGCCCTGACTAGGAGGATGTCTGTGTCTCCCCGCCGTTGGCTGAATGGAGAACGGCCATGCCGGCGGCCTCGTGTCTTGCAACATCGTTCCATCGTCGACCGAGAGCGCTTCCAGGTTCGTTTTGGTCCACTCGCCATGGTGTTCCTGCTTGTGCGTCCTGCCACCGCCATCCTCAACAGGAGAGCCCCTTCCTCTCTGTTTTGCGTGGGTGGCGTGGACGGCACCCGAAAGAAGACCTGCACATGGACAGCTGGACAGCTGGACAGCTGGACAGCTGGGTACGCACTCTCTCACGCGCCAGACGTCCCGCTTCCTGTGCACAGTGGCTGCCCAGTCGTCTACACGACCGGCCCGCGGGCCCCTTGGACACACCTCGACGATGCGAGGCGGGCTCCGACGTCATACAGGTGGACGTGATGGCAAGGTCGTCTCGGGAACGAGACGAGTACTCTTCTCAGACCGGTCACGAGGACCCGCGTCTTGGCCGAGCTGTCCGGGTCGTCGGGGCGCGCCGGCCATAGACACGCAAGGGAGCAGACGCGGCACCACTGCCTCGAGGGTATACTCTGCCCGATCGGGCTGTCGTCGGTATCGTCCCAGGCGGTGAAATCGAGACGGGATGGCTCGGGCAGCGGTGGCGTTGCTGGCCAGCCATGCCACTCGTTGCGCGTCTCGATGCCTGGCAGGTGGCTGCCGAAGACACGGAGGACCAGGACCGTGTATCCGTCTGTTGGTGCCATGTTCTGTTGTCGGAGGATGTCTCGCAGCTGCTTCGAGGGCAAGTCAGAATCTCAGTCTCACGATACGACTGTATATTGAAGATTGGTGTGAAGACCAGTTCATATCGTCTGCCTAATCAATGAGAAACCTCGACACGATTCACAACAGCAGACATCTGATGCAGTGTCGTGTGGCCAGCTGCTTCCAAAGGTGCAGATTAGACACACAAAGTGTGCTCTTGACGCACCAACGCCTTGTTCCTGCATCTCAAAACATGACTTGGACCACGGCATGAACCACGGCATGCTACACACAAAATCCCAGGCCTCTTTGGTATCCTATCAGTCACCATTGTCTTTGACAAACACTTTGTAGTCCATCCGCTTGTTGCCACGGCGGACTGCAAGTGAAGGGGGGGAATGGAAGGAAGCGCTTCTCGAGCTTACTGAGTAGAGAGCCGACAGCCAGTGGCACCAGGCCGCCTCGCCTACTCGTATGCTCATGCCGTTGCACCTCTGCATATGCCTCTCCAACCAAGGCGCGCCATGCGCTGGGCGGACAAAGACCGACTGTCTGATCGTCAACGACTGCCAACGTGTGCAAAGTACTGCATCGTCAAGGGCGGGCTAATGCGGAATAGCAAGGGTTGGCGGATAGGGCGCATAGGGCGCGGGCTCAGCGGACATGGCGGGGGAGGGGGACCAGCTCCTTTACGTTTACTCGTTACTTTGTACAACTTTACTGTCTACTCTTTACTTTGTACAGCTTTACTGTTTACTCTTTACAGGGGCATCTGAGCGCCAGGCGAAGACGAGCGGGCGGCCGAGAGAGGACGAGGCATCTTGAAGTCGGGTGGGACTTGTACCAGTGTCAGTCTGCTGCTCGCGCCTTTCCATTCTTGTCTTTCTGATCAGCATCCATCGTGAGGACTGCATGGTCAACGGCCCATCTCTTCCGTCTCCGGTATCTGGTCATCGTTGTCTCTGTCTACCTTCTTCCACTTGTGCGTCTCGCGTCTGTCGCCCCAGAGCGCTTGCACAGAGTCCGTTTGTTCCCCACGCCTTGCCGCTTGATCGACGGTCGTTTCCTTGCTGTCCCTTGCCTGTATTTCCCTGTCCCGGTTCCTGCTGTTCTGTTCTCTGCTCTCATCGTTACCTCAGCTGTCTCCCCTCTTGGACTCTCCCCCTTGGACAGGCCCGTGAGGCCACGCACAGTAAAAGGTGGAGCAAATAGCGGGTGCTTCTGCATGCTCATGGGGCATTTGAGAGGCTCTATGCTTTCAGGGCTTGGGGAAGGGCCTCGGCTCTGTCGTCTCCGGCGAAATACTTTGTAGAGCGACATGGACGAGGCGTTGACGGGCAGACCGCAGAGCAGAGCAGTTCAAGGTGGTGGGCTTTGACGTATCTTACAAGGAGATCCGACTAGTCGTCCCATCATGGAAACAGGCCGTGTCGTCTACGACGTACAAAGTACTGATCCTGAAAAGAGGCTGCCCCGGGACTTGAGAAGGAGGACAAGGATTGGGAGCTTCCGACGTCTGACGTGGCAAGCTGAAAAGCTCTCCTCGCGGTCGCCTCTCCTCATGTTCCTCGCCAGCCCAGTCGCCATTCTCTCGTGCCTCTCCCACCCCACCTTGCTGCATAAAGGCGCACATCTTTCGATAGCCACCGCTGCGATACCACTGGATGAGCCACCGATCGTCTGCAATGCTGTGGTGGCCTGTGTGGCCTGTGTGGCCTGTTCGGACGCTGGTCTGGTACCAGGCCAAGACAGAGACAAAGGAGAGGGGCAGCCTGCATTGCATGGGGTTGTGTGATCTCTGTGCTGCACTCAGTACGCCGCTCTGTCTTTGCAGTGTGCACCTGTTTTGTGCTTCGACATGGCAGCTTCTTCCCGACGTGCGACTGGCTGCTGCAGAGATCCCTCTGCAGCCATTGGCAAAGGAGGCGAGCAGGAAGAGAGACCACAAGAGACAAGAGACCACAAGAGACACAAGAGACCACAAAAGAGCATCGCCCCAGGACGGAGATGGAGACGGGCCCACGATCTGAAGCAAAAGTGGACATGCATCGAGGCCCAACAGCTGCCGCGCCGACAGACGTGCAGACCTGTTAGTCCCAGATTGCAGAGTGCTGCACGTCTGTTTGGTCGCTTCTCGGTCGTCGAAACGGCTCGACTTTCAAGGTCGGCTGTCGGACGTCTCTGCTTTTCGTCTCATTCTGCTCATCGTCTCCGTCTTGCATCTCGTTTCTCGTGTCTCGTCTCTTGTCTCGTGTTTCTTGTCTCTTGTCCCTCGTCAATGACGAGTATCGCCTCTCTTGCATTCCGCTGCCTGTCCATTTCTGTCCCATTGACTCTCCCTCTGTCCATGTTGTTAGCCCACTTCTTTACTTTGCCCATTCTTTGATACCAGCCCACGTGAACTGCAGACAGCTTTTCACGTTCCTTCGGCCAGGTCAACAGATCTCATGCATTGACTGAAAGTCGAGATACACACCTCGACCATCACGCCTCCAAGCATCCCATTCTACTACCCAACTCCCAGCACTTGCCACTGGCTTCTTTCTCAACGTCTACCCCCCACAACGCCCGGCATGTCGTACCGCCGCGAACGGGATATGTATGCCAACATGAATGACGCTACCGAGAATGCCAAGCTGTACCAACGGGCTCAACGGGCCGCCCGCAACGGCAGCTCCTTCTCGCCGCCGGCCTCGCCCACGCCGGCCTACGACTTCACACGGCAGCACACGTGGCCAGGGAGCGGTGCCGGTAGCTATGAAGAGCGGGAGAGAGGCATCCCCATCCGGGAACGGGGACCACGGGACCGTGGCGGATGGGACTCTCACAGCCATGCCAGCGCCCGTCGGGACTACGCAGACGACGACCACGAGCAAGAGTACGACGACCACGACCACGACGAGCAAGAGTACGCCTACGAGTACGACGGCAGGGAGTGGCAACCGTCTGGATCGCCGCGGACGCCACGGACGGCAGGCATGGGCAGCGGCGGGAGCAGTCTAGGCGGGTCGTATGGGAGAAGAGACCGAGACCGAGAGCGAGAGCGCGACAGAGAGAGGGAGCGTGAAAAGGACCGCGATCGTGACCGTCGTGCTAAGGAGCGCGAGATGCTTCAACGGGAGCGGGCTCGCGAGCTAAAGGTGGAGCAGGCACGCGACGAGCGGGAACGCCAGCGTGACAGAGACGTCTGTCGCCAGCGCATGCGCTATGCCACGGAGAGCTACCCGCGACGGCTACGCGCCTACCTCATGCCCGTGCTCAAGAGCCAGCAGGCCATGGACCATGCCACGGACATCTTTTTCAAGCTCGACCAGGACGCCCGCTACCTGACCCAGAGCGCCAACACGCTACTGGAGAGCCTGGTCGCCGTGGCGAGGACCAGGCCATGGCGGGAACGGCACTGGACTGGACGACCCGGCCGCCACAGACGCGTCGTCGGAAGATCCGACCACCGGAGAGAGCAGCGCCCTCGAAGACTCGGAGACGGCCGCCGAGTCCATGAGCTCGGACGACGACTCGGACGACAACGAGCAGCCATTGGGCGCGTTTGGCCCGGGCGGCGACATGCCCAGCTACAGCAGCCGGCGGCCCAGCCTCGGTGGTGGCAGTCGTCGGCGGAGCAGTGCGGGTCAACGCCACAGCGCAGCGGCAGCGGCGCCGACCACCAGCGCAAGGGATCCAACAGTACGACAACAGGGCCTGCCTCCGCCACGGGCGGCTCCACCGGCAGCTCCACGAGCGGTCCACCGGCGCTCATCAGCTGGGCCGGCTTCCGCCCGTTTGCCATTAGCAAGCACCCGGACAGCGTCAACGACCGGCGCAAGTCGCTGATGGCCCTGACGCAGATCATCAGCGTCACCTTGCTGGCATCCCTGGGCGTGGACACGGGCAGCAATGGCGGGCGTGCCCGCCTGTCCACGCGCGGTCTGCTGTCGGAGCTGCTGCGCGTGCTGCAGCCCAAGGACTACCGCGCCTACTTCCGCGCCGCCGCCCGCGTCATCCTGCTGCCCGAGGCCGGCAGCATCGTCGCCCGCGCACAGCCGCCGGACGAGATGGCCTTGGAGGCGCTCGAGCGCCAGCTGCTGGTACGGCCAAGTTTGTGCCTGGCGTGGCCGCGTCGGCCTCGTCGTCGCCAGCGCCCATGATGGCCTGCCTGACCTACTCGTCGGCCAACCATGGCACCATCACGCTGTACCGCCTGGAGATGGGCGGTGGCGGCCTCGGTGCAGAGGGCTGGCCGCGCCGCATCACGCCGGTGTCGGCCATGGCGGCCGTGCCCAAAGAGCTGCTGAGACGCACCGCACGGTCGATGCCCATGTCGCGGCGGACGGTCCTCAAGGTGGCCGTCGCCCCGGGCGCCGGCGGGGGGGACAAGAAGAATGACGAGAAAAAAAGCCGAGGCGGGCGCAGCGCCAGCATCAGCGAGGACAAGGCCAGCTCCTTTGACGGCGACAAGGACCAGGACGGCGGCGACGAGAAGGAACCGGAGCGGCTCCGCTTCCGCTGGGTCTCTATGCCACAGGACACCACCCCACCGACGATTGGGCACACTCTGACGGTGGATGCGCCACCGCTGTCTGACGCGTTCTTGGCCGCCATGGGCATGGCCCCGAGGTCCGGACGCTCTCGGATGGCACGGTAGCCAACACGGTGCAGGCCACGCTGCCGGCCATGTTTGCCTGGCTCCACACGCGTGCGGCGTTCCTGACGGGCCTGGAGATGACGGGTCCCGAGGTGCAGCGGGCCACGGCGCCGTCCGTCTCCAAGCCCGAGAAGCCATCGCCCACCAAGGGTCGTGACCGCGACAGGCGCGATCGTGACCGCGATCGTGACCGTGATCGTGACCGTGATCGTGACCGAGACTTTGACGACAACGCCTCGACGTCCACGTCCACCACCGCACAGGCTTCACGCAGCCTCATGCGCCGTGTCGTCCGCTACCATCACGGCCCCACGCCCCTCGACCACGCCGGCAAGGAGCCGACGATTGTTGTCCTTCACCCCAGCCGTGGCGACTGGGTGACCTCGTCTGTGTTTGGACGGAAGCGGCGAGCGACAAGGCATAGCTTGTCTTGTTTTTCAGCATGCGGTGCCGGCGTTGTGATCTTGTGGATGTGGTGCAGAATGATGGACGTTGCGTGCCAGATTCGAGTCTTCTGGAGTCGTCAATGGGCTTGGGTGGTTGACTCGTCATGGACAGCTAGCTACCTTTGCACATCTGAATGCATTGTTCACGATCTCGGGTTCCGTTTACGTCTTGGCCGTCCGATGGATGTGGCAAGCCAAAGAAGAACAAGGCCGGCACAGCGACTGACTCGTATGCTGTGCGTGTCTTGTGAATAGCGTGAATAGCGATACTATGGGACGAACCTGGCAAATCATACCATGTACACCGTCTTGGCAGACGTACAGACAACGAGTCGCTTCACACGACGTCACTTCATCTCAATACTCTCACTTGCATAATGACGTCTTCAGCGGCTTCTGGTTGCCATCGTTGTGCCATCTGTGATAAAGTAGCTGTATTTCCCGATATACGCAAGAGCCCAGCGTCAAGTCGACTCGTGTCAGAAAGACCAAAGGTGCGATTGTCTGGCGGCTTTGCGCCGCTCATACATCGACTCTGTGGAATCCTTCGATTCGTATTCGACCGTACCGTGATCCTGTACGACTTCCTGGCTATGAGGAAGCAATACAATTGATCTGGCGGTAACGGGTCTCGCCTCTTCTAAGCATCTAAATGCACCAAAACGCCATGGAAAACTCATCTTTATGGCCCTGCGATGTGTCCCCCCTGGCTAGTTTGGGTCCCGATCAGAAGTGGTGTCACTCAGCCGCCACCGACTTCTTCCAGCCACATCACTTCTGACTGAGCTAGAGAAAACTGCCATCGTCGCCATCACCAACGGTGCAATCATACGGATAGACTCTGACTTTTTTAAACAGGTCGGCAGCAAAGTCAGGCAAGCCTCGCACGAGCGAATCCACCGCAGGCTTGTCTCGGTGATGGACAAGAAAACGTGCACAATAGTCGCTCACCGTGCAGCGCAAATCATCGGTCGAGCTTGGCAAGGTGTTCTCGTAGGTGAACCGCACCAGATCGACAACCTGGTCTATATTCGTCGAGTTGGAAAGGAGACGTTTTAGCTTTTTCAAGGCGAGGTCTCTCAGTTCGTACATGAAATGTTGGTCGGCCAGCGCGTACATCTGAGCATGGGCCAGAATAGGGTTGCAGCCTCCGTCATCTGGCCGTGCCACTTGGTCGTGGACACGAGAGGTCACATGTGACTTCTTCCTTGGCCGCCGTGGAAAGTCTTGGCTTTCATCAACACGCAGCGTGTTCTCAGCAGAGGACGGTAGTGTCTCTGCGTCGTTGTAGTCACCCGTGTACAGGAACATGGCAAATCGACCAAATGTCTCCTGGCTCGTATCGGCCCAGATTGCGCATCGTTCTGTCGCTTCCTTCATCGTGCCGTGGACGAGCACGTGGAGATCATCGGACTGCGCGGCCACCAGCCCAGAGTGGATGTAGTATTCCGTCTTTTCAGGGCCGACGATGAATTTGAATGGGGCCGAGAAGACATACCTGTTCTCTCGTCCTGTTAGTACACCATCTACCGAGCTCAGTGGATTGGACCGGTCGAAACAGACTCTCTAAAAATCGCAGCGTCCAAGACCCTCTGCGAGCTCATTTTGTAACGGCCGTCAGGGGCAAGAGAAAGACGTCTCGGTGCAGGTTCAAATCCAGGCACAGAATGCAAACTGGGAGATGTTGTGGCCTTTTATACCTCCTGGATCAAGCTCCGCCGGCCACCCGCAAGATCACAAACGCCCACCAAACGCAAACGCAAACGCAGACGCAGACGCAGACGCAGACGCAGACGCAGACGCAAACGCAAACGCAATTCACGCGTGGCAAAAGGTGCTCCTTGTCCGGTGCTTCCATTCCCTAGCAAACCGTGCTACGACGACTCTGTGAAGTAGTCGGGCGAAAGCGACAATCTGTCCCGGATGACCAGAACGATGTCGCGCCATTCCATCATGCCGCCTTGGCCACGTCGCCACATGCGAGTCCTTTGCTGCAGTTGGTTAGTGTGGCAGATTCATCAGGGTGAAATCAAGTTGAGACAAGTTGAGATCAGGTTGACATCAAGGAGATCAAGGAGATAAAATCGAGGAGAATGGCCTCCAGACAGGTACGCACCTCTGCGGCAACAGAATCTCATACCAGCCTGTCGGCTGCTCTTCCGTTTCGCGCTCGCCGTCCTCGTCCGTGGTCGGCACTTTGGCCGGCTTCACGCCCCAAGTGTCCCGCAGCGTCGCCAGCTGCCGCGCCGTCAGCGGGTGGTTCCACATGGCCGTGTTCATGCTCGGCGCCACCAGGATCCGCTTGCCCAGCGCCGGATCCGTGTCCCACGCGCGGATCACGCTCGTCAGCAGCGTGTCGCACAGCCCGTTGGCAATCTTGGCCAGCAGGTTGGCCGACAGCGGCGCCACCACCAGCATGTCCGCCAGCGGCGGAGCTCAATGTGCAGGATGGGCGCGCCGCGCGTCCAGGCGGGGTTCCACTCGTCGCATCGCCGACGTACACGGCGTCGACGTTGGGCAGCCGCGCAACGCGGCCGAGTCCACCGGCGGCTGCTCGGCGGCCTGGCCCTGCAGAAACTCGGCGGCGTTGGGTGTCAGGATGACGCGGATCGACAGGTTGGGCACGCGCGAGAAGGCGGCAGCGATAAGGGGCAGCTTGATGGTGGCCACGGACCCGCTGGCTGCGAGCAGGAGATGCGTCTTGCCGTCGTGGATGGCGGCGGCGACCTCGGCAGCCGCCGACGGCCTTGCTGTGGCTGAAGACATGTTGTGCAGGCTTGCCGTGTGTTTGTTGTTTGTCAGATTGTCATGTGTCCATGCCGTTGTCCGCTCGGGCAACATCACGAGAATCAAGAGGCAGACCCGTGCTGCGATATACGGCGTATTTTGTGGGTTGGCGCTGTCACACTCCAAGACGGCTAGCAAGGTCACGTGCACTTACACCACGTTTACAGTGCCTCTCAAAGACTTCACACCCGATGCGAAGACACCGTCGTGACACCTCAAGTACTCTATGAATGTATGATTTATGTCTAAACTCGTTGTGTATCATGCAGTGTGCTCTATGGATGCAGGCGCCGTTGTAAGAGTACTGTCTGCGCCACGGTACTCGGAAAATAAAAAAACACAAACCCAGCCGCGCCGATGTCTATGGCTCAACAACAGCAGCCTTGTCTGTTGTCTTGTCTGTTGTCTTGTCTGCAGACTCGGACGTCGTTGTATCAAAGTACGTCTCCGTCTCCTTCTCGACCCCTTTCTCAATCGTCTCCTCAGACTTGGCAGACTCCTTCTCGGCGTCCTTCTCGACGTCCTTCTCGGCGTCCTTCTCGGATGTCTCCTCGAAAATCTCCTCGGCCTTCTCAGCAGCTCCTCAATTAATGACACCTCCTTCTCCTCCGTCTTTGCTGTTTCCAAGACCTCGTCGTGAACATTCTCAGTCTTCTTCTCGGTCTCCTTCGCAACGTCCTTGTCGAAAAGCGTCATGCCGTCAAACGTCTCCGTCTTCTCGCCTGGGAGGTCGCCGCCATTCAGGCTGATCTCCTCAAATGTGTCGGCCGGCTTAGCAATAGCAACAGCTGACCGTGGCGGCAGTGGTGGCGGCGGTCCGCGGGGGCGCGTAGCTGGGTTGAGCTTGATCTCGTCGCCGTAGGGATTGCCGCTCCGACAGTCCACGGGTTCGTGATGGCCATGCCACGCACGTCGGGGCTGTCCGAGTCGATTTGCGGTGCGTCGGGCACGTCCTCATAGATGCTCCGTTCTTCATCCTCGTCAATCGCCTCCGGCACCACCAAGCCCAGCGAGTTGTTGCTGCTCTGCTTTTGCTTCTCCTTCTCAAGCAGGGCGTCCCGTTCCCTCGCGGCCTCTGCCGCTTCGGCTGCTGCCATGGCGGCCATGATGGCTTCGGCGTCGGGGTGTGGCTCAATCAGCACAGGGTCGGTCTGTGTCGCCATGTCGGACACGGGTACCGTCGGTCGGCGGTCCAGGCTCCAGCGCTGGCTCAAGCTGCTCTCTTTGCGCCGGTGGCCGTTGTGGAACGCACTGTAGACGGGGCTCTTGGGGCTCGGGTTGAAGGAAAACACCTCGCTGGCCGGGCGGGACCGCGTAGCTGCTTCGCGGATTTCTAGTCCTTCCTTTTCCAGCGCCAGTACGCCGTACGGGTCAGGGTCTTCGGGGTCGGGCACGCCAAAGATGGTGCCCGGCGCATCAATGTCGACGTCGCCCGGCGCAGGTTGGCCCTCCAGCTCGTCCATCAGCTCGGCGTCGACGTCGGTCCGGCCCTCTGCCGCCTTCAAAGTCTCCATCAGCATGGCCACTTCGGGCGGCCGGTGCCGCACTTTGCCCGCCAAAATGTCCACGGCGCTAATCTCTTCGTGGTAGAAGCGCTTGTTCTCGTCGGAGCGCTCGATGATGATGGTGCCGTCGACCTGCACGCCGGCGTAGAAGCCGCGCGACTTGAGGTAGGTAAACACAGGCCGGTTGAGCTCCTTCCACTTGCCGTCGTTCTCGAGTACGCCGCCTGCGCCCACGGGGCCTGCCACGGCGCTGATCTCGCCGCCGAGCGTCGCCCTTAGCTTCGTGAAGGATGCGAGCGCTTTCCGGTTGTTGATGACCAGCACGCAGTCGTAGATATCGACGCCAACCAGAAAGCCGAGGCCGGCCGTGTGCAGCAAGATGCCCGAGGGTTCTGACCAGGTGCCGTCCTCTTTGCGCGCGACAAGGACGCCCGAGCCGCCGGCACCCGAGACCCAGAGACCTGTGCGCATGGTGGTGAAGATGGCCAGGCCGACGGCATTTTGCATGACTTTTTGGGGAATCTTTTTGAGGACGCGCTGTTTTGCTTTCGGGCCGTCACGGTCCGGGCCCGAGGGCTTCTCGATATCCGTGTAGAAGCCATCCTCTGCGTGTGGTTAGTATGCGCGGACCTTGATGTTCACGTTGCAAGCACGGGGCCGGCCGCTTACTGCAAAAGGACCGGAGAATGCGGGCCGCTTTGTCGCTCTCCTTGTCGAGTGTGGTTGGCCAAAAGGCCTCGCTGCCGATGCGGTTCGAGAGGCGGTTGACTGGTGCGCCAAGCTTGTCGGCCCAGCCCCAGACCTTGTCGAAGCCCTGCTTGCTCTTGGTTTTTGTCGTGTCCCACGACGGCAGTTTGGATGTCACCTTGTCCATGGTGAGATGTGTGGGGGGGAAGATAAGAAGAAGGTAAAGTAGCTTGACTGGAGGGACGAACGAAGAGGAAAGGGAAGGATGGCAAAAAGACTGCAGAATACCAATTAGTGGTGCATGACCAAATCGGAGGTCGCCATGGTGCTCTGCTGACAGACAAGAAAAGTCGAAATGGTAGAGAGAGACGAGAGACGAGAGACAAAAGACAGAAGACGTCCCGGAAGAACACTTAAGAAACGCAGCAGGTCAGACATAAAGCAGCCAAATGACGACAATGGGGAACAATGGAGAGAGTCAAGGCCGCTTTAGCCACTTTACGACGTACACCAAGCTCCTCCGGGCCTCTCGGTAGGCAGGGCAAAGCAACAAGAGTGGATGCGGGCTGGTGGCGCCGTTCTGCCCGCCGGAACGCGCTGTAATACGCTGTAATTAGCTTGTAAGTGCGAAGTTTACACCGCGCGAGGCGCTGTGGGAGCGGAACAGTGGAGGGGCACAGTGGCTGTCGACGCTACGATGGCTGACTGGCGGGCGTGGCCTGGGGACCATCCGGCGTTTCCGAGACAGCGAGAGCGAGGCGAGGGAGATGGAAGCATACAAAGTACGAGTCGACGCATGGAAGCCATAGTACTCTGTAGAAGGAGATCGGTGAGTCGGCGTTCGGTGGTCTACTCTGCACAACCTTGTCTCCAGGCGGGCCTCGATGGATCACCTGGACGCGATACTGTGGGCGCGGCCTCGCCGTCGCTCCGTTTCCCGCCCGTCGTCTTCCGTCCATTGCCCGCGGCGAAGCCGATTGTCGTGAATAAAGCCCTTGATGGGGCTAATGAGAAAAGACATTTGCTAAATACAGGCTGATTCCCTGCCCAATGTCGACTTACTCGTAGATCAAGCTGTCGGGCATTAAGCTTGACTGTATTCGAAGCCATCAACAAAACCGTGTCGCGCGAAGCTGTTGAGCATCTTGATACTTCGCCCGCCCGACATGGCCTCCATTGCAGCTGAATCTGGAATCCGCTTCTTCATGCCTATCCCAAGGCTGTGTTTGTATCGTTTGCCGCTGGCAAGGTCTGTTGTCATACGTCGTATGATGTCTGACAGGAAGCCACAATGTTCATACAGTGTGCGCTGGTGATGTACAGTATCCAAGCAACTGTACCTGAAATCGGCCTTTGCGCTCACGACAAAGGGAAGGCAAAGCTCGTCGGATGGAGTAATCGTACGAGCAAACAACACATGGAAACGCAACTGTCAAGAGGAATGGTCGTATCTGAGACGCTCGAGGCCTTGATCCTTGTCGACAGCTTGCCGTCGCTTCGTGCAACAACTGCTTGCATTTGTCGGGTACGTCGCAGGCCTCTCCCTCACTTTGTGGTAAAACCGCGTCACCTGTACTTCGTAAGCTCGCGCGCTAAAGCGTAGGTATCGTGACTGCATTCACAGGCAAGAGGTACAATGTCGAAAATGCGGCCACGCTGACAGCAAACGTGAGCCAACGGTCCGTGGCCTTCGCCGCGCGTGGTATTGGCAGTGCAGAGCGACACATCCAGACAGGGTGCAAACGACGCCCGAGACGTGCAGAAATACACGAGTCACGATGCAAACGAATGCCTTTGCTCGATGCGTCAGGTAGAGTGGGTCGAATACGGCACTTTCACTGGGCACTTGTTTCTGTCTCTGTCGGCTGGCAGCAGCTGGCACGTGGAGCCCTCATCCGAATTTTTCTCACTCCCTTCCCCAGCCCCTGGGCTCATCAGTCGGGAAGAGGTACCGGTACGAGTGCGAGTACCTGCCTGCTATGCCGCTAGCGCCCTTTAGGCCCTTGGATTGCCCTTGGATTGCCCTTGGACGCTGTCCGTGTCTCCTCCAGCTCCCAATGCGCGGGTGTTTTGGCGCGCGTGATAGGCGCTTCCAGCTCGCCAAAAACAGGGCTCAACCTGCAAAGGGCTTCCAGGGGAGCTTCCTGCCTGCAGGACTGGCCAGGACCTGCAGATGGGACGCAGAGTAGTGCCTGCGCCGGTCCACTACAGGCGACTGTGGAGACTGGTGGCTTGCGTCGTAACGAAGGGGCTCAGTGGCTCAGGGGCTCAGAGGTTGCGTTCACGAGGTACCGGTACCGTTGCCAAAGACGCTGTACGAGTATGGGGTCTTCCGTTTTACAGGTAAGGGCCGTCCGTTTGTGTGGTTTTGGTGCCTCGGCGGCTGTCCTTGCGCAGAGTCAGTCGCGCTGCCGTGTCCACCACCCTGCAAAACAGACAAAAATAGGGGAGGAGGAAATGCGCGACCGCAAGACTTTTCCTGCCGCCACCTATCCACCGAGGCCACAGCCATGCCCCACCCCTAGATAGACCCCAAGTAGAGTTGGACCGGACACCAAGTGCACGTTACTTCAAGTCAGGGCGAAGAAATAGCCCGAGCTACGGGGCACAAGGCAGCGCACAGCAACCAACAGGCCCGCAGTAGCAACCCGCTAGCAGGATGTAGCCAGAATTTAGCGGGCAAGGCACTGACTGCACAAGATTTAGCGGGCAAGGCACTGCACACACATGACAAAGTTCTCCAAAATCCCTTCTTCTCCTGTGCACACTTTCCCATTCGAAACTTCATCGTCATCACACTTCTCTCATCTTCGCTGTAACGAAGCGCTTCACCACAGAGCTTCTGCATCGTCTTCGCGGTTCGACTCCTCTCCTATCCCTTCAACGGGCCTCGTCTCCCGTTCTGCTGCGTCGTTTCGACTGGCAACCTGTCCCCGCTCCCACTCGCTGACGCCCTACCCGCGTTTTCAGCTGCTTTCGATCGCGAAAATCTTCGAAGCCCTCGTTTTTCACTCCTGAAAAAACGAAACATCCGCCCATCTTCGCCGTCGTTGATACCCTTCTCGACTCCATCTCCTCCCTCCATCTCTCTTACTCTCACATCGTGGACGACTGCTCCTCGGTGTTCTTCAACCTCCATTTTTTTTACTCAGATTCCCTTCAGACACACAATGTCGTCCGAGGCACAGTCCCGACCGGCTGCCACACGCGGTGGCCGGGGCGCCGCACGCGGTGGCAGAGGAGGCTTCGCTGGCCGTGGCAGCACGCGCCGGACGAACGGCGATGCAAAGAACGACGACAGCAGCCCAGCATCCCTCGAGGACGAGGGCGAGATCGGCCAACTCAAGAAACTCTATGGCGCCAAGACGTCACTCATTCGCGAGATGTTCCCCGACTGGTCTGAGGTCGATGTCTTGTTTGCCCTTCGCGAGACCGATGGCGACGAGAACCTGACAGTCACGCGCATTGCCGAAGGTGGGTTTTGTTGTGCTTGTCTTGTCAACTGAGCTTCGCATTCAAGGTGGACACGTGCTTTTTGCAAGCCTTGCCCAAGCAAGCTCCGTCCTCCCTTGTTTCACCACACAGCTCCCATCACGCAATCAGCGCGACACGCCAACTGCACCCTCTCCCATTAACGGAACCCATGCCTTGTTCAGGCACCTCTTGCCTCTGACTTTCCCTCCACATCACTCTCTTCTGTCACGCCAACTCGTCTCCTTCGTGCCCGTGCTAACCATCTCCGCTACCAGGCACCATTTCGCAGTGGGACGAGGTTTCCAAGCCGAAGAAGGATCGCACGAAGCCAAAGGCCACACCCGCCGACACAGCTGCTGCTCGGCCGGCTAGACGCGAAGGGGCAGGCCCCGAGAAGACCCGTGGACGCGTAAATGCCCGGGCTGTTGAGCGTGGTGGACGCAGTGCCCGTGGCCGCTCGGCTCCTGCAGCTGCTGCAAACGGCACCCGCTCCGACGCACCCCTTTCTGTCCCGACCGAGGAGTCGCAAGCGTGGGAGGGCCAGAAGCCTGCCGACGAGTCGACTCCCGAACCAGCTCTTGCCGCTGAAGTCGCAGGCACTCCCACTTCCGCTTCCCCATCTGCTCCCACATCTGCTCCCGCTCCTGCTTCTGGTGCCCCGAAGACGTGGGCCAGCATGCTCCGCCAGACTGTCGTTGTTCACCCGCCAAAGATCGTGGCCAAGCCCAAGGAGGCTGCTTCTTCACCCAAGGCTCCCGCCGAACCTACCACCGACGCTCTCCCTACTTCCTCTTCTTCCGCCGACCCCACAACAGCTCCCACCTCCTCCGCACCTACGGCTGATGCCGAGCCCGAATCGGCACCGCTGACGACGCCACGCCAGTCGTCAAGGAAGCGGCGGCGCAGGACGTCGCCGTTCCGGTTGTCGTGCCCGAAGTCGCCATTGCCCCGTCCGGGGATGCTCTTACCGAAAGCAACCTGGAACAGGTCGACGACGACTCCCACCTCCTCCGAGACCGATACCCTCCACAGCGAGACCGCCGACTCATGGACCCCCGCGCCGCTGCCCTGGCTGGCACCGGCACCCCCATCTCCGCTTCCCAGCAGCACCACGCCAACAAGCCGGCCGCCGTCGGCAGTGGCTACGCTGCTACCGCCACCAAGGCCACCGACCGCGGCGCTGTCCGCACGCCCAGCTACTCGCGCCGCATCCTCGACCAGGAGGAGGCTGTCCGCATGCCCGTCAACCGTGATGTTGACCGCGCCGCTGTGCAATTCGGCGCTCTGAACTTCAACGGTGCTGACAACGAGGACATTGACGGCGACCGCGAGGAGCCGGAGACCCGCACCCAGCCGCCTGAGGAATCGCCCGTTGCGCACCCGCGCGCTTCGCTCCCGCCTGTTGCGCCGCCCGCAGCATCGGTCCCCGATGCGTTCGCTGCCCAGAAGCAGGCTGCCGCCGCCAACGCTACCCCACCGCCCGGCTGCTGCTGCCGCGCCCGTCGCCCCGCCGACTGGCCCTGCTGCCCAGACCGCCGCCCAGAACACGCAGCAGTACGGCCGCTACGGCCAGGCTGCCAGGAGTCCGCCTTTGGCCAGAAGCCATTCGACGCCTATGGCCAGCCCGCCGCAGCCCAGGCCTCGTCCAACTCTCAGTTTGACAAACTACCAGGGCATCCCGGCTGCCACCAACACCCAGGCCCCGCAGGCCCCGGCCGCCTACAGCTCCGCTGCCCCCAACGAGTACTCCCAGTACTTCACCTCGGATGCCCAGAGCCGCATGCCCCAGTACAACAACTACTACCAGGCCTACGGCCAGCAGGCCGCCCAGGGCCACCAGGACGGTGCCCAGAGCCAGCGCTCTTATGGCGCGTACGACTCGCTTAGCCAGTACCCCCAGAGCAGTGGTGCGTCCCGCTTCGGCGGTGCTGCCGCCGCTACCTCGACTGCCGCGGCGATGCCCAGAACAGCGGCACCTCCACCCCAACCCCCCGGTGGCCGGCCAGCCGCAGTCCCAGCAGCAGCAGGGCGCTGGTGCCCAGGGCCAGCACGGCCAGCAGCAGCACCAGAACAGCCAGTACCAGTCGTACGCGCAGCACCCTTACTACGCCAGCCCCTATTACGCCCAGTACGTGCAATACGGTGCTTTTGGTGGCCAGAGCAACTTTGGCACTCCCTACGGCGGCAAGGGCGGCTACGGTGGTGCTCACCACCCGTACAGCATGAACCCCAGTACGACCAGCACTCGCAGGCCTCGGGCGGCTTCGGTGGCGCCTCGTCTCTGCACCGCGGTGCCGGCGCTGACAACACTGGCCTCGGCTCTGCCGGGCTCAGCGACTACGGCCGTGTCGCCTCTAGCCAGTCGCAGACCGGCTTTGGTGGTGCCGGTGCGGGTGGCCACGAGGGCGCCTACGGCCGCGGCGGTGCCTCTTCGTACCCGTCGCAGGCGGCTGGCCAGGGCTACGGTGCGCAGCAGTCTCAGGTGGGCTCGCAGCAGACCGGTGCCGATGACCTGAAGCCCTACGGCGATGCCTCCAAGGCTGCCGTCGCTGGCCCCACCCCTCGGGTCTCGCCCGTCCCGGCTCTGCCGCCAACACCCCGTCCTCGCAGTCGCTTCCTCCCCCGCAGTCCAGCCAGCAGGGCGCCTACAGCGGCTACCCTCACCTGCAGCACGGTGCCGGTGGCCTGCACGGCAACAACCAGTCAGCGGCCGGTGGCGCTGGCGGCTACGGCGGCAACCAGAACCACGGCAACAACCCGTACATGGGTGCCTACGGCAGCCACAATGCCCAGCACGGCGGCCACGCCGGCCAGGGCTTTGGTAGCAACAACTACTACAGCAACCAGCAGCAGCAGCGCGGCTGGGCGGCAACTACCATTAGTAATGGCTGGCCCGCGCCTGTCTTCTCGTGAGGGAAGCGGCTGTCTGTTGACAAGGAAGAGACGATCTGTTGGTGCTTCGGCCCGCGTCTCCCCTTTGTCGTTGCCTTTTTCTTTTATCTCGGCTCTGTTTCTTTTTCTTTTCCTTTTTGTCTCTTATCCCACTGCCTCTTTTTTGTTATCGTATGTGTGTCACTACTATTATCATTACTCATACTACGCATCTGTCTTTTTTGTTTGTACTACAGAGGGAGAGGAAGACGATGACGAGGAGAATACCAAAGAAAAGAAACTGGCTCTCCCCACGCACCAAAACTGACTGTCCTATTTTTTCCCTGTTGCTTTCTCCCGATCCAAAAAAAAACATGTGAATGTACGATGCTGATTTCTGTCTTGTGTTCCTTGTTGTCGACTCTTGGTGGATGCCTTGGTTCACAGTGCTCCAACTTTGTTATGGGATCACTGGTTCTGCTATGTCATTCATGGGTGTATCTTAACGGCACCAAAAAATCGTGGGTTTGAGAAGATCTCGTACGATGCCTTGTTGTTTCTTGTTTGTTTGTCAAATCGCTCCAAACATGGTCAAGGGCATGTTTACTTCAGTCTAACAAGAGAATCAACTGCCCGGCGCTCTTCTTTTCAGTCCTGGTTTCTAGAGTCTAACGTAATACAACTTTGATAAGGGCGCTCAAATATACTGGCGGTGATTTGTAACTGTTTTCTATTGTTTTGCGAGAAAAACAAACCTGTCGCAGGATCTGCCCAGAGACTCGGATCCGGGGTTCACGAGGGCCTTCTCACGGGTTTGCAGCTTGTTTGGACCTTTCGTGAGTACGGGTTAGGGGTAAGGGTAAGGGGAGATGATACCTTTGGACTCCTTGTTGAATTCCTTTGACAGAATCAACTTGACTGCAATGCAACCCACATCTCGGCGAGGTGATCCGCATCGTGTCTTTGCGATGCAAAGGATGCGTCGACGAGGCGGATGGCACGGCTTACAAAACAAGAGACTGCATTGAGGATCTTCCGACCCCGAAACCGATCAGATTGCTTGACGTGGTCGACAAACGTGGATGTCTCCAATGAGTCGCAAAGACGTACGTTTTGCTGTAGGGTTGAAAATAGAACGGAGAAAACCCCGAGAGCGTGTCTCTGTTCGAGTTACCATTTGGTCGAGCCACTCTCGCAAAGGAAGCAACAACGCCGACGGCATGGGCGGACACTGAACACCAACACGGTGAGATCCACCACATGGTCCCGAGCACCATCCATCTCGACTCCTTCTTCGCCTTGACCGGCGCCGTCACCCTTCTCGAGCCCTTGTACACCATCCGGCCGCCCACGAGAGCGTGCAGCCACCGGCCGCGGCGCTCTCGAGCATCGTCGGCGGTCCGTCCTGGGCGTGCCGCCAGAGCCACGTCTCGTGGACAAGGACCGCCTCGTTGCCCGACGCGGTCGTCTCGGCCGCCGCCACCATCACCATCACAGCGTGCACCAGCGACAGCGCGACCGTCGTCGCCCGGGACGGCGCGCGAGAGGCATTGTATTGGGGTGGGGCGAGGCCTGGCCGTCTCGCTTACAGCGATAGGAGCGATGCCTGCGATGAAGAGCTTCAGTGGGGTGCTTTAGGGCTGTCAGTCACTAATCAGTAGGCTATGTTGGCAGCGATGCCTTGTGACTGGCTCCCTAACGGGTCTTGGCGACCAAACGACGTAACACGGCACGATCGCCATATGGTGACGCTCGCATTCGTGCATACGGCCTTCCGATCGCCGGTTATATGCATACCCAAGCCCGGATACGGCAATGCTTGCCGTTCTGTGCAACCCAGCCGCAGCAAGCGTCAGCAAACGGCAACACCGGCGACATTTCGCGGCGCCAAACACCAATCATTCGAGCATCTTGGCCCTTTGTTTTGCGACATTCCCATTTTCAACACATCCGCCCACCATGATGGCGCGAATACAGCGCATCCTCGCGGCGCTCAGCCTCTTTTTTGCTTTGGCGTCTGCCTTTTGTACGTCTCCGTCTCTGTCTCCGTCTCTGTCTCCGTCTCTGTCTCCGTCTCTGTCTCCGTCTTAATGTCCTTGCCTCCTCTCGCCACATCCGTTCCGTACTCGACACCGTCTTGATCTTGACTCGTCGCTGACCCCTGCCAGCTGCTCCCACATTTTGCAAATGCACCTGCTTCACCAACAGCACCATCATCCCGCTGGGCCCGCAGCACGCCAAGCCCGTGAGCGGCAACCCGCCACCGTCGTCGAGAGGCAGAGACCTTGACAGCCTCCACCTCCGCGACGCCATCTCCATCTCGACACCCGCGCCAGCTCCTCGTCGTGCACCCAGTGCAACCGCGCCTTCTGTCTCGACTACAACCTGCCCATCTGCAAAGGCGCCGAGGAAAAGGACGTCGTGACCATGTGCTTCCAGCGCGACAGCCGCAAAGACCAGATCATTGTCTGGTGCTTCTTGCTGGGCACGGCCGGTCTGTTGGGCTGGACGGCCGTGCAGCGCGCGCTGCACGTGCAAGAGGGTGCGAGCCACACGGGACCCACGGACAAACGGGACCCACGGGACACACCCGGGCGCCACGGCTGGGCCAACACAGCAATCACCACGGCGAGGGCAGCATTCTCCAGCGTCTGCTGGCCAAGATTGGCATCGCCGGCCGTGGCAGGCCGGGCAGTCCCTTGTCGTCGCCCTCTGCGGCTGTTCCGCGCGGACAGTATGCGCCGCTGGACGGCCACAGCGCGGACGAGACGCGAGTGGGCGGGTAGACGGGACGGTCGTAGCATGCCGCCTCATGTATAACGTTTACGGCGGTTGTATACAGTGTTGCAGTTGAGCTTGGGTCACAACAAGATTGAGCAGAGCGTGTGTATTGGGGTGGAACAGAGGATGGGCGCGGTCCTCGGAGAGGCTCCGTGGCAGACGTCCCGACAGAAACGCTGGTGGCAAGACGGTGTATGATGCGTCCTCTGTTGTGTCCCGTGCACCGCTCGAACCCATGGTACCCTCGTCAATGCAAATGTCCTGTTTTGTCACCTCTGCGAAATATGCCGTACCCATGCCATGTGTTGTATTTTTGGTATTCTATCCTCCTTTTTGGTATAGTCTCGTAACTCCTTTTCCTATCCATCGTTTTGCGTCGCCGTCTGCCCCGTTTACTCCTCCTCGAGGAGCGTCGTCTTGGGCGTCGCGGCATCGGCAGAGCCCAGGTGGATCTCTCTCCGGTCGCGGACGGCCGCGGCCAGGTCCTGCAGGACGGTGACGGTCGACTCCCAGTCGATGCAGGCGTCCGTGATGCTGACGCCCTTCTTGAGCGCGGCGGCGCCCTCGGCCGGGACCTTTTGGTTGCCCTCGCCAATGTTGGACTCAATCATGACGCCGATGATGGCCTTTTCGCCCTCGCGCAGCTGCGCGGCCACCGTCGCGGCCACCTTGGGCTGGTTGCGGTGGTCCTTGTTGGAGTTGCCGTGCGAGCAGTCCACCATAATGGCCAGCTTCTGGCCCTTCTTCTCCAGGACCGCCTTGGCGTCCTGGATGTGCGCCTTGCTGTAGTTGGGGCCGTGCGTGCCGCCCCGCAGAATGACAAAGCCGTGCTCGTTGCCCGACGTGCGCGTAATGGCCGCCAGGCCCTGCTTCGTCACGCCCATAAAGTGGTGCCGCGCCGCCGCCGCGCCAATGGCGTCAATGGCCACGCCCAGGTTGCCGTCGGTGCCGTTCTTGAAGCCGACCGGGAAGGACAGGCCCGACGCCAGCTCGCGGTGCAGCTGGCTCTCGGTCGTGCGGGCGCCGATGGCGCCCACGGAGATGAAGTCGGCCAGGAACTGGGGCGAGATGGTGTCGAGCATCTCCGTGGCAATGGGCATGCCGCCGCTGGTCAAGTCACGGAAGAGCTGGCGCGACACGCGCAGGCCCTTGTTGATCTTAAAGGTCGAGTCAATGTCCGGGTCGTTGATCAGGCCCTTCCAGCCGACCGTCGTGCGCGGCTTCTCCAGGTAGGCGCGCATCACGATGCACAGCTCGTCCTCCAGCGTCTTGGCCAGCTCGGCCAGGCGGTCGCGGTACTCGAGGGCCGTGGCCGGGTCGTGGATCGAGCACGGGCCCACAATCACCAGCAGCCGGTCGCTGCGGCCCATGATGATGTTGACGGCATCCTTGCGGCCCTTGACGACCGTCTCCACGGCCGCCTCGGTGATGGGGATCTCGGAGATTAGCAGGTCGGGGGGGATGAGAGGGTCCTGGCCGAGAACTGGGCGGGGTTAGCGATTCCCAGGTCGAATGGCCAAAGAGGCGGCTGACTCTGCGCACTCACCTCGCAAGTTGTCGACGACAAGGGGGATGCGTCAAGTCCAGGCATTCTGGCGGCAATGGCGAGCGCGTGGGGGATGTCAACGAAAAAGTGTGGGCGGTACGAGAGATGCTGCGGGGAGCGGAAGCTGGAGCAAGGGAAGCCTTTGCTGAGAACCACAGTTGCAAAGAGACGATGGGAAGAGGAAGACGGCAATGTTTGCAATGCACGGCGCAGCAACGGCGGACGGGGCAGTGGTATTAAAGGCAGCGAAGCCAGCTTGGTGTATGACAGTGTAAGAAAAAAAACTGGCGCTTGTGGACTAGTCGTAGGCCCAGACGAAAGAAGGGGGAGAATGGGAAGAAACGGTCCTAGGTGCGGGAGAGACGGGACAAGGGTACCGGAGACGTGGTGTGAGTCAGAAAGGACAAGACCAAAGACGCAAAGGAATTGCAATGGAGAGCCACACTCACACTCACAGACTCACAGACTCGAGGCGAGGAGACACCGAAACGAATATCAGCGAGGAAGACACGGGGCAATGGGGCAAAATGGGGGGGGGGGGGGGGGGCGGCTACGGAGGCTCTTGGTCGCCAAGAAGAGCGCGAAATAGAGGCAGAGGGCCAAGGAGGCGAATGACGAGCAAACGATCCCAAGATCATGACTGGGATAGACCGTTTGAAGCTACAGCCGGTAGACAAGACAGATCGAGACAAGTGGGACTGCATCCACAGGCAAGAGAAGAAGCGATCGACGGACGAGCTCGATCCTTGCGAATGCGAATGCCGGAAGACGGAGCAACTGAACGCAAGCAGATGGTTCGCATGTCGTGCCACATCAGCTTGCAAGAAAGTACGTGAACGCAATGCCGGGCGAGCAAGGGGCGCGTCCCTCCCGTTGTGTTGTGGTTGTGGTGGTCCGGCACCGCATTCACAAGAAAAACTCCAAAAAACTCGCCCTCTTTTCTTTTTCTTTTCTTTTTCTCTTTTCTCTTTTACACTATTTTTTCTTCGTCGTCCTTTCAGCGCGGGGTGACCGCCGACGACACACCGCCTTTGGCTAGCAGTGGGGACTTTGGGCTCGTGGGCGCTGCAACGGACGAATGACAGCGACCCAAAACGAAGCATCGCTGCCAAACGACGTCAGGACAGTGCGGAGAGGCTTCTGCGGGCAATGGGTGCTGTTCCTGGCACTGTCCTGTCGACTGTCATCTACGAGTACTTTGTAGGCCACTCTTGGCCGCACCTGGAGGAAACAAAAAGAAACGAAAGAAACGAAGCGAAAGAAACGACAAAAAAGAAAGGACGCACTATGAAAGCGTGCGACCAACAAGCCCAATCCGGCCAGGGCACACAGCCTCGTGCGTCTATCCTGGCACGGTGTATTGGCTGCTGCAGAATGCGAGTACTGCTGCCATCCCGGTGGAAATATGCCGTGTCCTTCTGCCAACCGTTGACTGCGTCGTCTGTTCTTTATGCAGTTCGGCCCATATGCCGAGCTGGGACAGCCAGATAGGTACGAGTACTCGCATGGCACGAGTATGGCACGAGTATGGCTTGGATACAGCACATGTTCGTGCAGCTGTGGCAGGAAGCACGACTCGTAGAGTGGGATGGACCACAAGGCCGTTTCTGACAGCCTGTGCTCGTACATGTTCTTCTGCACTTGATCGTGTGTCAATGTCTCCTTTGGATGATCCATGTGCGCCCTACTCGGTCTTTTCAAAGGTCTGGGTGGGTACACACAGGCCGAAAGTGTGCCTTATCCAAGACGCGTATCTCAGCTTTACAGACAAACCAACGACATAACACATGGTCCATCTCTGGCTTTACCATGCATTGATCGACAATCCGATTATCAAACAACAATACTGAAATAGAGTAGCACTGTACCCAAGCGGCAGTCTGCAGCTCGGCAGCTCTTCTTCGCGGTTTGTGCTGCCAATATTTGACGGGCAGCGGCGGGAGGTCGCCAGGCGAGCGGGCTGGACATACTCGTACTTCTTACGTGCCAAAGGTACTGGTAATATCAGCCAGATTGGTGATGGCCAACTCGCGCGGCCCGAAACCCGAAATAACGTCGACCTATGGAGATAAGCATTGTGTAGTCACACAATTGTTGGCGGAATAGGACGAGCCCACATGGATCTGTGTCAACCTGTCACGAGAAAGTCGGCAGCCTTGGACGCGGGACGTAGACTGCCTGGCTTGGTCAGAGAACGCTTGTCGATGAGTCGTGTGGTTGTCTCTCGGTTTCTTCCTACATATGTTCATCGAACAGGTTGTCTCTGAGACTGCGATTCCTGTCCGTAGACCATTCTGAATGCCAGTGGTCGTCTCCGAATGTTGGTCCATCTACGACGGATATGGAACCAGACTCGTCGCAAGTAAAATGGCCAAGCCAAGACACGCTCTTCTCGTGTGTACATGTTCTTTCGACCTACCGTCACCGTCTTGTCTGCTTCGTAGAACAGAAAAAGTCCTCTCGCTCGCCATGGACGTGTCGTTGCGACAATGTCAACAAACGTGGTACTGCCCCGGTGCATCTTGAAGCAGACCTGAAACGTGAGACCCGCAGCAATCGACCATGTCGCTTTGGACAACGAGTAGAAGCAGAAGCCAGGACCAGTGTTTACTTTGTACGTCGTGTTCGTGGTATGACGGGGACGGGGGTTGGTCATGCCCCTCCATGCCCGAATGTCATGCCCGAATGTTGGCGAATGTCCGAATGGACAAGCTCGCGATTGTCGCTGGCAAAGACCGTCTGCATTCCGTCGGCCGTCGGCCTGTGTCTGAGATGATGCCCGCACTGGCCATTTGTTTGTTTCTGTACTTTGTACTTCCGCCTCTCTTGACCATGCTTCTGACTCGTCCATCACTGCCCTCTCTTCTCTCCTCTTTCCATCGACATCGACATCGCTGAGCCTCAACTCGACTCTTTCCAATCCGCTGGACCGGTGCCAGCCCAACCCTTGTGCTGCCAGGTTCTTTCGCTGCCTGTTTGCATCCTGTCTCTTTGCATATTCGCCTCCTTCTTGACCCTCTATTTCAGCGCTTCACGCTTCTTCCGACAACTTTATATCCATCGATTTGCGACGCACGTCTACACAGTTGGCGACTCTGTTGTGTCGCCGGCTCCGTCTCGTTGATTGCTTCTCTTCCCGTACACATCAATCGTCCAACCAGCCGTCGCCAACACGCACACGCAACACGCAACCTCCCGTATGCCGATTCCGTTCCGGCTCACAGAATCGTGCATCAAGCATCCTGATCTCTTTGAAGCTCACAAAAGAAGCGCCACTCAAGCCGGTGTGCTCCTGCCTCTTTTTGCAGTGGCGTCCTCACCTGTTCCTTCCAGCAAAAGAGCCCCCGCCCCTCTGTTTTACTGGTCCTACCTGCCTTTTGCCGCCTTCTCCAACAGAAAGGCAACAGCCACCCGTTACCTTTGCTCCTTCCATCTCTTCGTCTCAGCCTCATCCTGTCTCCAGTCCTTTTCCCACCAAATTGTGTCCCATTTGCTCCTCTCGTCTTCTTCGCTCGTCTCTGTGTTGATCATCGCCATTGTACGCCTCGTATCGACACCTTCAATCCACCCCAGCATCTGTCAACCACGGTCATTCTTAGCACCGCTCCATAGCGCCACCACCACGCCACACGCACTGCCACCAGCACGCTTCCCGCTACAGCCACTCTTCTGCACTCCGCACGTCGATCTGTCCACCTGTACGAGTATTTTCAGCACACCTGCTTTCCGCCCGGCACCATTCCCCGCCATAAAGGCACGCAAGGCCGAAAACCCACGCCTTCTTTCGCCCTCGCTCGCCTTTCTCTGGTATCGGATTCGCCCTGCATTCACGCCAGTGCCCACCTCTTTGGCACTACGAGCCCCCTCCCCTCCTCTCTTGTCCGTTCCTCTCACTCGCCTCTGGTCTCTCTTTGTTCCGTTCTCGCTTTCTTTTCATCGACAACCAAGACCACGACAGTTCAACACCTCTTCCCGTCTTCCAATCACCGTCGCACAGCCACCAGGCAGCTCTTCTTTCAAGCACACAAAGAGCTCCTGCCATCATGTTTCCCTCACAGCCAGAGCCCCTGGACTTTGGCTATCATCGTGGTCCATTAAAACGGTACCACGAGGAGGAGGCTGCTGCCGATGGCACAAATGGGTCGATCGTGGGCTTTACCGAGCACAGAAATGTAAGCCATCGCAACCACACCCTCACCCTGCCCATTCCGATGCCCCCGTTGGTCCGCTTGGAAGGGCAATGGACGACGCATCTGCAAATGTCAAAAGGGGTGACGCCTTGCACTTGCCGACGCCCTTTGTTGTGCATCGCACCATTTGTTGACCGGGCGAGCTGCCTGTGCCAAGCTTCGAAAGCAGACGCTTGTCAGCCTCACGGCCAAACGTAACTCTTCATCGGTCGTAATACTAACCCCTTGTTTCTAGAAACGGCTACAGACACTGCCGTTTAGGACGTCGCCGACACCACAGCGGAAATGGGAACTCGCCGCAGGGCCCGGGGCGGGCCAACAGCGCCCGATACCGCCATGACCCCGCCCGGCTCGTTTTCAGAGAGCGCGCCACAGAGACAGCTCCAGGATCCTGCGCAACAAGCAGCTTACCACCACAGCAGCAGCCGCAGCCGTTGGTCTACGCCCATCACGGCGGTTTTCCATCGGCCGTCGAGGGCGGCGACATGGACATGGACATGGCTTCGGACGAGTGGTCGAACCCGCCTTCGCACCTGAGCTACGCCCAACAGCAGCAGCACCTCGTGCCCGGCCCGTCACAGCCCGACCAGGATTCTGTTATTGCCGGCCGCATGCCCACGCCGATTCAGCCCAGCTTCGCCGTCCAAGTCCGCGGCAACAATTGGGGTGGCGCGGCCGGCAACGTTATGCACAACAGCCTGGCGGCCCCGACTCCAGCCGACCGTGTTACGGTGGAGGATCGCTCGGTGCCTCGCTCTCTGGAGCACCCCGCCGTGATGAGCGAGTGGTCTATGGTCCAGAACCGGTCGCTGCCTTCGCCTATCAGCGAGAGCGGAAACGAGGAAACGGGCAGCCCCGACATGGTCATGGACAGCTTTCAGTCCCTCGACCACGAGCATCTTGTCGTCAACTGCGAACACGACGGCGAGCAATTTGGATCGCCGACCCGATCGTCCGCCATGCGCTCGTCGCCTGGGCCATGTCGGCCTCTTCCCCCTTCGCGGTAGCGGCAGCGCCACCGACGACCCTGCGGCCTCGCCTTCCCCCGAAGGGCCACACGCGCAGCCGCCACACGGTCGTAGCCTGGACGCAGCAGCCGGGATGAAGAAGTCGTTCAGCATAGGCTATCGAGCCGACTGTGAAAAGTGCCGCAACCGGGTTCCCGGCCACTTTAATCACATCATCGTTTCTTAGGAAGGCGAATCCGTGCTTGCCAGCCTGTCCAATCGGCCCAGGGCGGTGCCGGTGCCGAGAGACGCCGGCCACGGAGAGAGCTGCAACGAAGCGAGCGGACCGCGGCTGTGCTTTTCAATCAAGCTCAGCGTCATGCCCGCATCCGGGCGAAGCGCCTGCGCATCCGGGACTTGCTCGCTGGCTTTACAGCGTCAGACACGGACACGGGGCAAGAGCTTTTGCCTCGCATGGTCCAGGAGGCTGAAGTCGAAACAAGCGAAACAAGCAAGACAAGCAAAACCAGCGAAACAAACGAATCAAGCGAAACCAGCGAAACCAGCGAAAGCGCCTCTCCCGGCTCCAGCGACATCCACCGAGCACATCAGGCCAGCGATACCAGCATCATGCGTGCCAACACCGGAGCCATTTCTCTCTCAGGTTGCGTGCCGCGCCGGACTGCATCTGCGTCGGTGGGTAGACGCGGTATCCGGGCTCCAGGTCCTGTTCACTGCGCCGCGTATTGACCAGTAGCTCCCACGACGGCTACGATTGAGACGGTCTTTCGACAACTCCTTGTATTCATGTCTTCCCAGACCGCGCATCTTTCGACACTATCACCCACCTACGACCTACGTTTGCGGTCAACAGGACCGACCACATTCACTCACCCCCCTTTCCCACCCCACGATGTCATTGTTTCAGTTCCCTGCCTCATTTCCTACGGCGTTATTTTCCTTTTTCTTTTTTTCCTTTTTAGCCATGTGGCTCTACTTTGCTTTGGGCTACTCCTTTGCCTCTCACGTTAGCGCAGCGATTTTCCGGGTTACTTCTTCGCGGCAGGATCAAGGCCGATCCACGGGCTCTGCCGGAGTTTTCACACATTCATTTCTCTGCAGCGGCAGCGACCTGCTCAGCACGACGGCGCCCATCACGGTGCACTACATCTGTATTGGCATTCACTCCTTTTTTTACACCGACTCATACCCCTTCCGTTCCTTTTTGTATTACTTTATTGGTACACTATAACGAGACACGACCAGACTGCAGAACTACAATGAAAGACCAGACCAGCGCAACGAACATGTTCGCTGGCTGATATTGCAAGAATCAGCCGCTGTATGCATGCCATTTGTGACGAGTGACGAACCTCCGGTGTACAGATGTGACGGACGTAGACGGAAGACGGACAAAGACGCGGCGTGACTCGTATGCTTGAAGCGTTGGGGTGCTTTGCCTTGAACGTTTGGGAGGGCAGACGAGCACAACGCCCTCCTCTGCTCTAGGACGCCATAACACGCAAGGGAAGCAGATAGACGCATGACAGCGGTAGGTTCAAGCAACAATGTCATGAGACTACAAAACCCCCGGTCCTCGTGTATGTTTTGGTAATATACAATCCGCAGGCAATTTCATCGTTTTTCGCCATCCACACCAGCCCCCCCCTCCCCTCCCCTCACACACGACCGCTCTACCACACCTGCCACCAGCTCTTCTTGGACACGGTCGCGGCCGCCGCAGCCGGCACCGCCTGGCCCTGGTTCTGCGCGTCCAGGCCTAGGCGGTCCAGCGGGCCACCCTCCCGCTGGTTGGTGCGCTCCGTCTCCAGCGCCTGCTGCGCGCGGTCGGAGATGGCCCGGTACGCGGCGGCGGCCGCCTTTTGCTTCTGCTCCAGCGCCCGCACGACGTCGCTCTCGCGCACGCCCTGCGCATCGTCCTCCTCGCTCTGGCTCTCGTAGCCCAGCCGGCGCTGCGACGAGCCGGCGGCCTCGCCCTCTTCCTCGCGGGAGAGCGCAGACGAGAACCACGAGCGGGCGCCCGACGGCGTCGTCTTGGTGGGCTCGGCCGCCTCGGGCGCCGCCACCGGGGCGGGAGCGCCCAGCAGGCTGGGCATCCTAAAGGTCTCGCCACCCGCGCCCGCCGCACCGCCCTCGGCGCCCACCGTCTGCGCGTGGGCCGCCTCCACCATGGCCACCTGCTCGGGCGTGGCTTCGTTGCGCATAAACGCCAGGCGCGCGGCCGCCAGACTGTCGGCCTCCATCTGCGCCTGGGCGGCCTGGAACTCCTTCTTGCGGCGGCTGTTGAACCGCAGCATGTCCACCGTCGTGTACGCCGTCAGCAGACCGGCAATGGCTGGGAGGGGGGCGGTGGGGTTAGCAGGGATCGCAAAGACGGCACGTGAAGCGGGACGCACCAGTAAACCCAATCAGGCCGACAATGGTGAAGCGGTGGGCATTGTCAAAGACACGGCGCGTGCCGCCAATGACGCGGTCGAGCTTGGAGACTTGGGCGTTCTTGGCGGCCTGGTGGGCGGCGCGCAGACGGGCGACCTTTTGCTCGGGGGTCTCGCCGGCCATGGGCGCGGCGGCGGCGGCGGCCCGGGCACCCGGCGGAGGAGGCGCACGAGGGCCACCCGGGCTGGTGCCGCGCCGCGCCGGGCGGCTGGCGATGCTGCTGGTGGCCGGCTGTTGGCGGGGCTCTGGAAGCGGGCGTTGTTGGTGGCCTTGGTTTTGCTGGAGGAAGAGGAGGACGAAGACGAGGACGAAGACGAGGCAAAGGCGGCTTGGGACGAGGTGGCCCGGCGGACCGAGGCGGCCGCGGCGGCGCTCCAGGCGTGGGGTGTCGTCGAGGTGAAGCGCGTGGCGTCCGAGACGCTGCGCGGTGGTGTCGAGATGGCCATGGTCGGCTGTGATGCGGCGTGCCGCGTCGGTCGTCAGTGGTCAGTGGTCAGTCGTCGGACTCGTGCTCGTGCTCGTGCTCGTGCTCGTTCTCGCAGGCTTGCAATTGCAGGTGAAGTCGCTGCTGTGTCAAAGGCGCGGGAGTGGGCCGACTGTGGTTCAGTGGTCGAGCATCAGGAGATCTTTGCCGTCGGTCTCTGGTGCAACTTTTCCGCCCAGCAGAAAGACCCCTCTAGTACAAAGTACATACAGTGTGCAGAGCGCCCGCCCTTCAGCGAGGACTCTGTACACTGTGATTGGTCTTTGATTACACTACGAGACCCACCTGCCAGCTGGCGGAAACGTCAGACTCAACAACAGGCAAAAGGATCACCAAAGAACAGTGAAGAAAGAAAGGAAACAAAACAACGGACAATGTGGCAGGCTCAGAAGAATTCGGCTCTATAAACCGAGACAGTGTCTGTAAGGTTGCGTAGAGAGTCCTTCATCTTTGCTACCCCTGTTGGTTGCAAGAGCAACGCCGAGCAACTTTGCATCTGATTTAAAGCCCTAATAGATTACAGCTCCTACAAAGCCTCTCTTCTCTCTTCTCTCTTCGGTTATGCCACAGCCAGCCTCCGTTGTTAACAAAAAAACAAGCGGCCGCATAAACCGACCAAAAAAACAACGTACAGCAGCGGGTATTCGCTGGTCGTCACCGACCCAACTACTAATCCGCCGATTATCGGTTTGACTAGGGGAGAGCGGACGGGATCCCGTATTCTCCGATATCTATGGCCGTACGTGGAAGATGAGGGCTACGTCCGAGTAGATGGAGTCTTGTGAGCGGCCAAAGGACGCAGCTCCGATCAGTTTGTAGCTGCTTATCTGACGTGAGAGAACAGGGTCAAACGGGGGACGAATGCAAGTGTGCCTGTGAGGATTAAATTTGAGAAGAGCAAACAACAGGGGTATGTATATCATGAGGCAAAACAACACGAACAGATACTAGATGGCCTGGTGATGGCACCAAAAAGGCCAAGCAGCCCAAAACTATGCAGGCAACAAGCGAACGGAAAGAGACATGTGAAAAAGAAAGAAGTGGACAAAGAGAAAAGAAAATAGAGAAGTGGACAGAGAAAGGAAAAGAGAAAAGAGGAGACGTTGGCCGCAGAAACCTCCACGGCCCTACGCTCAAAGCCGCCGCCGCCGGCCTCGACTGGATCCTTCGGCACGCTGGGCCAGTACATCGCGCAGCAGGGGTCGTCTTTGCTCCGGTCCTTGTGGTGTACACGGACGTGTCTGGGAAAAACTGTCAGAAAGGGGACGCAGAGGAGCGGCGCACATGTCTCATCGTACCTTTGCAAGTTGTCCCGGCGGGGGTACTTGCGCTCGCGGTCCGGACAGAACGGGCACACATAGCGCGGCGACTGGTGCACGAGGCGATGGCGGATCATTTCGTTTTTTGCGCTTGAAGCCCTTGCCCGACTCGCTGTGCGGACAGTCGGGGATGGGACAGTAGTGCGGCCGGGCCGATGAGTGCACGTTGGCGTGCGAGTTGAGCAGGTATTGCGTCGGGAAGGGCGTGGCCGTGCAGCCCGGGACGTCGCACTTGTACGGGCCCTGGGCGGCCGTATGTGTTGCTGGTGACGTTGGCGGTAGCGGTGGTAGTGGCGGTGGTTGTGGCGGCTGGTGCTGTTGGTGTTGATGTTGCAGGGGTGGGAGTGGTGGCGGCGGGAGCGAAATGGCCAGATGCTGTTGTTGTTGCTGCTGCTGCTGCTGCTGTGGCTGCATCGGCGACAGGTGTCGCCCTGTGGGAGACGGCCGCTGCCTGTGGCTGGCGAGAGACTCCATCAATGGCCTTTGGCGCGACATGCTGTCGTGTCGGACGGGCGACAGAACCATGGCGTCGGGACCGGGCAGGGGAGACCCTGCCATTGGACTCAACCGATGTCCGGGCGAGGCGGCGGGCCGGCCCGTCGAGCCGGGCGTGCTGTAATATGGCTCCGGGGTCGGTGTATCTGCGCCGTACTCGGTCGTTCCTCGGCGGCTGCCGCCATAGCTGCTCGGCGGCGCACTCTGCGCCGCGTAATACGGCTGGCCACCACCCGGGTGCCCCCGTACTGTCCGGCGCTGCCGTCCGGCGACGCCAGATCGCTCGTTCGACAATGCGTCGTATCCGGCGATGTCGGGGACGAATGGTGCGGATGCGACATGGACCGCAGGCGAGTAAAGCTGGTCTGGGGCGCGACAAAAGAGGGCGGCCGCCGGCTCTCGGCACCGGCCGGACTGGACTCGATCAGCGGACCTGCGAGGTGCTCACGAATCGGAGGCAAAAGGGTCTGTTGGGGCGGGCCAATGCTGCCGCTGCTGCCGTGGCTGCTGGGCGTATGGCCTGCCGGCGTGTTGGCGGACATGGGCGAAGCCGCATGGTTGATCTCGTGCCGCGGTGCGCTATATGGCTGCATCGGGGGCAAGGACGGAAGGGGGCCGCCGGTCGACGGCCGGCCGTGGTGAAAGTTGGCCTGGCTCCGGGGCGAGAACGCGGTGACCTGCGCCGGGGACGCCGCCATTCCGGGGGCACTGGGCGAGAACGGAGAGGGATAGTCATAGGGTGAGTGTGCAGATGACGGAGTCGCAGACGCCGCCCCGGTGCTGCCAACAACGGGCCGGTCGTCTCGGAGCACAATGGGTGGCAAGGCCGTCGAGGAAGCGGACACGGCACCAGGCGCAACGGCAGACGCCGGTGTCAACCCCTGGAACTGGTCAGCTTGGTGGTTCTGGCTCGACAATGTGCTCCGGGACGAGAGGAGAATACAGGGACGGCGTGCTGTGACGAAAAAGAACACTGGCGGCGCATGTGGGCTGGTCCGAGGCCGCTGCCACTCCTGCTGCCTGGCGCCTCCATGGACCCAGCTGAGGGGCCAGGCTGCCGTTGCGAGGACGGCAGGCTGCCGTCCAACCGAGGTGCGCCGGGTGCCGCGGAATCGGGCTTGAAAACACCGACGTGGTCTCGTTTTGCTCCTGGCGACCGTGGGCGTGGCGGTAGTGCCAGACGCGAGCCCGGCGTGCTCCAAGAGCGGCTGTCCGTGGTATCGCACAATCAGGCGGCCCGTCCCGCCCAGGCTTGACAACGGCACCTGGCACAGCCGCGTCTAGGACAGCTGAATGTGCGCCTGTAAAGGGAGCCGCGCCCGGAGCGGCCGATGCAGCTTGTTTCCGTACATCGTCATGCCCGTACTTTCGCTCCGGCCTGTCTTGCTGCTGCGGCCGCAGAGGCGGCGGGCTGGGCTCGTCCACAGACATGGCGGCATTGCCGGTGCCTGATCGTCGTCGGCTTGCTGGGGCCTGTCCGCGCCCCTCGCCGCGTACTGGCCGGGCTTCCCCTCTCTCCTGTTGCTGTTGCCGCTGTTCCGGCCCTGATGGCCGGGCATCCGTTGAGTAGTGCTGCCCTGACTCTCCGAGAAAGAGACGTATGTGGTACTGGGCAGATAGATCGCTGTGGTCCCTTGGGCGATGGTCCTTGTCTGTGTGGTCCACATTGGCGTTGTCGCTATCCGAATTGTCGTTGATAAACTCCGAGGTCGACTCGCGGGTCCGGACGATTCCGTCGTTTGCGTCGTTTTCGTTTTCGTCGGGTTCGTCGGTTTCGTCGTTTTCGTCGTCCTCGGACTCGTCAGAGGGCTCGAGTTGGCTTTCAAAGTGAGCAATATCCGGGTTTCGCCCGCCGTCCATGTAGCCCAGCAGCACAGTCCGCCCCCGTGACGGCTTGATCTTGGGTGGACGGTTAGAAGAGGAACGGTGACGGGAGGTGGAACAAGAGGAGTGTTTGGAGGAACGACAAACTTCAGTCACAATGGCCGGGGGGCTGGGAGCAATGCACAGCTTCAGCGTCTTTGGCCGTAGGGGCGGAGTCCCCGCGGGTCGATGCCATCCGAATCGTACACATCCGCCGAGCGGAGGGAGGCAAGGGTTGCACTGGTGGAGTGTACCGAATTCATATCGTCCGGCCGTGCTCGTCCCTGGCTGGGCAGAGGGGACGGCTCGATATTATAGAAGACGGGGGAGAAGAAGGCGCAGGGTGGGGGGGGGAAGGAGCAAAAGTAGAGCAGCCAAGGCCAGGCGAAGAGGAGGCACAGGAGCGATAGACGATGCACGCGGAGGGATGATGTAAGACAACTGTGAGAAGCTGGTGACGGGAGGGTAGGCCTCGGTGGCATCAGATCGCCATGGGGTGGTCGAGTACAGGTCAAACAACAGCTGTGCCAGGGAACAGAACAGCAACAGGCCCGGGGAAGGCAGGTGGTGGTGGACAATGGTTACAGGCGGGACACTGCTTGTGCTTCTTGGTACGAGGACGAGGAGGACGAGGAGCCTGAAGGAGAGGTGGCCGGCGCAGAACCGACAGGGGGTCAAGCGGCTGAAGGGTTGAGGGGGATAAAGAGACAACGGAAAAGGGCAGGCCAGGTCGGGCGGGACAGGGCTCGCGATAGAGTGCAGACTGGACGACAAGAGGCCACAAGGACACGACGGGAGGGGACAGGGCGAGACAGTGGCCCCCAGAGAATCGAGATGCTCGCTGGCTGTCTCGTCTCACAGACGGGCGTGCCGTCCGGCTATTTCGCCTTTGTGAACGGCAGCCAACGTCGAGTGTTGCCGCTCTATAGATGGTAGACACAAGCAAGAGGGACACCTGCTCGCACCAGCACAACTCGAGCAGACACAAGGAGGGGCGATGAATGACGCGGGCGCACAGGAGCCCAACGAGTCAACAAGGCACACTCTTTGCATGCACTAGCTGCAGTCGACAGGCACGCAGAGGACTGGCAAGGCGGCGGTGATACGGGTGCAGAAGCTGCAGAAACTGCAGAACGTGCAGAACGTGCAGAGTGCAAAGCTGTCCAGAGCGGGCGTGGCAGGTCGATGGTGTGATGGGCGAACGAGTCGAGGCGTGGCAAGGACCACAAGGCCAAGGAGACACAAGATGGGCGGGCGCTCAAGAGTTGGGACTGGTCCGTCGTGGGCTTCTCAACGTCCCTGTGTCGTCTCCTTTGGTCTGGAGCTCGCCTTGTTGAGGATCGTCGGTAGAGGTCTGATCGTTCTACGATACAGTGGCTGTTGGCGGCCTTCCTTGTTTTATATTTCTGTCCTGGAGAGATCCTTGCAGTCCCGCCGCGTGGCAAGGGTAGACTCGGTTTGATCTATCGTGGCTTCCGGCGGCTTCGTTCTTTCGTTTAGGCGCTGGCCATGGATTCAAGAGCCCTCGTTTGCTCGGTTGGCTTCTTTGGCCTATCCGCTGAAGCGGATTCGAGAAAAGCTGGGTTGGCGAGTCACAGTCACAGCCGCGGATGTCGGTGTCGTTGTTGTTGTCGTTGCCGTGTCTGGTGCAGTCGTACACAACAAGACAATGCAACAAAACAGAGCTGTGCTCTGCCGTGGCGTGTAAGCTCGTGTGCTGATGTGCCCTGGACGTGCCTGTGCCTGGTCCGAGGTCGGGCTCTTCTGTCCTGATGTTGTGCGGCCCGGTCCAAGTGCAGTACGCTGCGTCGTGACTGTTTCTTGTTTCAACGGCAAGCCATATGCTGGCACCCGGGGACAGGTCAGAGAGAGAAAGAATACAGTGCGTGTCGTTTCGAAGCTTGCCCAACGGCCTGCACAACGCTGTTGAGGCTGACGAGGCTGGTGAAAGGACGCCACGAGGTCCACGAGGTGTCTAGAGCGAGACGGAGGCACAGACCAGGGACGGACAGGGACCACGACGCCGTTCAACACGTGGACTGGTGCTCTGCCCCTTGCTGACGCGTCTGCGGAAGAGGCGGCGACGGCGGATGATGTGAATGTGGTGGTACAGTGATGTTGGCGAGCAGCTGAACGGAACGTGCACAAGTCAATGTATGTCGCAAGAGGGCTTGGCTGGCGGGGTTGCAGACTCGCGTGAGGGTGAGGGTGAGGGTGAAGGTGAGGGTGAGCCAGTGGGAAGAAAAGACAAGCCAGATAAGGGGAAAGGAGAGGCACAGCTCTGGAGAGGCAGCTCTGAGGAGATGCTTGTCAAGAGAAGAGGGAAAGGAGCGATCGAGGCGGAGATACAGAGTTTCTACGAGGCAGCAGGAGGGTAGAGAAAAGGAGGCGAGCATCTGAGCATTGCAAAGGGCGGCATCCAACCCAGGAAAAAAGAGAGAAAAAGAGAGAAAAGAGAAAAAGAGAAAAAGAGAGAAAAGATGCGCAAAGGTGGCAACGCAGGAAAGAGATCGGCGATAGAGACATGGATGGGGAGCCGCGCGGTGCCTGGCCCAGTCCAGTCGTTGAAGATGTGATGGAACGAGCAGGCGGCCTGCGACCAGCTCGTTCTGGCCCCGATCCCTTGTCGCTGGTCGAGTCCTGCGCATTTCCACATTTCCACACTTTACACTTTCACACTTTCACATTCACGGCAAGTCTGAAGCGCTGCGGAGGGTGGGGGGGTTCGCCGCGCTTGTGATGACGAGCAAAAGGGCGGAGGGTGTGTTGCATGGTGCTTGCTGGGGAGGAAGAGTGGAGAGCTGGAGGCGCCGAACCGACTGACAGGAGAAGACGGGCAGAGACGGGCAGGAAGACGGACAGGAAGACAAAGGCCATGCCATGGCAAGAATCACAGGAGCCGCTGGGACACAGGAGCCGAAAACGACCAGGGCCACCGTCTAAACGTGCGGACAACTGGCAAGGATGCACGAAGCCGAAGTGGAGATGAGGGAAAGCCGTGGTCACGGTGAAGAGGCAAGACGCCCGAGGATGGCTGAGGGATCACGGCCCTCGCACATTTCGTTTCGTCCTCGTTCACAGACTCCCGCCCATCTCGATGCTACCTTGCTAAGGAGTGCCCCATGTGCGTGGAGGAGGCCACAGTCTCGTCACAGGTACGCACGTCGCACTCGCAGGATCACACGGAAGAAGGGTGGACTCGCCACCGCCTTTTGAGGCGGAGACGGCAGTGGGCAGAAGAAAAGAGCCCCAGGCGAGCTAGCTGGGGTTGTGTTTGGCTGGGCGGAGGCCGGGGCTGGACGGGGCATGGCATTCCTGGACAAGGGTGTGGCCGTGTGGGACATGGTGGACAGCCAAAGAGTGGCCGGCACTTGTGTGTTGCTGCGAGAGCCATGACAGCAGGCCAAGCCGGCCAACGGCCTGCAGACTGGACATGTCTTCCAGGGACCACGCAGAAAAGCAGAAGCCCGCCAAAAGCTGATCTGAGGTGAAGAATGCGTGATGGAAAGGGTGGCTGGACTCGGGCTTTGAAACGGCACCGCTGCGTAGGACGTAGGGAAGAATGAGGAACATCGTGGGAGGAAGCGAAAGGTCAACGCTCCAGAGAGACGATGGACCAAAGGGGCCAAGACGATGGATCAAAAAGGTCCAAGGTGAATAGGTCTTGCTCCGGGGCACTGCAGACTGACAGTGGATTGCGGTGCGAGCCATACGGCCTTGCTGCTCGATATTGACATGGACATGGGCGACTCGCCTTGTCACTGATGCAGGATCCCTGCACCCTGCGCCTACAGAATACTCTATCTCTAAAGGTCATGCAGATACGAAGCATCAATACGATACAAGGTGTCGAAAGGCTGTGCGAGGGGGACGAGGCCAGAACGTCGGAACAGACGAGGGAACCAGGAAGAAGACGAACAAGGGCAAAGGAATGCGCCAGTCGAGGCGATCTAGGCGATAAGTCGTCACCCATCTCGGTTTGACTTTCTGACGTTCGCCATGGTAAGAGGAGGAGAGCTTCTATTAGAACGGTCCTCGTCGTGCTTGGGAAGCGTGTAGTTTGTCGTGTTGTGCTGAGCCCAATAAACGTATACTTTGTACATATGCCGCCACCCGCACACCACACACAGAGCCCCAAAAGAGCCTCCATGCAAGTCGTAAAAGCCTCATGTCTGGCCAACCGTCCCCCCTACTCCGTGCAGCTACTCAGTAAATTGTAGTACTACTCCTACATGTACATTGATGGCACCAGCCCACGTCGTGGACAAGGCATACAAAGTACACGCAGAACGGAAATCCGGCCCAAATGCAGAGAGACAAATGCAGAGAGAAGCAGTGCAGATACGCTGCACTCTCTTGTCCCTCTTTTGCCCCGCCGCGGTCGCTTTCTCTTCACCTTCTTTTCCACCGGCGCTTTTGATAGCTTCCGAGACACCAAAGGGGGAAAGGCCCGCCCTTTGGCTTGAAGAGAGCTTATGTGCAAAGGTCCCATAGCCCAGAGTCGTGCAGGCTTGCAGGTGACCTGTGGGCAGTCACATCGTGATTATAGTGTTGGGCTGGTATGGGTGCCGGGGTTGAAAAGTGAGAAAGGCCAGAAAGAGGCCAGAAAGAGGCCAGAAAGAGGCCAGAAAGAGGCCAGAAAGAGGGAAGAGAAGCATCGGCAGTTGCTGGGGCTCACAGGATGTGCTCTACGAGTCGGTTCTGGCGAGGCATGCTACGTCCTGTCTCTTTGACTCCAAAGCACTGCTCCGATCATTGGACATAGCTCGGCGAGTGTGTAAGTCGCAGTCAGGTTATCTTACCGTCACCCTTCCGACGTGCAGGGCTGGCAGGGAAAGGTGCAGGACCAACGTGTACAATGTAAAAATACAAAGCTGCAGGGAATACGACGCACTGAGGCACGCTGTGCGATACGTACGATACGGCGTACGTCGTACGAACGTACTCAGTACAAAGTACGTATTGACAAGACGCCCTCGAACGCGTACATGTACTTTGTACGAGTATTCCGTGGTGGATAACGAAATGAAACGAAACAGCTCGGGCAGAGCAAGAGGCGGAAAACCTGTCAACTGAGACAAGCCCAGGGCCAGGACCACAGAAATAAAAAAGGACTAGCAGACAGCAGGGAGGCTCATAGTGGAGTCTGGGAGTGGAGGAGGCTTTCACGGCTTGGAACGGACACGGGTTTGGTATGTTGAAGGTTGAGCCCGCCCGCCCGATGCCAGTGGAACGAGGACGAGTTGCACATGTACTGGATGGATGTTTGCAAAGACTAAGTCTACAGACTGTGGATCGTGAGGTTGTTGCCAGTTGCGGTTCTCTGACTTTGTGCAGTTGAATACGAGAGGACGTGACGGCAGCGAGTCTGGAACGGGTCCACGGGTCAGCTCGAGGCAAGAGAGGAGCACCAAGGGACCACAACCAAATCGATGCGAGCCATTGCACGAGGGGAGAGCAAAGACTGCAGAGACACGAAACATCTCGATGGGCCGTCCGGTTACAGTAAGGTCTGGCTACAGTCGATGGCCACACACACCACCCACACAATCCACACAACCCACACACCGACTGCGGGAAGCGGTCGGGCAAAGGAAGGGAGCGGAGCGGCCGTTTGTCTTTGGGCTGTTCAGGAGCGCGGGCGCCGGGCGACGATGTGAGGTTGCAGATGGTGTCCTTTCTTGGAAACGACACGTTCTCCAATACAGTCGTGGTGAAGTGAGATGTAGTACGAAAGACGGGGCCAGAGGAACGCCGGCTGCTCTTCCGTGATGCCCGTTTTCCATCCTGCCCGCTGCAGGGTGACGGGAGGTTCCAGCCGCAAGCTCACGTAGATGGGCGTTGGATGCACTTGTTGTGGGCGCGCAGTCTCACTTCTGGAGACAAGATGGCCAAGTCACTTTCGGTATGTTCCGACGGGTTGGCCTTGTCACGACGCACTCAGCGCGCTTTCGGCGGTGAGCAAGACCTACTCAGTTCGAGTAGACTCCCGCGTCGAGAGAACGACACCGAACTGGAGCCAAACAAACGAGGTCGGCAATGTCCGTCCAAAGCGAAAGACAGACAATACAATTCAAGCGCGAGTGGACATCCTTCATCCGAGACATGGGCATGGGTGCGCACGGAAACGGAGTTGGGCCTTGTACGTCCTCGGACATGAAGAATCCAATGGACTTTGTCCCCACAGGATAAACCAGGTGGCGGACAGCCGACTAGGCCCGTGCAGGCAAAGGGCTGGGTCCGTGAACAAAACAGACGCCAGCGGCTCCAGGCGGAGAGTGCGGATTTTGTTCCGTCGCGAGCCTTTGGACAAGCTGGTCGACGTCGTACGTCGTACGTCGTACAGGACCGTCGATGCCAAGCTGGCTTTGTCAAGGCTGGACACCCGATTGTCAGTGCAGGCCACGAAACTCACCAGCTCCACCAAGCGCACCTCGCCATTCCCCATGGTCGAAGCGTTTCTACAAGCCATTGTGCGGCGGCGCACGTTTGGGCGTTGGCGCTATGCTCGTACGTGCGTCGTGGTGAAGAGGATAAACTCTCCATCACAAACGGCACATCTCCACTTGGAGGCGGCGCACATCGTTGCCGTTTGGGGCATGGCGCTGGCGTCGCTGCCACTGTCCGGGTCGCCCCAAAGATATCAGATGGAGCGTTCAGGAGCCGCACGAAGATGCAGCGAGGTGCTCAGTGAATACGAGAGGATGAAGAAAAGACGAAGAGGAAGAAGGAAGAGGAGAGGTGGTCAGAAGTTCGGACGAAGACGTCGACAAGATTCTGCCGTCTACTGCGAATCTGTTTCCGTTCCTCGCCGTTCGATCTGTCTGATGTGATGCGTTAGAGGGCTAGCAGGGCGAGTGGGATAGGTGGTTACGACGTACGAGCACATACAAGTATGCACATCACGAGGTATTGCGTCGATGCTTCTTGTCAGTGAGGTGGAGCCTCGCCGTGCGGAACGGAGAGGGGCGGCTGGGAGGCATGGGTGACTTTGTCGGCATGGACAAGGCTGCGAGGCAGAGGATGGGGACAAGCTGGCGAGAGGAGGGACGGGCCAAGCATCGAGGACGGGCCAAGCATCGAGGCGAGGCAGGACAACAGGCGAGGCCAAGGAGCGCGTGACGCACAAACAAGGAGGTACATACGGTACTTTGTAAATGCAGAAATCAAGGGTGCAAAAGAGACGTCCGAGGATCACCGTCGATAACGGGCCCTTGTCAACAGACGGAATTCAAACTGACAACTCATATTAGCAAGACAGCTCGCAGAGTACATGTACGAGTGATACTGCTCATATGATGTACTCGGAGATAGCAAAGAGCCCGTACTCGTAAAGTTCTATCCACTACAAGATAACAGACTGATCGAAAGCTTCAAGTCAAAGCTGCCAGCCTGCGACCTGCATCAAACGCCGAATAGGCGAACGGGCGCGAGCTGGCCTTGAGTCGCCTTTCCAGGCTGGGCCCACCCATGCCCCTTTCTTCCTTGTCAGACTAGCTCGGCTCTCGTTGAATCCCGTTTTCCGTGGAATCTGTCCTGGCGAGTTATACGACGCAGACGAAAGCTGTGATGCCAGGAGCTGGGGCAGAAAAGAACGTTGCCATGTGCTTGGGGCCTGGCTCCCGATCCCTTAATGTGAAAGCAGGCCGGTGGAAGAGACTGCACATGGCCAAAGCGGCGCACTCGTACGAAGCAGGGCTGGTGCAAAGACGGGCGTGAGAACAGAGAAGAAACAAAATAGAGGTCGAACATTACACAACAGAGAACAAAAAATGAGGCTAATGTCATGCGGAAATCAAACTAGACAACAGCAAAGAGCTGCACACCCAGACGAGCCGCATTGCCCACTCGCCATGCACACCGTATGCAAGCTACGTTCCAACGCCTGGCTTGGTCTGAACACAGAGGACGTGCTGCATCGGTGCCACACACCGCTCAATGCTCCAAGATGTGCTAATGAAGACGGAAAGTATGAAAACCCAATGTCTTTTGGGCTGCCGACTTCGTACATGGACTTTGCCTAATAGCCCCAAGCCCGCCCTGCCAGCCCAGCCCCCTGCCCAGAGAAGCGAGGCGGGCCTCCAAAAGGCAAGGCCCGTTCATGTAGAACAGAGCAGCAAAAAGGCGTGGGCATTCCTCGCTTACCCGCGCCAAAAGTGGCTTGGCCTGGCATCGTTCTCGCCTTGACTGCATGAGCCATGCAGGGATCTTCTAGAAGAACGGCATCCTTTGATCTTGATAGCATACAAAGTTCGGAAGCGGAAGGACGCGGGTCTACAATGTACGTCGTACAGCTCGACGTGGGATCCGAGCCCGACCCCGTCAACAAAGTCCCCTGTAACGGTGCTGAAAGAGACGGAGCAGTATGGATGGCGGCCCGATGTCGTAGGTTCTCTTTCGTAAAAGTGAGAGTTGTGGTGCCTGGATTGAGATGACGACTGGCTGAACGAGAAGGGCACTCTCTCGTCGACACTTTCTGTCTTGGAACCTCCCATATCTCGTCCCTCCATGCCACATTCCTCTCCGCGCAGACACATTTCACCTCGTATATCCCGGTCGTTGGGACATCAGGGCTTCAATCGCCGTTGATGTGCAAAGTAGATGCCGCCTGATCAGCCGACCCATCCATCCCACCAAAACGGTTTTCCCAAATGTAAAATGGCAACGGCGACTGAAATTTAGGGCCGTTTCGACGGCGTCCGTATCGAATCTACCAATACGAGTGGGTAGGCTAACTTAACAGAGTCAAAGAACGAAAAGTGAGGCATTAAGAAGCCCAGTGTTCAGCCGCCAAGAGCGGAGAATCAAAGCAACGGCTGCTGTTGGGTCTGGCTGAGCCGCAAAACAGCCCTTGTTGGGACTCGCAATGAAGCAGTTCATATCGTATGTCGGAGAGGGCGGAGCAAGTTTGTTCCTCGTCCATACGTCCTCGTCCAATCTTTGACGCTCCTCGTGCACTCGGAAGTGGTCCTTCTTGCTACGCTACGGCATCTCCATCTCGGCCTTGCCAACGTTGTTACTTGCTAAAGATTGAAAACAAACAGCCAAAAGGCTAGGTTGGCTGTTTTAAAACCCCCAAAGGCACGTTGGAGGAGGCTCAGGGCAGAGGAGTCTCCTTTGGTCTTTGTTGAGCATACAGCAATAAGAGACCAGCGGCGCGGACGAAAGCGAAGCGACAGTCAGCCAAGAGTCCAACGCCACGGTCTCGTTACGAGGGCCAACGCCCAGGTGCCCCTTTTTGACATTGTCTTGGTTCAGGCAGTGAGGCACGAGACGCAGCTTTCCATCACACAGTTCTCGCTCGTTGGCTCTCACCTCTTTGACGCTGCAAAATTACGTTAATGTCGCTTGTTTCCCTGTTTTGATGCTTCCTTGTCGACGCTCGTCCGTCCGTTCCCAATCTGCCAGAGACGCATGCCGAAGAAGCTGCTACCATCCCGTCCCCCCTCAGCACCCAATGACGACGCTGACTTGCGACACCTTGTGCCTTGATCCTCATGTTTTGGCAGCTATCCATACGATCACAAACCAGGTGCAAAACGCCACCAAATATACATCTGCAGAAAAGCAACCCCAAGCTGACGACTGGTCAAAAGTCGTCGGGATATGCCCCAAACTGCCCGGGCAACCTGTTGCCAGCCCGAATGGGAGCTCTTGGCAAAACTGCAGAGGGAAGCCTTACGCGTCCTTTGATTCGTCTGTCGAGGGGCAAGAGGATGAGCAGCGTTTTGTACAAGAAGGAGGCGAGGCAAAAAGAGAAAAGAAGAAGGGGAAGAGCAAACGGAGGAAAGTGAGATATACTCAATAAAAGAGAGGGGTTGAAGGAACGACATGCGATACGTATGCGTGGCCAGGCTGCCCCCCGACAAAGCAGGGCTGCCACTATCGTCGTCGTCTTCACATCTGCACTTGCACGGTTCTCCGTGGTCGGCCAACTCTTCAATATGACTTTACGGGGCAACAGGGCACTGATCGGGCGGCTGCCGTCTTTGACAATCCTATTCAGCCATCACGTCTAAGTGCTCCATCCTCTTCCCGCCGATGCACGGCTGAACACGGCAGGCGTCTCGGGCATGGCCAGTAGCAGCCCTGTCCCTGCTGGAGCAGCTTGTGCAGGTGCTCCCACGAGAGCGTGTCTTGAGCCTCCATGTCTCGATCTCGACCCTTTGTTCGAGCCATAAAGCCAAAGCCAAAGCCAAAGCCAACGAGCCTGTCGTGCAGATGTCGTGCAGACGGCCACGCCTATTGTGTACGCCGTACGTCCTCTCCCGGTCGTGCCTTCCTGTTCTAGGTCCGTCGGCAAGTCATACCGGATGCTCCCGCTCCCGTGCCGGAGCCTCGAGCCGAAACGAGGCAGTCTCTGGCTGCCTTTGCGGCCGCGCCTTCCGTGTTTGTCAAAAGCTGGCCACGACTCGACTTGCGAGAATTACATAAGCTGGCATCGCATCGCATCGTGATGCTCAGTCTGAGCAAGTTATAGAGCATCACGATGGGACGCGTGTAATAGCGAACGCGACTAGCCTCGGCGCTTTGAAGCCGCGGTAGTGAACTGACAAACGAGCTCGCCACCTCTTGTCAGAGCCGGCCACTAGCTCCGAAAGCGGATGGCCGCTTGTGTGCTTATTGGAGGGAAACGCTCCCCAGCTCTCCTCCCTTCTCCTCACTTCTCACGTGTACGCGCTGATCCTCCGCAAAAGCCAGTTCCAGCCAGCGACTGGGCTGATTTAGTGCAGTAAAAAGTCAAGTGTAGATATGTACTTTCTAAGGTGTGAGGCGCGTCGAGACTGTAAAAACGGGACCGGTGCCAGTCAGTTCATTTTCGCAGAGGGTCGCGTGGAAACGAAATGAGGGGAAGGGCGAGCAAAACTAGGCCGATGGACGAAGCTGCGGAACCGTGAATCCGACCATCGTATCTACCCAACAACCGTCTGCTTCGTCTGTTCGTCTGTTTCCCGCAGCATCATCGTCCAGACATCGTCGCATCGCCGCATCGCCGCATCGCCGCATCGCCAGCCTTGACTCTCTATATCCTCCAACATGCCTGCTACCATGAAAGCTGTCGTCTTTGACGGGCCCGGCAAGGTCTCCATCCAGGACCGGCCAGTCCCCAAGCGTGAGTCGGCGACGCCCCCAGCACCAAAGCCCGACTTCCGCTGCGCCGACACGCCACGCAAAGGAGGCGGCACCACACACGACGCAGTGCCTCCTTCTCGGGCGTCGTGCTGTCGCTCGTCGAGATGGTTTCTGTCGCTGTATCGAGGATACGTCCATGCTAACGGCCCTTGGGCCTCGCAGTCCAAAACGACCATGACGTCATTGTCAAGGTGCAGGCCTCGGCCCTCTGCGGATCGTATGTCGGCCATCCCTTCCCCGTGCGCTTGTGTTTCTTTTGCTGTTGGTCGAGCGCGTCGCCCTGCTGACCAGCCAGCGAGCTCCATGTCTTCCGCGGCCACCAGCCGTCCGACACCGGCTTCATCATGGGCCACGAGTTTGTCGGCGTCGTGACCGAAACGGGCTCCGCCGTCACGACCGTGGCGGTGGGTGACAAGGTCGTGTCGCCCTTTACCACCTCGTGCCAGACATGCTTCTACTGCCAGCACGAAATGTCGTCGCGCTGCACCGACAGCCTGCTGTTTGGCTGCCCCAAGCTCGACGGCGGCCAGGCCGAGTTTGTGCGCATCCCCCACGCCGACGGCACCCTGGTCAAGGCGCCCGCCCATGTCGACAACAAGGCCCTGGTGCTCATGGCCGACATCTTCCCCACGGGCTACTTTGGTGCGCGCAACGCCTTCCGCCTGCTGGCGCCCAGGTCCAGCCCCAGGACGCTGTGCTGGTCGTGGTCGGCTGCGGCCCCGTCGGCCTCTGCGCCATTGTGGCGGCGCTCGAGCACAAGCCCAAGCACCTGTTTGCCGTCGACAGCGTGCCCAGCCGCCTGGCGCTGGCCAAGCAGCTGGGCGCCGAGCCGCTCAACTTTGCCGAGGACAAGGAGGGCATGCTGAAGCGCGTCAAGGCGGTGACAGGCGGCCGGGGCGCCGACGCGGCCGTGGAGGTGGTGGGCCTGAGCCCGGCGCTGCGGACGGCCTTTGACCTGGTCCGGCCGTTTGGTGTCATCAGCTCCATCGGCGTGCACAATGCAGAGGTAAGAAGAGCGCGCGACGACCAAGACCAAGCGAGGCGCCGTCTTCCCGTGTCCCCGTGGACGCCACCGCGACTAACCGTCTCGTAGATCCCCTGGACCGGCAATGAAGGTTACAAGTACGTCGCATGCCGTTATCCCCCGGTGTCCGGACCGCCCCCTCCGCCTGACAGCCCTGCTAACGTTGCCAGCAAAAACATCCGCGTGCAGATGGGCCGCTGCCCCGTGCGCTCCATCTTCCCCGAGGCGCTCGACGTGCTGGCCAAGAACCAGGACAAGTTCAGCTTCATGTTTGACAAGATCATGCCGCTGGCCGACGCCGTCGAGGGCTACGACCTGTTTAACAACATGAAGGTGCAAAAGGTCGTTTTCGAGCCGTAGAGGCTGCGTCCAAAGAGCAAGCATGCCGCCGGCGTGCGAGAAGGTCATTGTCGTCGCTGTCTTGTAGCCATATGGACACCAATTCGATTGTCTTGTCTTTGTCTTTGTCGTATCGTATCGTATCGTCCGCCTCGTCTCAGTTCTGTCTCGGCTTGACGATTCCGTCGTGCATAACGTAGTACACCACCGACGAGTCGTCCTGCACCACGGCCAGCAACAGCCGCTTCGCACGGCGGGCGCCGCGCCATGCCGTCCAGTCGTCGTCGGAAGCCGCAGATGTCGTCTCGTGGTCCGCCGTCTCGTGGTCTGTCGTCTCGTGGTCTGTCGTCTCGTGGTCTGTCGTCTCGTGGCCGTCCGTCGTCTCGTGGACCGCCCGCGGCAGGGCATTCATCGAATCAAAGACGGCTGCAAACTCGCCCACCGTCGGCGTCTCTTCCAGGTGCACTGGCAGCACCCACTCGTATTCGGGCGGCTGCGGGATGCGTTCGTCCGCGCCCCGTGCCCGCTCAGCACGCATAATGGCGATCTGCTCGTCGGGGTGATGTATATGCGGCGCGGGGGGAGGCCAGAGAGCAGTGTGCGCGGCCCGCCTGTCTCTCCGTGGATGCGCATCTCGGTCCAGTCCTGCTGGTTCTCGAGGTTGTTGAGGACAATGTCGGCCAGGTCGCGATCCAGACGGCGGCCGGTGCCAGACGGTCGGGCTCCGGCTGTGGCCGCAGCCGACGAGTCCGCTGTTGTCGGCACTTTGAAAATGTTCATGTTGAAAGGAGGGTTGCTGTGTCGAACAAAGGACAGGGCCGTGGTTGTTGTCGGACGAGAGCTTGCACCTTGATGGTCGAGCAACGAGAGCTGTGGGAAGTATCTTACCTTTTAGCGCGGGTTCTGAACCCTGCTGTTCTGTTGCCCCACAGTTGTTCGGGTCAGAGCCCTGGTTTGGCCAGCGGTGGTGCCACTGTATTTAGAGATACCGCGGTACTACTCGTAGTGTCTAAACGACAAGAGTTCCATCACGACCAACGTTCTCAAGGGAACAATATCGCGTTGTACTGTAGTTTAGAGGCTGGCGCACCAGGACTGTAAACGTCGTATCCTTTGAGATCGTCGCAGAATCAGCCGCTCCTCGGGCAGCAAGCACCGCCAAACAGATACGGCAGCAAGGCAGAACTGGATTTTGTCATGTCTGCCTTTTGTACTTCGTACAGTCGATTCTTCGCTGGATGACCTCGAAGCCCGTCGTTCTCGTCCGTCTTCCGCTTGCCTCTTTGCCGAGTTACCACGCCACGTCCACTACCGTGTTTCACTCTTGGGAGATAGGACGGCGCAGGCCCGCCTCAGCGACATCATCGAGGTGGATGGCGAGACGCTGGCGGAGACGATGGGCGCCTGGAGTTTGCCTCTGGCATCGTAGGCAAATGTCGGAAGGCTTACGGGTGCGTCGTTCCACAGACTCATCGTGATGCAAAGTGGCTGATCACTTTGCTTGTATAACACAGCACGATACGTATGCGCACAGATAATACGCATAAACGTCACGACTGACCCATGGATGGCTGCTCTGTGATGACGTATATCACGACCTCCCGGATGCTGCTCTGATGGCCAATGTGCGATGCGCGATTGGTTGCGCCTTTATCACTCTGCATTTATCCAAGCCAGTCCTACTTCGCATCTTGCGTTTCCACCAGACAGGGAATCCCATTGAAACCCGGCATCCTCGGTGGCATTCTTCTTGGCCAAGAGATTGCTGACTGACGTCAGCCGCTCAACTGTTCTGAGCACATCGTCCACGGCTCTTTCTTACGAAATCTGCTGTCTTGGGCTCCGGCAATGCCTGGTCTCCGCACCCTTGCAGGTCATCTTACACGCAATGTCACTCTGCCAGACTGTCAGCAGCAAGACACGCTGTGCTGTGCCTCATCACGGCCATCTACTTTGTACATCGGGTAACATCGTGTGGTATTGTCGTGCTCGTCTCTACTCGTACTACTCGTATGTATTTCGTATCTTACTCTGGTTTTTGCTAGCTGCTGGCTTTGTCGCACGTGACCACGGGCTCCCTCTTTTTCACGTTCCATTCTTCCTCTCTGTCTTCCCTTTCTTCCTTTCTTCCTTTCTTTTCTTCTTCTTTTCCTCGCGTCGCTGTCTTTTTCGCCCCTGCCCCATCTTCCATCACCTGCGCGCCACTGTCCATTGTTTGGCGGCGGACTTTTATCTTAGTCCGAGCCCGTTTTGCCCATTAATTACACCGAGATTGGCTTTGCCCATCCGCGGCGTGTCCAGCGGCTGCCGAGGAACGCTCCAGCGCGGTGAGATGCTAAGGCATTTTACGTTCTGCCCTGGAACCAGCGGCAAAGTCCGCCCGGGCCCTTTGCCATCGTCGCCGCCAAAAGCGCTGCTAAGACTCTAAACACTGCCAGGTCCATTTATCTGTCTAGCGGCCTCTAGCGCTCTACGAAGTACACGCAGCTAGTGTGTAAATACGACTCGTACTGTAAATACTCTACGGCGCATGCTGATCCAAAAGATCAGCACATAAGAAAAGCAACGGCAGGCCAGGCAGGGCAGCAACAGTGCGATGCCGTGGCTCAGAGGGATCAGCAAAAGACGGTCCGTCAAGAGGCCCGCTCGTCTCTCGCATTCATCTCGCATTATTCTCGCCCTCTTTTGCCCTCTTTTGCCCTCCTTTCGCTCCTACGAGTATGCTTCCCCGTTCCGATACGGCTTGGACAGGTGCTCTCACTGTCTACGCTGCAGCCTCGTACCCTACAAAGTACACGACGTACGCCGTACGAGTACTCGTGCTTCGACTTTGTCCATTCATCACGCCTTGTTGTCTTTGTCTCTGTTCTCCTCTGTCCTCCTTCGCAGTTCGCAGCATCCACTTCTTCCGCGCCCTACTTTAAACCCCGTCACCCCGGCAGATGTGGACTGGTCGAGACCCTATCGTCGCCTCCCCCGTGCAGCCACTGACGGCGCTCTCTCCCCTTTCTCATCTTGGCCTGGCCTTCTAATCTCTCAGCCTGCAAATCGGATTGGGCCCCTAAAAGACCCGCCGTGCCAGCCCGCCCTCTCCTCGCCTGGAACGCATTGTCCAGAATCCAGAATTCCAAACGTACAAAGTACTCGTATCTTCCAATTGCCAACTGCCATTGCAATCCTGCAACATTCCCATTCCTTGTCTTTCGTCCTCTTCCTGGTCCATTACGACGGTATTGTGTATCTTAACGCTGTGTCGCTTCGCTGCCGTCGCAACCATTGACCGACCTGTCTCGGCTGCCTGTTTTTCTCTTTTTTTCTGTGGCTGCCGCTCGAGCCACCAGCCCTCTTGGAACAGCCCTCTTGGAACAGCCCTCTTGGAACAGCCGTTTTGTTATTGCGTCACGGCTGCTCGTCTTGTCCTGCCATCGACTGGATCGACTTGGATTCGATTCGCTTGATCGAATTGGTCGACAGCAGACCAGGTTGGGCACTTGTGGCATTGGTGGCACCGACACAACGACACCCGTCTCGCCACCACAATCCTGCCGCCTTACAGACCCCTTATCCGCACCCCCCTCGAATGCGCGCATCATTGCACGTCCTCCAGAGTGGCGACCATCATGGGGCAAACGCAACCAACCGACCCAGGCTCCCCTTGGAGCCCTTCCCTGCTGCGGCCGTCTCGCCAGGCATTGAAATGGGCATCGTGCCCGCCGACAGGACCGACGGCCACTTTCGCAACATTGACTACGCCAACAACCCGAGCAGCGCGCAAAACGCACCGACCAACGACCCCAGCTTCAGCTTCAGCGACCGCCGAAACACTGTCGGCCGCGAGCGACGCGAGTCCATTGCCGCGCTCAACAGCCCCAACCAGCGCTCCTCCGAAAGCATCACGCGTAGGTTGTCCAAGAGCTTTCAGGAGTCCAACCTGCCGCCGGGGTTCCTCGCCGCCACTGCAGACATGACGTCGACCGTGATGACGGCGGCGCGGTCGCGGTCCAGTACGGCGCGGACCCGCTCGTCGACAGCCACGAGCGACGCCGAGGAACGCAGCAGGGCGCAGCAGCAGCAGCGGACACCCTCCAAGGGCGGCGACGGCACACTCGAGACACTCGAAGAGCAGAAACATCATTCTGCCTCGTACCCGGACGGCCATACCCCCGGCAACGACACCGGCAACGTCGACATGAGCCCGCCATACGGCGCCCATGCGGCCATTGAGCTCGCAAATGGCAAAGACGGCGATGCGGCCGCCACGGCCGTCTACCCGACGCTGTCGGCCGACGGGACACCCACGCCCAACGAACACGAAAACGGAAGCGGAAAAGGCGCTGCACCGGGCAGCGCCCTCCCTGCGCACGTCGTGGCCGACGCCGACCTGTACAACGACTACGACAACGGCTACCACTTCCCGCCCAAGTACTCCAAGAGCGAGTCGTTCCAGCACGGCACCGTTGCCTTTTGGCAGTACTGCAAGACGCCGCTCGGCTTCTTTGTCGTCCTGTACGGCCTCAACGTTGTTGCCTGGGGCGGCATGCTGTTTTTGCTGCTGTGCAATGCCGGCCCGGCCATGTGCCACCCCACCTGCAACGACATCAACTCGCCGCGCCGCAAGTGGGTGGAGATTGACTCCCAGATCCTCAACGGCCTCTTTTGCGTCACCGGCTTCGGCCTCGCCCCCTGGCGGTTCCGCGACATGTACTACTACCTGCAGTGGCGCGTGGGCAAGAAGGAAAAGGGCATCCGCCGCTTGGCCGGTGTCCACCGTGGCTGGCTGCGCCTGCCCGGCTCCCAGGACCTGCCCATCACCACGGGCCCGGGCAGCGTGCCCGCCGACACCCCCTGCAGCGCCATCCCCTTCCCGAGTCCAAGATCCCCGATAAGCCGCTGACGGGCCAGCGCGCCCCGCCGACGCGCCACGGGGCCATTCTCTTTGTGCTGGGCATGAACATGGCCAACACCTTTCTGCAGGCCGTCCTGTCCGGCTTCATGTGGGGCATGAACCGCTACGACCGCCCCTCGTGGTCGACGGGTCTCTTTGTCGCGCTGGGCTGCATGGCCGGCGCCTTTGGCGGCCTCGGCATGTTTGTCGAAGGCAAGCGGGTCAAGGGCATCGAGGGCGTGCCGCTGACGGACGAGGACCGCGCCAAGCTGGCCCACGACCGCGAGCTCGGCATCTACCACTACAACAACCTCAAGGGCAAACGGCCCAAGGAAGACAAGCACGCACAGCCCGATCTCGAGGCCGGGAAGACGTAGTGCAAGCCCCCGTGTTGAGCTGTGCTGTGTCTGCTGAGTCTGCTGTGTCTGTGTGTGTTTGTGACTGTGTTTGCGCCGGATGTCTGTTTCATTTCTTTGTCCACATTATACCACGCACGTTTTTGTCGTTAGTCGTTTGTCGTTTTGTCGTTTTTTTGTGTATTGCTTGCAATTCCTTTTGCACCATCCCCGGATACACAACATACCTTTGAGGCGTTTCGGGCGCAGGAGCACGTCTCGTCTGAACTCATTGATAGACTGAGCTTTCTTGGATTCGTACTCGTTTCTCGTCGGTTTGGTCGGCATCGTCGCCATGACGGTGTCCATCTTTCCCGTCCGACGCGTTCTACAAAAGCTGGGCCTTGCATACTTATTTATAATCAAACCAAACCCATGTCTTCCCGCATCACCCGGCATAGCCTTGTCCTCTTATGCTGCCCATGCGTACGTGCGGAATCGTAGCTGCATCTCGATCGATCCCTGTCTGCCGTCCTGCCTCTGGTCTGGTGCAAGCCGGGTGGAACAGTCAGCATGGCACTGTCACATGATCCGATCGCCCAAAGCCAGAACCGTGTCCACTATGTCGATACCGATAAGGAGCTAAAGTACCTAAAAGTACCTAATGTCACCTAACAGCACCTAACAGCACCTAACAGCACCCAACAGTACCCAGAACCCACCTGGAGCTCTGTGCGTTCAGCACTTGGACCTGACTTCGCGCGACCACCACCCCTGACCACGCGAAAAAGGGGAACCGCTGTCCACCAAAGACGTGGCACCTGCATCGCGAGATTGGCCTTTTGCTTCTTGCTCTCAACACGCCGACGCCGTTTCGACTCGACTTTCGACTTTTCGACTTTGACTCTCGACGTTTGACTTTCGACTTTTGACTACGTTTGACTTTCGACTTTGACTCTCGACGTTCTTCCTTCCACCCCCAGACCTTCACCATGGCGCCTGCAAAGACGACCAAGAACAAGTACTCGGTCATTCTGCCGACGTTCAACGAGCGCCAGAACCTGCCGGTGGTCGCCTGGCTGCTGAACCGGACCTTTACCCAAGAGTGCGTGCTCGACGCGCAAGGAGAGGCGGCGTGACGGAACATGCCCGCAAGCTAACACCCCCCCCTCTCGCCAGGAACTTGGACTGGGAGCTCATCATTGTCGACGATGGCTCGCCCGACGGCACGCAGGAGGTGGCCCAGCAGCTGGTCAACGTCTACGCGCCGCACATTGTGCTCCAGACCCGCACGGGCAAGCTGGGCCTGGGCACCGCCTACGTCCACGGCCTGCAGTTTGCCAAGGGCAACTTTATCATCATCATGGACGCCGACTTCTCGCACCACCCCAAGTTCATCCCGCAGATGATTGCCCTGCAGGCCGAGGCCGACTACGACATTGTCACGGGCACGCGCTACGCGCCGGGCGGCGGCGTGCACGGCTGGGACCTGCGGCGCCGGCTGACGAGCAAGGGCGCCAACATCTTTGCGGACACGGTGCTGCGGCCCGGCGTCTCCGACCTGACGGGCTCCTTCCGGCTGTACAAGCGGTCCGTCCTCGAGAAGCTGTTTGAGAGCACCGACGTGCGCGGCTTCGGCATGCAGATGGCGCTGGCGGTGACGGCCAAGGCCATGGGCTACACGATTGCCGAGGTGCCGATTACCTTTGTGGACCGCGTGTACGGCGACTCCAAGATGAGCGCGTCGGACATTGCCGAGTACGTGACGGGTGTCGTGAAGCTCTGGATGAAGGTGTAGGCGGGACCGGGGCGCGAAAGGCACGGGTTGGGACAGGGGTGAGGGGAGGGGGGGGCACATAATGGACGGGCGGGATACGTGTCGACGCGACGATTGCTTTTCTTTTGTCACTTGGGCGCTATATACACAACAAATACATTGGCATTTCTTCCTATTACCACAATGGAGACACGGGCGACGGGCAACCGGCGACAGCGACGCAAGAGACAACCTAAAGCTTAAAGTCGGCATTCGTCTTCTCCCAGGCTTGGCCGTCGGCCGGCGTCTGGTCGGCCACGCGCTGCGCGAGGTTCAGCTTCAGGGCCGTGGCCCGGTCGGTGCACAGCTCGTACATGGTGGACAGGTTGAACAGCAGGGTGTGCGACGAGTAGCCGGCGTCGACGAGGCCCTCGAGCACAGTGCGGCCCTCCTGCATCTGGCCGACGTACAGCAGGCACACGGCCAGGTTGACGCCAATCATCTCATCTTCGGGTGCGACCTCGCGCAGCGAGCGCCATGCCGCCAGCGCGGTCGTGTAGTCACCGTCGGCCATGTCGCACAGAGCCGCCACGACACGAGGCGCGAGGTCGCCGGACGCGCTGGTCTTGCCGTTGCCGTTGCCGGCCCCCAGCGGCGGGCTGGCATCACAATCGGCACCGGCCGGAAGCGGGCCCTCGAGCCCCATGGCCGCCCGCGCCTCGTCGACGTCGCCCAGCTGCAGCCACAGCAGCGCCTTGGCCATGTCGATGCGCCGGGAGGCACGGGTGGTGGTCGGCGCAGGCGACGAGGAGGTCGAGGCGGAGGCGGAGGCGGAGGCGGAAGAGGACATGTTGGCCAGATGCGCCGCTGCACCCGCCATGTCGTCCATTTCAATGAGCGCGCCGGCCACCTGGATGCCCAGCTCGGACAGGCGCGCCTTCCACAGCTCGCAGGCCGAGTTGTCGCGCATGGCCCGCGCGGCGGCGATGCGCACGCGCGCCTCACGGGCCAGTTCGTAGTAGCTCATGACGGCGCGGCGGGGGTCGCCAAAGCCCAGGGCCTGCAGGCGCACGTGGAGGACGCGCAGCGGCCAGGGCACGAGGTGGGCGGGCAGGCCCGAGGGTCCTCGGGGTCGGGCTCGCCGCGGTAAAAGGGGCTGTTCAGATCCTCCAGCGCCTTGGCTTCTTGGGCCGCCAGCGCTGTCGCGTCCAGCATCAGCAGGCAGGCCAGGCGGGTGTAGAAGAGGGAAAAGATGCGGACATGGTCCATGGGTCGGGCAGGGCAACCAGTTGGCGGGCCGCGACAATGGCCGCGGCGCGAAAGTGGCCCGAGGCCAGCAGGTCGGACAAGTGGGTGTCTGACAGCTCGGCGGCGCCGATGCTGGCGTCTGGGTCGGGCTGGCGGTCGGAGAGACGGAAAGGCCGAGGCACGTTGGCACCAGCAGCCGTTGCGGGCAGCTGGTGGTATATCTCGGGCCGCAGGAGGTAGACAAAGTCCTTGGGTCGGGGGGACGGTGTGGGTTGTGGATGTGATTTGCTAGAAACGGCCGCGTCGATGCTCAGGCCGAGCCCGGTTGCACCTCCTCCCGCGAAGGCGGCGGCGAACGCTGGGATGAATGGCTCATGGGCGAGCCAGGCCCGGGTCCGGGACTTGGCCGCCGAGCGCTTGTGTACCGAGAGGGTGTCAGGCCGTGGACGGACGCCGTCTGTGGAGGGGGGACAGAGGAGAGAGTTGGGCGGAGGCGGAGGCGGAGGCGGAGGCGGAGGCGGCAGTTTGAGGGCGTTTGGAAAAGCTGTCGACCGTGACTGATGAGCGCCATGCCCCACGAAATGTGCATTGAACGACTTACTCCTCTGCATCTAGCGGTCCCTTTGTGGACGATCGCGGCCGTGTTGCTGTCGTCCAGTCAGTCCTGTCCGTCTTGACACTGTCTCCTTATCGGAGTCGGTCCTTTCCAAGTACCTTTTGTGGCTGACTTGTTGCGGACATGGCCCTTTCCATCGCTGGACGGCCGTGGCTCGTCCATTTTACTGAGTAGGTGTCTCGCACGGCCTATGCGGTCTCCAGTGGTGTCGGTGAATCTCTGCGTGCTGGTGTCCGAGTTGGTGACGTTGTTTGGCGACGTTGTTTGGCGACGTTGTTTGGTGACGTTGTTTGGTATCTTAGCCTCCGTGAAGCTCCAGAGGGCAACGGCTGGGCCTGAATTGTGGGTCTCCGTCGGAAAGCGAAGCCACACGGTAATGCCACACTGTACTGCATGGGTCGACCTCTGCCCGTGGCCAATCAGAAGCCGATTGGCCTTTTCCGTGCTAACCCTTCCGCAAAAAAACCATCGGGCAACCTCAACTCGCAACTTGGAAGCTCATCTCGACGACGACCACCCTTTTCGCCCGACGTCTACGAGTCTCGCATTCGTCCTGCCATCCTACACCATGCGCAGAATAGCACGGTTACCGAAGCCGACTGGCGCGGCAGTGGCCGAGTCCACAGCAGCCCGTGCCAGCAGCCGCTGCGCTTTCCGATGCCACGCGACAGCACCTTTGCCCGCCCTCACGGCACGCCGCCTGTCCTCCCGCACCGCTGTCCCCTCCCCCTCCTCCTTTTCACACGGCCGCCTCTTCAGCAGCTCGGTGGCGTGCCGCAATGCCGACCCAAAACAACCAGCAGCCGCTGAGCTGTCGACGACCGACGTGGAGGCGTTGAGCGACGCCGAGCTGCAGGAGCAGCAGCAGGTGCTGGAGGCGCACCTCGACGCCGACGAGTGGCCCGCGCTGGCCGGACAGGACGGGCCTGCGCTGGCTGTGCCGGGCGCGTACCAGTCGGCGCCCGTTCCCGACAAGATTGCCGACTCGACCTATGTCCCCGCCGAGTCTGGCGCCGGCCTCGAGGAGGTTGGCGGCCTCGACGGCTGGTGGGAGGACGACGTGCACTGGGACGCGTCCCTCGAGTTCCGCGGCTTCGGTCCCCGGGCGCCGGTGACGCACCCGGCCGTCCTGCAGGTGCTGGCGCGGCAGGCCGTGTCCGAGGCGCTGGCGGTCCAGCAGACGCACAACGCGCAGCTGTTGACGGGCACCGCCTGGGCGCGCGGCAGCGACGGCCCCGCGGCGCTGGGCCTGCAGTTTGACGTGGCCGCCGACGGCAGCGTGGCGGGCGTGCGCGGCGACGCTGCTGGCGTTGTGGCGGGTCTTCAGGCCGAAGATGCGGCCGAAGATGCGGCCGCGCCGACGGCCGAGGAGGCCCAGGCCCTGGTCGCGTCCTGGGCCGACGACGCCAGCTGGACGTCTGTTTCCATTGCGGACGCTGCCCTCAAGTTTGCGGTACGTATCCACCCCCCCCCCCCCCCCGGCTCCCGCTTCCGCTTCCGCTTGCGCACGCTGTGACGACCCCGGCTAAGCCCTGCAGATCAACAAGCGCATTCTTCAGCTGACGGGCCACCTGCTGGCCGATGCCCACCTGGCCGAGGCGACCACGGTTGGCGACCTGCTGGCCGTGCTCGTGCGGCCGCCCAAGGCCAAGAAGCTGGCCGAGGAGCTGGCCGCCGACGGCCAGCTGGCGGCGCTGCCCAACGTCTCCGTCTTTGGCCGCCGCGTGACGCCCATTGACAAGCACAAGGCCGTCGGCCGCTGGAAGGTGATTGTGCAGGAGCTGGAGAAGCGGAATCTGCCCGTGACGGGCACCGGCGGCTACGGCAAGAGCGTCGAGCGCAAGTGGTCCTACTACTAGGCGACCTGCCCCTCTTGTGTTGCCTGTTTGTATCAATACGCACTGGCTGGCGTCACCTCGCGCCGTACCTGTATATTCCTCCACCTACACAAAAGACAAGAAACGACCTACGCCACGCTCCGTACACGTAGGCTCGGCCGTACATGCAAAGCCTAGAGTGGTCCCTTTGTCCTTTGTTGCCTTTGGAGCGCTTGCCCAGCCATTGCATGCCGTGACTGGGACAGTGCCGCCGTGTACCATCGTGATCCCGCGTACATTGCAGAGTAGAGTTGGCCAACACTGGCTACGACAGGACACGCGCCAAGGCATCCCCGACGTCGAGGCACAGAAGAGGAGGTCAGTCTGATGGGTAGTCGCCGGGCCATGGAGTGGATCAGAATGGAGCGGCGGAACGTCTGGAGTTTGACAGACTTGGCTTGAGACAGAGGATGCTCTGTCGCGGCCCAGCTAAACGTCACGTCGGGAGCTGTGGGCGGCGTGAGAGACGAGAGTGCTGTTACTGCTCCTTATGAAACGCACCGTCCATCGACGCCTTGTCTGAATCTGTCGGCTTGGTCGCTGCCATGGCGAGATGCGGCAGAAGAAGGGTTATCACGTGGGAGAAGACAATGCAGAAAGTAGTTGTTAAATGTACGTTTGTATTTGTAAAACGTCACGTATATGCTCCTCTGGTGTGTCCAAATCCAGTACCAAAAATACGAAACAAAAAGCCTAGCCACAGTCCATGGCCTTCAAAAAGAAAACAAAATGGGAATGAATGCGAGTGAACAGAGACGCCGGCAAAGCTGCCCTGTAATGCAGTGGGCGACACGGTCATTTGTGCCGCCAGATCATGCTCTTTATGAGCGTCAACGCCGTGGAAGGAAATCGTGAAACGCAGGCAACAAAAGCAGCAAAGGGAGACGATGGCGAGAATCAGACACAATACAAGTGGGCGGTCCAGAGGCCGTGTCCCACACGCGAGCGATGGCATCGACACGCCCGATGGCAGCGCCCTACCGCCTGGACTTGGTGCCCAGCTCGACCACACTGTACCAGGCCGCGCCCACGAGGGCCACCAGCATGCCCAGGCCGTTGGCGGTGCCGACCTTGACACCAAACAGGGTGATGCCCAGCAGCACGGTGATGCTCTGCTTGACGTTGCCGCAGACGGTCATGGTGAGGGCGCCCGTCTGGCGGTTGGTGCTAAAGGACGCAATATTGAGCGCAAAGGCCAGGGCGCCGTTGCCGGCCAGCGCCAGCGCCATCTGCGGCGCAATGGGGATGTGGGTGAAGCCGCTGGTGATGCTCGAGATCTCGCCGGTCAGCAGGGCACAGAGCAGGGCCTGGGCGCAGGCGAGCGGGGACATGCGCAGCAGCGACTCGAGCGGCGACAGGGCGAGCGGGCCGGTCATGATGCGGTTGGTGGCGACGGTCTTGGCCGAGGCGAGGACGACGCCCAGACAGGTGAGGACAAAGCCGGCGGCGGTAAAGTAGTAGTCGCCGTACGTGGCCAGGCCGACGCCGCAGACGACGGGGATCAGCGACAGGTAGGTCTTGGTCGAGTAGGTGCGCTTGTACCGCAGGCGGTAGATGAGCACGGTGAAGACGGGGCAGGTGGAGCGCATGATTTGGTGGAAGGGGATGGAGACCATGGCCAGCGACACGTTGGAGACGGCAATGTTGATGGTGAAGAGCACGGAAAAGGCCAGCAGCACCGTCTCGTCGCGGCGCGATAGGTCGGTGCGCTTCACCAGTCCGCGCAGCGCCAGGATGTGGCAGCCCAGGGACGCGGAGCCGGCGTGGATGGCAGTCAGCAGCCATGGGTACGAGAACTTGCCCAGGATGCTCTTGTTGTAGAGGGTCAGGGCGACGTTGCAGGTAAAGTACGCGGCCAGGTACGCATACTTGGTGGCCGCCGAGACCATGTACTCGGCCTCGGCGCCGCTGCCGCCGCGCCACCGCCGGTCTTGCTCTTGTTGGTGGGGCGCAAGGGTGCGCTCCGGCCCTTGTCCAGTCGACCGAGACGCCGTTGCTGCCGCCATTGAGCTGGGCCTCGACGTCCTCGGGACGAGCCATTGTTACGGGCGGTGACGTGGGTGGATGGCGATGGGTAGACGGAAGGCCGCCGTTGTCTGCCGGGTGAGGATGCAGGAGTCCAAAGCAAGGCCAAACCAAAGCCGAGCGGCACCGTCGAACTGGGGGTTGGTCACGCGCGCCAATTGTGTGGTCCCTCGTCTTGTGCCTTTTGGCTGGATGCAGATACAGCTGGACGTAGTAGAAGGCGGCGGGTCGAATGCGCGGGAAGGCTGAGCGAGATGTTGGCGGCGTCGGCCAGGCGTACGAGTACTGTGCAAGGGAGAAGAGAGATGCTGTTGAATCGTATTCTGTGCAGCTTCAAAATAGGTCCGAGGGAAAAAGGGAGGCCAAAGACAGAAGGAAGCAGGTCTTGTATGGCAAGGAAGGTCCGACTGTACGACGACGTACGTCGGCGCCTTTGGAAGGACAATGGAGCAAGAGCGATCCAGCAATATGCGGGATAGTGGAGACGGGAGAAAAACGGGTACTTGACGCCACGGAAGGCACGACACGAGAGACAGAAGGAGCGTTGCAGGGAATGTGAGTTAGTTACATTTTGTATTTCGAACTTTGTAGGCTGGAGTTCGATTCAAGATAAAAATAGCGGTTGTAACGAAGTACGAAGAGCCGTAGCCGTCAGTAGCGCTGGCAGTGTGCCCTGCTGAGGCCTGTTTGCGTCCTTGTCGACTTGCGAGTACAGGGCAGTTGCTGACAAGACGGACACTGGGCCGAGCGCCGTCAAGATCTGGCGATCCATGGTTCACTCAACTGGGCGACGATGAACGGCGCCTGTCTGTTCGCCGTGGGAAAATGGCCATCTTCTGGGGCACAGAAGCAAAAAGGGGCCTGTTGGGCAGCTGGCACGGTCTGGGTCCGAGGTGCCTGGAATGCCTCGGGGATCGTCGTTGTGCCTTTTTCCACCTGCCAAACCATGTACATGTACTTCGTACTATGATGTCTTACACGCGAGCACAAACTGGTGAGGCGGGCACGCCAGGAGTAAGACACCGGTAGCTCTCTTTTGGGTCGGCGAGGCGGTTTCAACGGCAGCTTGCGGACCATGCCGTCTTCTCTTCGCCTTGAGGAAGCATTGCGAATCATTTGTACGACGAGTCCAGCTGAACAGTACTTTGTAGGCTGCTACTTCGTACATGTTCGGCCCCCGTCAAAAGATCCCGGAATACCGTATTGCTAAACTGGGGTGGCCCGGCATGGTCTTGGCTGCAGCAGGACATTGTGCAGTTCTTTGTCTTAATCTCCCATTTTCCGGATTCCTACTTCGTATTTTTGTTCAGCTGGCCATGCTGGCCAAGACTTTCGGCAAAGCTTCTGTTGGGGCACGAGAAGACCGACGGACATGGAAGAGCTCTGTCCGTACCGTGACCTATCGCGGTCGGTACTTGTACGTCGGGCCACCTGGCATGGAGAACAGACTGTTGACTGAAGCCCGGGGTGCGGTTCGATGCGATCCAGACTCCCAGCTGTGGTCCATGCACCTCTACGAGTAGAGCCACTTGACGCGCGTGCTGAGGGCGGATGCGACCTGGAAAGAATGGGACCAGAGGGACAAGGAAAAAGAAACGAAACGGCTACCAAGACGCAACGCAATCCAGCCCTGGAAGCGAGTCGGGCGAATGGTGGCAGCGAAGAGAGAAGAGGCAACCTTTGTACGAAGTAAAGATGCACTGTGGGCGTTGAAGCAAGGGAGGGACTCTAGAAACATGCGACAAGCCAGTGAGATGGTCTCAATAGAGCGACAGGCCCTATGAGTGTATCTGATGATCAACGCCGCAAGTTGCAAAGCAGTGACACTTGAACCGCTCAGGTGGAAGGCATACCAGAGCTTCTTTGCTATGGAGGGAGAGGTCTCATCACAGGCAAACAACGGCCTCACACTGGCCCCATAGCTCTACGACAATCTTGCTCTTTTGTCACATTTGCTACGCGTCCTCGCGCATTGCATCTTTTCGTATGGCTTGGGAAGCGTGTGGATGCGGCTTATGGCTGACAAGAGGCGTCTGCATAACGCTCGCATGGCTTTGTTGACCGACAGTCTACGAGTATTACCGCCCCTTGAACACCGTCTTCATTGCATCTCCCTGCGACGGCGAAAATGCATCTTACAAAGTACGCCTCGCAAAGAGACCTGTGTCCTAGTTCCTACTTCCTACAGACCGACAACAACGGCCAACGCGATGCCGTTCGCGTGCTCAAGGGAGCACCTGCAACAAGCAGGCTTTCCGTTTGCAAAAGGAAAAACGCACAGATACGGATCATGGCAAAGAGCCACGTCCTTGACAGCGGCGATGAATAGGGATCAAAGACGGCACAGGGATGCTCTCGTAGCAACACGCTTCCCCCACAGCCCTCTCCCATCGCCCCTCCCACTCCTCCAGATTGCCATTCACACCCCATTGTCCTTTCGCATGCCCGCCACTGTTGGGCCAGGACGAGGCTAGCGGGCACGCTTCTGGTGCGGCGTGTTGACGGAGAAAGATGGTACTGAATTGGGCTGGGTGGAGAGACATCAAAGGAGCCGTTGGACAAAGTACGGCATAGCTTGGGGGGGGCTCCTTGCCGTGAGCACCGAGCCTCGACATTGGCTCACTTGTCAGCCTCAGCCGGTCTTTTTCTCTGTGCAAAGGCCGAGAACGTTTGGTTTTTCCGCTCTGGGCCGGACCGCTCATCGTTCCGCAAGATACGGACGGTGCTTGCGTTTTCTGCTCGGCCCTTTAAAAGGTCAGTGTCCATTGGGCTGTTGCACGTTCCAAGTCGGGTAAAACATCCCATCGCTCGACAAAAGAAAGCAATGGCATTCTTCTCCGTACTCAGTACAATCACAAACAAAGGCTACGCCATCACAGAAAGAGACCGTCTTCAGATGGTAGCGAAACCGAAAAGTAGAGTCGACGTTTGCTGAATACCCATAACGTCATACGTCTTCCAATAATTCGAGCGTTCGGCCAGCTAAGTATCTTACTGTCAAAAGTAGCTCCAATTGCAATCTTATTTCGTACAAAGTGCAACGATTGCCGGGTATGGTATGTTTCTGTGTCGTTAGCGAGTTCGGGTGGGGGGGGGTGCGATTTTCTCTTCACCAGGTCGGCGCAAGTGCACGTTTCTTTGGTCAGCCCACTATGCCGTAGTGTATGCGACTCTGAAGTGGTGCCTTTTTTTTTTTTTTTTTTTTTTTTCAATGAGTGTATTCAATCCTACGGATTATGACAAAGTGGTGCCTTGCAGGAATGGGATTCGCGCTGTGCCCCAACGGCTCTAGCCCGAAGATGAGGGACTGAAGACTGAAAGACTGAGGACTAAAGGCCCCGCGTCCCCTACAAACGACCCTACATTCGGGACAACTGGGACTGGCCGACAGGCCGACGAGGACACATGTCATTGTCTTTTGTCTTTGTGAGGTGTGAGGTCTGAGGTGTGAGGGCCGGTTACGCGCGCGCGTCCATTGTCTCGTCTTGTCTTGCTCTGTGCAAGACGGAGCAGGACGCGCATGTTTCTCGGCTGCAGCGGCCTCTGCGAGTGGTATCTGAACGGCCTGAACGGCCTACCGCTACGGCGCACAGAGGGCTGCCAGGGTGGCCTTTGTCGAGCTGTGGCACCGAAGCTCTGTTGCGATCGACGTCTCGTAAGATGTCTCACACTCTGTGCTCTCGCTAGGCGAGGACAGCTGTCCGCCGTGCCTGAAGTACGGGAACTTTGCAAGTTACTTTGAACAAGCTGCTCACGACCTCCATCGGTTCCATCGGTTCCACCGATTCTCTCGTCTCGACAGCTGCAAGAAAGAAAGACGACGTCCTGCAGGTCCTCCATACAAACACTGCACAGAGGGCTAAGCATGTCATGTTCAAGTAGATCTTTGTTTGCATTGACCGCTCCTCCCGGCCTCGAAACGCCATGGGTCCAGGAAGATACGAAAAGAAAAAAGTAACAAGGCACAGAGACAAGAGATGAGCGCCTGTATACGATGAAGATTAGAAACAGTAAAAAACGCAATATGGCCGCAAAAACGCCCCGGTTCGTTTGCTGGAGAGAAATAAACAGACGAAAAGAAGAAGAAGAAAAAGATCAAACGCCGGTGTTGTATCATGGAGGTTGTAGATGTTGTACGTGTAGCCGAAAAGGTGGATGTGGTGATGAGGTCGATGTCACAGCAAAGAGCTGGAGTCTGAGCTGGCGTCGGGCCATCAGCTGGCGGGTGTCTCTTGGCTGGAGGCCGCTTCGGAAGACACATTGGAGGCACCAGAAGAGTCGGACGCGTCGGACGCGTCCGACGCCTCCGGTGCCGGTCCAGATGATTCGGCCGGGGCGGCAGACGCGGTCTGGGAGGCGCCGCGCCGCCGACGCCCCGACGCCGCCGACGCCGCCGCCTTGTCCTCTTCCGCCTTCTTGGCCGCCTCTTCGGCGGCCTTGTTCTTCTCCTCGAGCTGCTTCTGCTTCAGCTCCTCCTTCTTCTGCTGCTCCTCCTTTTGCTTCTCCTTCTCAATCTGCTTGCGCTCCTCGTTCTTCTTCTTTCCTCAAACTTCCTCCTCTCCTCCTCCTCGATGCGCTGGGCCTCCTTGGCCTCGGCCTCCTTGGCCACCTCCAGCTTCGCCCGCGTCTCGTCCTCGTAGTCCTGCCAGTATTGCGCCACCTCCGCCTCCAGCAGCGCCGTGGTGTTGGGGTTGTTCCACTCGGGCAGCAGCGCCTCGGCGCGGTCCAGCCACGGGCCCATCCAGCTGTCGCGAACCCCCTTGGTGCCCGCAAAGTGGACGAGCAGGTCGCCCTTCATCACCTTCCACGGCTGGACCTTGCCGCCGCGGCCGTCGTCAAACACGTCCGTCGTGCCATTGTCAAACATGGCGGACGACATCTGGTGGTTAAACAGCCACTTGCCGTCGGCAAAAACGCATTGTTGATGGCAGCGAGTTGTACCACCGCATGGGCACCTCGGCCCAGTGGTTCTTGTGCCGCAGGGCGCTCGCGGGCCAGGGGCGACGCGCCGTCTGTCAGCAAAAAACTGGAAGGCGCTCTGGTCGCGGAACCGGTCCTTGAGCGTGCGCTCCTTTTCGTACATGGGGTAGGCCAGCACGCCCGACAAGAAGGACGCCGTCCACGGGTGCACGCGCAGCGCGAACGCGCCCGAGTTCAGGCCGTCCCAGTTGTGGAGGCGATGCAGGTGAACTCGTTGAGGATCGCTCGTCTTGGGCGGCAGGAACGTCTCGAGCTTGGTCGAAGGGTTGAGGATCATGGTGTCGCCGTCGAACCAGCTAGCGGCCTCGTCAGTGGTTGGCCGTGGCGAGAAGAAGAGAAAAAAAAGAAAAAAAAGAGAAAAAAGAAAAAAAAACCAAGGAGACGGGGGGCTTACAAAATCCATTCGAGACGGTCGGCCTCGGGCTTGAGCAGCTCGGTAATGACAATGGCCAACAGGTAGGCCGGCTTGGTGTAGGCGCCCGAGCCGCGGTGCAAGCGGTCGTTGTCAATCAGGTCGCTGACGACCTCGCGGTCGGCAATAAAATGCGGGTATCCGTGCAGGTCGTTGTGGTACTGGTGTGTCTTGAAGGCCCGGTGCACCGCGGGAATGTTCAGGGCGTTGACGGCGACGCCGACCTTGGCCACTTGGCCAGTGGCGCCTTGGGCATCGAGGCCGGCTGGATGCCATCAGCCGACGCCAAACCTCGCAGACACTATTTGGTCTGCGCGCCGAGGGAAGCAGGCGCACTGCACGTTGAGGCAAAGTCGACGCCTCGTAGGTAGTTGAAGCACAGGTAGAGAAGGCATATCGACGTGATCAAGGCCAGCAGCCGTGTTGGCCGCTGGAGCTGCTGGACGAGCATGGCCGTGGGCGGTGGCAGAAGAGGGTGTTGCCGGTTTGGGGCGGGCGGCAGGTAGGTCGAGACGGCCGACGCGGTGGCAGCCCGGGATCGCAAACGGGCTGTCCGAGGTGTGGGCGTGGCCGGCAGGATTCCGGGAGGCGCTGCTGTGCGTTTCGAAAGCGAACAAGGGAAAAGAGACACGCTCCAGAACCGACAGGACGGTGGAACCGGGTACAGGCAAGGAACGATGCAAGAAAGGAGTGTGTTGATGCCGTGGAAACCGTGAGAGGACGACGTCGCACGTCGTATGTGTCGTTGTCGTCGGAGTGCGCAGAGGGCGACGTGCGTCGTGACGAAACGGAGGACGATGGCGGTTGTCGATGGGGAGAGGCTCGCTTCTTGCTCGCAGAAAGAATGGATAGAAGACGAGTCGGAGGATCGCTTTCGAGGCAGCCGGTGGACTGGCCCAAGAAAGAAGGAGAGTCAGGATCGCGGCGGAGACGTGACGAGCAGTAGAAGAGGAGGGTCTGGAAGGGAGAGGCTGCGATTGCAAAGGTCGGAGAGGGACGGAGAAGAGGAATTACACAAAGTACTTTCTAAACGGCCAAGGAGAGTGAGGATGGCGAGATGCAACGAGAAAAGTAGTACTTTGTACGTCGGCCAGAAGGTAGAGGTACGAAAGACGGCGTCAGACAGGATTACGCTAGGCGGGAGCCCTGTCTCTTTGCCTCCAGGACAGAGACGCAGCGAACGAGTCCGAAGTATGGGGCAGAAGCGATCCGCGCGCCCCTTTGTGGACCTTTCAGTCTTGGCGCAAAGGTGGAGACTGGGAACGACTGGGACGCAGTACGAGTTCGTACAGTTGAATGTCATAATGAACCCTTGTTCGTGTTTTCCTTATTGTCCATTCTTGCTTTTGAACTGAATGTCTGGAGAGATGGGCGGCTGGTCTCTGCGCAGCCACAGGACAGGGGACAGAAAGGCTGGAGGCAGGAGGTAGGAGGCCAAGGGGTGAGAGCTTGGTGAGAGGCTTGTGAGGCCAAGACCAAGAGACATGTAAGATACTCCGTTATGCACCAGCGGCTGTTCGCAGCTTTCCAGAACATGCGATTTCGTCCACAGAACCCGGCAATCTACGGAGCATTCGGGATGCAGTCGCAGTGCCGGGTTCCAAGTTCTTCTACCGAACTACCGTGCAAGGACTGGAGCGGCATTGCTGGCTGTTGGAACGGCGCGATACGTGTGCCGCTGAAAGCCTACGCCTTACGTCGTAAGTGCCGTGGGCGCGTCGCTGCTGCAAGGCACTAGACCTCACGCAGACCGCACAGCATACCAAGCAAATACATACATGGACTCGGGGCACGTTTCTTTGTCGCCATTTGCCTTTTTTTCGACACATCTTCCATTCTTCTCCATTCCAAGCATGGCGGCCAGCGCGCTACGCTCCAAGACTGGAAGAAGAAGAATAGGGCGCTCCAGGGAGGGCGCTGAAGGGCCGGCAACGGAGGCCGTGCCTGGCGTTTGGTTGCCGGGCACTTGGCCGCAGCGCCGCGTCCAGGCTTCCCCTCCATGTGACTCGTCGAAAAACGGGAATGCCGGAGAAGCGTGGCCCGGCGCAAGTCATTGTGAATGGAGAAGGAATTGGTGCTTTTGGCTTTGACGAAAGGATGGACGTCGTTGATGGCATCTGCCAAGGAGCGCAAACGTGGGCAAGTGGAATATAGGACGACCGGCAATGTTCGAAAGGGCTGACGGCGAGTCCTGGACGGCCTTCCGTGAGGGAAGCGCACCAGACGAGTACTCGTACTGTAGATTTCGTCCGCCAGGGGCAGAAGCGGGAGTTGAACATGCCCAAAGGCCGCAGAGGCCCCAGTACTCGTACGCTGTACGCTATGGGCACCCAAGCGCAGTGGACGCGCGGCCAGCCAGGGTCTATGGGAGCGTTTGGGCCACTTTGGCTGCAATACGAGTAGGGGCGCTCGGAAGCCATGAAAGCAAGAGCACGAGGCAGACTAAGCTGCATGTCAAGGTAGCCAGCTCTCGTTTTTCTAGTACGTATTTTCCTAAAACCGACGCTATTAGAACCAATAGCGGGTGCGAAGCGGCTGCACGTTCTGGCCCCTCTTGCTTCTGGTCCCGTTCAGCCTTTGTACATGAGAGCTGCGACAATGGACGCGGAAGGCTTACGTGTGCTCTGTCGTCCAAGGTGACGACACCGCGGCAAGGGGACGGATCACGACAAACGGCAGGCGATGGCGGGTTGTCGACAGTCCGCGGTCATAACCCAACGTAGGGAGCTGTCTCTCCGCGCCTCCCAGCATCCTTTACTTCGTAGAAAGCCAAGACCTGAAAACCGGAAGAGGAGGCTGAAAGGCCCCTGTCCGTGCGTCAATGCGCCAGACACGAGAAAAAGGACGGTACGGCGTATTTCCTGGCTGCTGGGCAAAAACCCGTCTTCGTACAGCTTACAGGCTTGGGCCAGGGCGCTGTCAAGTACTGGATATCTGGATAGGGAGACCTCGGGGCGGGAAAGGTAAGGTGAACAGCGCGTACCTGGGTTGGGTGGCGAGGGTTTAGTGCAGTGATCAGTGCCCACAGCCTGCATTACTTTCCGCAAAGTATATTTAGCATGCAAAGGCAGAAATTTGCACGATCCACAACTCAACAGGGGCGGAGCGGAGGATTGCCTGAGGTGCTCCGGTCCCTGTCCAGCACGCAACTGTCGCGAGTCGTGAACGAAAATACAGACAGGGGCAAAGAATCAGAACGGCAGCCACTCCACTCCACCGAACAAAGGAGGTCATACGGATACGTATTGGCCGCTAGTCTGTTGGGACGTGCTGGAAACGAGCCAGCTGGTGGCACATTTCTCGTCTCGACACAGGAGACATGACGGATGTGTCTCTTCTAGGACGGAGCTGAGCTGTCGGTGCTTGCTACGAAGTACTTTGTACATGTACGAGTACGATGCGTAGCGGAATGCATCGCAAGACCAGGCATGCCCCCGTAACAGCGCCAAATGGACGAGGGCTGAAGGGGCTGTACTAATGCTGCAATTCCGATAGACTGTGTAATGAACGGGCTGAGTGCGTTCCTGATTTCCGAGGCGTGAGCAGTATTATTACTGGGTACATGTACAGGCACGTCGGCAGCTAAAGAGCTGTGGGTCCGGCTCTCACGTTTGTGAGACCGAAACGCTACGAGTACTGAGTACTTTGTACACGGCCTCTTGTGGGCAATAAAGAGAAAGCCAAGAACGCCGGCGGCCGTGCAGCCGGGTTAGAGAACGGCGGGATGCTGGCAAACAAACGCTTAACCGAATGGCTGCTGACGATGAACACCTGCGGCACAATGTACGAGTACTTTTCTGCCCGTCCTATGAAGCAACCGAATGTCTGTTCTCTTGTCCCAACAGCCGTAACCAATGCCAATAGTGCCATTCAACTTGGCCATAGTATCAGTGATCGGCACCTATCAACGTTGCCGTTTGGGCACCAACAGCCCTAGGAATATTGAAGTAGTGACCATGCCTGTCGAGATTGGGGAAAGCCCACGGGCCACACAGAACGATAAAAAAAGATCCAGCCGCAAGCGACCCAACCGGTTGGCACCTGTCAAGCGGCCTGTTGATCACAGTGATAGTCAACGACAAAAGGACAGAAAAGGCCACCTCTACGGTAAAGATGGTAACAAGAGGATAGGAAATGGGACGTAAAGTTACCCCCTTTGCAAGTCTAAAACGCAAACGAGACTCAATCCATCCGGTCAGCATGATCATGCCAGTGCTCTCCACTCATGAAGCAAAAATATGAGGAAAAGGTGCAAAAAAATCGACCCCCCTGGGACTCGAACCCAGAATCTTTGCCACCGGAAAGCAACGCCTTACCATTAGGCCAAGGGGCCGGTGCTTCTGCGCTTGATTGAAAGATATCTGGCCCGTAGTCAGACGCTAAGACATCGCCGTCGTAGCGGACTTCAGGCTGCCTACTAGTCTGCGAATGAAAGCCGTATCCACCCACCGGGATCCATCACCATCGTGTAAGTCCTGCATGCAAGTTCAACTGGGTCATCACATGTCATCCTGTTTGGCACGCCAATCGAATTTTGATACGAAACCAGGTAAACAAAGCACGTAACAATCATGTTGGCAGCACAGTCCACGGCAAACAGTTACCGAACATCAAAGACAAGGCAGGTCACAATCGCAAACTAATGCCTTTAGCTTAGAGAAGTATCCATTTGTACGAGGGTAGAAAAAGAGGAAGCACTGATGAGACCACATGCCGCAGTCTCCCGCGTCCTTCACATATCTTGTCCTCCCTTACCATTTTTACTCAAGGGAGGCCAGACTTAGCCCCATAACGCAATAGAATGCGAAGCAAAATGGAAGAATGCATCCAGTGAGCTGTGGATGTGGCACCCTTGCCGCGTAGAATGTGGACATCTCCCTTCGTCTCTAGTGCAAGGAGCTTCGTATCCTCTCTTTTACTTTCTTTTTATATTTTCTTCCTTCTTTCACTTCCTCTCTTAGTCCAAATGCCGGCCGCCCCTGTGAAGCGATTAAGTCGGTTTGCGGCTGCCGCCTTCGTGAATCAGGTGTAAGACGGTCAGCACTGACCCTCGTAGTGTCCGGCGTACAAGGACAAGGACCAGTTACGAAAATTCAAGGAAGACATAACACTGATGACGAGTATTCGGAAGGATAGTTTGGGGGGCTATTAGCAACGTCTTATTATGTATCCTCCTGATTTTCACACGCAACACACAAACAACGAAACACACACACACCACACAGATAAGCGGAGTTTATTTCCCAGAGGGTTCTGCCGTAGCAGGCGCTGATGGTCAGGATTGGCCAAATAGCGATAGTAATAATAATAATATGTCCAATGCCGTGCTCCCTTCCAACATGCCAAACATGCGAGAAAGGCAGATCCTACGAAATGGCAAAGCGAGAGGCGCCGTTACCAACCCGACATCGAGTGCCGTGGCCATTGGCGAGGAGTACGAGATCAAAGGGCGACCGAACATGGGGCCTGGTGCCATGTTATGCTATCTGCCCGGCGGAGCATAGAAAGCTGGCACTTTTAAACAGTCACAGCCATTATGGGAGTCGCTCAGATACGCATACTCCTTTTTGATAACCCATTGTCTCTTTGCCTATCCGTCCCTTTCCTATTGCTTTCAGCACATCGTCATGTTTTGCTCCAATATAATACCTCGAAATATTGGGAAAAATGAGAGAAAAGAAAGACACAAAAGTCTAGCAAATTCAACCGTTCGATAAGACACCAATTCAAATGCAACTTGTAGTTTTTCTTTAAACAAAAGTACACCACTCATTTGACAAATCTTGTGACGAAGGCTGATATGTAGACGAAAGGCTTAGCAATGGTGGAAGGGCTAGACGTTTAGTGCTAGAAAATAAGCCGGCAAAAGCTTACTCGCTCATAGCTCATCTTACTGAGATCCTGGGCATCGCTTCAACAGAAGCTAAAATCTCTTGTAGTATAGTGGTCAGTATACGGGCTTGTCACGCCCGGGACCCGGGTTCAATTCCCGGCGAGAGAGAATTTTTGCTCCAGCATCTTCCTTTTTTTTTTTTTTTTTTTTTTTTTGTGTATTCTCATTTTCTCAAGATCCGATAAAAAGTACGTACAAAAGATGTTCTCCTCTCAAGTCAATTGGATTCTCATTTCCTAGGGTGCAAACCGGTTTCATCCCGTTGAGAGCCCGCGGCGTCGCTCTACGATGGATCAATTCCGTCTCTGAGCAGACTTGTAGGTCTCCGCCATGGCTCATTTCCCAGCCCTGATCATAATTCCTGGAACACATTTTGCAAGCACTCCTTGTCCGGGGCGAGAGTGGTGGTATCTTCGGTCATCTCAGCACACCTCATCTACTTGCCGCTGCAGCGCCCATGATTGGGTCAGGGTGTCCTTGAAAATCAAAATTCGGGTCATTGGATTCCGCGATGATTGCGCCTGGACGTGGAGTTTGTGCAAAGGGCCACGTCCCTTGTCGGAGACGACGTCAAAGACGTGGCGTGCAAGGGTGGCGTCCATGGCGGTGTTGGCGAAGGCCGCCTTGTTCGCGCTGGCGATGAGCAGCCTGTCTTGCCGGAGAAGACCTCGGATCGCCTCGCAGCGTCAGTCCCCAGATCGAGACCAACAGCGGAGCCGGAGGAGGTGTCAAAGGCGAAGCATCTGCCGAGAGAGCGGTACAGGCAACCTCGTTTCTGTCACCACGGGTCCGGTTCATGGCCACGGACGGAACGGCCGGGCAGTTTGTGGATAGCTCCAGGGGACCACCGAAGGACGGACAAAGCACGTGCTTCGCGCGCGCCATGGTCCATGTCCAATGGTCTTCGCCGTATGTGGCGGTCGACAGGCTACGCAAGGTCGCGCCGTGGTGGTGCACGACGGTGTCGGGGACAGTGCCGGCAAAGACGCCATGCAAGTAAGGCTGCTCCGGGGGCCCCGCGTGGCTGAAGATGGGGAGCATGGCCGCCTAGGGTGCATGCTGGCTCCTGCATGTAGCAGTACGCGGTGGTGAGCCACAGTGCCTCGAGGGACTTCATGTGGCCGTGCGCGACGTAATCGCCCAAGGCGGTGCCGGCCTCGAGGTCCAAATCAAGTACAGGCGCGCAGCCTCGTCGTGTCCCAACCTGGTACAATGGGTTCGGGCAGGCCCCATGGCCAGCTGAGAATCCAAGTGAGCGCTACTTTCGCGGCGGACGTCGTCTCGGCGTGTATCCTGGCGCGACATTGTCATCGCCATGCACGATAAAGGCCAGCAAAGCCTGGCCGGCCCAAGCCGTTGGCCTCGTCCCAGGCAGACGTTCTTCCGGCGCGCCCTGTTCAGCCAGACATTGGTCAAGTTGGGCGCCAAGCCAAGCATCTTCTCATGAACGGCGTAGTCGTATAATCCAGAGAGCCATGGACGGTTGTACGTCTCGATTCGTGTTGCTGAGGCTGTGCAATGCGGGGACGTCGTCGGCGCGAACTCGCCCTTGGTGATGAAACGTGCATGGCCGCGTGCAGAGACCGGCTGCGGATTCGAAAGCGCACTCGGAGACGTGGAGGGGTACGTGTTGTGTGCGTGGCGTGTGTACGGCGCCAAGCAACACCCGAGGCATACGCCGCAAGGTCCGAAGAGGTCCTGAGAGCAGGCAGCTCGCGCATCAAGTCTGTGAATCTCCGCCACAGGTGAGCCGGTCACCCCGATCCGGGTACCACGGCGTATGTTCGTGCAGGCGGCAGACCGGCTGCATGGTGCTGTGCAGGTTTGCGAGGCTAATCGCGTCTAGGGCTCCTGATCGACTGACATCACTCCTGTGTCGGTCTTCAGGTTTAGCGATCCTCTGTCTTGGAGAGAGCCCAGGCTCGGTCATTATGCCTTGCGCCTTTCCAGTGTACAGGGCACACACATGTTATCTCTCGTTGCTCGAGAGTGCAGCTTTTGATACGGCATGGCAGGCTGCACAGGCTGCACAGGCACTGCAGCGAGCATCACATCTCAAAGTACCGTTCGTAATGCAGCGCACAGCCCGGGTTTGAACGCCGCCTGGCAGCCAGGACAAGCATTGCCGCTGGCCATGTACTCGGCCGTATCAACTGGCGACGGCAGCGGCCACACATGACGACGGGGACCGTGTCGCGCTCTGTCTTGGGCCAGCATGTCGACGGGTGATTGGCCAGTGCCTCGTGGCAGCTGATGCAGGCGTAGTAGTCACCGCAGCACTTGTGACGGATGGCAATGATGTCGCGGTCCGAGTGCCAGTGGCACATTGTGTGTTTTGGCCGGACATCGACGCCGTGCACAACGACGTCGTTGGAGTTCCGAGGAGACAGATTGGCCATGGCGATGTTATTATGTTGTTGTTTGTTTGTTGAAAAAGCTCGATTCGGCGGAGCCTTTTCGGCCACTGGGGTCACACTGAAGAGCCGGCACGTGACCCGCGAGATTGTTTACATATCCATCAGGGGCGGAGACAATGCCTCTGCCGAATAGGAATAGGCGTCTACAACCTACAAAGGATCAAACGTTTCAAGCTGCTTATGTAAAGACGGGACCTCATCAACACGCCGACCGCCTACCACACGCTGACCACTGCATGGTCAACGACACGCACACAGCGGGCGTGACGGCAGCGCGGATGCACACCGCGGCACAATCAGAGGCTGCGACCGCGACAGTGGCGGCTGTTGCTTTACGTCGTGTGTAAGTGTAAACAGTCAAATGGCAACTGGGCACTGCCGTCCGGCTTGGTTTTGGTTTCAAAAGCCCGTGTCATTCTCTCCCGCTGTACGCCCCCTTCTTGTCCTAATGCGTTCTACATTAATACGTCCTGCTTCTGCTTCTTGCTATACCTCACGTGTGCCGCACAAATCATAGCTGCGCACCCACGCAGAAACATCTACATCGCCGTTCGTTCTTTTGGAGCCGTTGTAGCCGTTGGAGCCGTTGTCCCCGAACTCTCCTCACCGTAGACAACATTGTGCCCCTGCCTGGCCGCAATCATAGTGCCTGAATGGTGACGCCCGAGAAGACGCGGTCGAGGTGCGGATAAACTCAGCTAGACCTAAATAGCCAGAGCAGGACGCGCCAGGCAGCAGACGAGGCTTCTCTTGGTGTTCGGCATCTTCAAATAAAAATTTAAGCGACGGTCTAAAAGACGTCTAGATGTCAAGACGGAGCGCAAAAAAAAGAAAATCAGCTGCCCAGACGCGGGATCGAACCGCGGACCTCCTGCTTACTAGGCAGGCGCAGCTACCACTGTGCTACCCGGGCGTTTTGTATGGCGGTCCGTCTAGAATGGGCCTGATATCACAATGTCCCAGTGGACGAGCTGTGTGACATGTCTGGTTTGAGAATGACACATTCATGTGCCGTGGAAGACGAGTGTTTGTGTTTGTGTTCGTGTCCTGTTTTAGTCAACGCTAGGATAATCGTGCTATGTGCAAGCCTTGGTAGAAAAAGGTAAAATTCGATCAGTGTCAGACAACATTAAAAGGGCTTGCAGCTGGCTAGTTGATACTATTCTCACTACGTACGCGGACCATGTCGATTATTTGACTTTTACGATCCCGACTTTAGGCCAGAGCACCTACCAGACGACTCGTGGCAGGCATTGACCAACTGTTGCATGGATCCATCCATTGTACTTCGTACAATGCGACCTTGCGAGCACCCGCCCCTTCCCATTCTGGACGCCAACCATCCATTCACGGGCCGGCCCGTCCGCTTCGACTGACTTGCCACTGAGCTCCTTTGAGCTTCCGAGCCAGTCCTCCTCCGTCCCGATGGCGGGCTCGACATGAAGGCCATCTGATGATTTCTTACAAAGTACATTCTACAAAGCAGGAGGGCACCAATTGGAAAAAACGATTAGTTCTCTTTTTGCCAGGCATGTGAACGTGGTTGTAATGCAACGCTGCGCCAAAACGGCTTGGCAGGGTCCTTTTGCCGCAACGGGCCGTACCTGCCTGCGCTTCGGAAGAGCGAAAGCTGGCACGGAAAGGACACTGGTAGGTGCAAAAAGATCACTGAAGTCTCAACAAAGACGACTGAAAGGCAATGTGCAAAGGGAACAGCGGCAAAAAAACAATCTGAACCAGGCCCGAATTGAACGGACAATCTTCGGGAAGCACCATTTTACTGGAATCCGACGCGTTACCATTGCGCCACTGGTCCTTCCTGTGGTACGGCTGCGGCTTTTTGAGGGGTCAAGAAGGAGGACACCCGTGGAGAGAATTGAAGGCAACAGAACGCGCAACAGACACACGATACTTGTGGCTCTCAAAGCAGAACTTTGAAATGACATGCAAGGGCTTACAATATAGTCAAATTCAGGTACCGGCCGAGAAGGCCAAGGACGCCAGATGGTCGCACACTGCCACAAAGAAGCATGGAGGCGCCAGACAGAAAACAAATACACACAAAAACAACAATGACAATGCTCTCTGAAGCTTCCCTTCATTCCCCTCACATTTTTTTATATACAAAGTGAGCCTTGAAACGAAAAAAGGTCGGGCGTCACGGCATTCGTAGCGATCGACGCGGATACACACATTCTCCACTTTGCTGGAGCACCTCGCCAGCTCGCATCTACTGCGCGCAGGCGCTGGCGTCTTCGCTGGTCTTCTTGCCGGCGTGGTGGCGCTTGGCGAGGGCCGCCGCAGCCTGGCAGGCAGCAAGCTCGGCAGCGTTGGCAGCAGCGTTGCTGTTGTCGCCAGTCTTCTTGCCCGCGTGGTGGCGGCGGGCAATGGAAGCGCAAGTATCGGCCGTGGTCGAAGCGCAAGCAGCCTTGGCAGCAGCATCGCCACCCTCGCTGGTCTTCTTGCCGGCGTGGTGACGCTTCTCCACGTCCAAGTCGCGCATGCCAAGAGCGCCAGTAATGGTCTCGAGAGCACCGGCGGCAGCAGATCCGACCACGTCGGTAGCATCGCCGGCAGCATCGCCGACGGCAGACTCGGCCTCACCGGCAGCATCGCCGACGGCAGACTCGGCCTCGCCGAGAGCATCGCCGACAGCAGACCCGGCGTCGTCGGCAGCATCGACCAGCAGCAGACCCGGCGTCGTCGGCAGCATCGCCAGCAGCAGACCCGGCGTCGTCGGCAGCACCGCCACCGTCGCTCGTCTTCTTGCCGGCGTGGTGACGCTTCGCCACGTCCAAGTCGCGCATGCCAAGAGCGCCAGAGATGGTCTCGAGAGCACCGGCGGCAGCAGATCCGACCACGTCGGTAGCATCGCCGACGGCAGACTCGGCCTCGCCGAGAACATCGCCGACAGCAGACCCGGCGTCGTCGGCAGCATCGCCAGCAGCAGACCCGGCGTCGTCGGCAGCACCGCCACCGTCGCTCGTCTTCTTGCCGGCGTGGTGACGCTTCGCCACGTCCAAGTGGCGCATGCCAAGAGCGCCAGAGATGGTCTCGAGAGCACCGGCGGCAGCAGATCCGACCACGTCGGTAGCATCGCCGACAGCATCGCCGACGGCAGACTCGGCGTCGCCGGCAACATCGCCAACAGCAGACTCGGCCGCGCCGGCAGCATCGCCGACAGCAGACCCGCGTCGTCAAGGACATCGCCGACGGCAGACTCGGCCTCGCCGGCAGCATCGCCAACAGCAGACTCGGCCGCGCCGGCAGCATCGCCAACGGCAGACTCGGCCTCGCCGAGAGCATCGCCGACAGCAGACCCGGCGTCGTCGGCAGCATCGCCAGCAGCCGACCCGGCGTCGGCCGTCGAGCCGACAGCAGACTTGGCCCGGTGGCCGTAGTGGCAGCAGCAGCAGCGTTGCTCTTGGCACAATCGTCGTCACTGCTGCTGGCCGTCTTCTTGCCAGCGTGGTGACGGCGGGCAAGGGCGCCAGCCCCAGCACAGGTGTTTAGTGCATGAGGAAGCCGCGCCGGCGTCGGCGGCGGCGGCAGCTGCGGTGTGGGCCGTCTTCTTGCCGGCATGGTGGCGGGGCTCAATGGCAATGGCCACGGCGGAAGTGGCCAGAGTCAGGACGGTGAAGAACTTCATTGTGGAGGCGTGTGTGAAGAGGGAATGTATACAAGGTGAGACGAAAGAATGAAAGAACAAGTAGTTTGTCAAGGAGAGTATGAATAAAAAGATCCTACCAGAGGATGTAAGGAGAAAGAATGGGTATGAAAACGAAAGAAAAAGGAAGAATGAAGAAGGAAGAAAGACGGATTGCGTCTGTAAAGGTGGATGAAGAGAGAAAAGAGAGCGGAAAAGAAGACTGCAAAAGAGATGCTGGCAAAGTCTTTTATATCGACTTGGCACTTGTAAGAGGAGCCCCGGAGAGGAGCGCATGGATAGAAGAACAGAAAGCGCCAAGCTGCCAGGTTCCCCATGCCAGAGACTCCATCTCCTTTGGATCAAGACCCTTGCTGGACGGCAAGCTTTTGCCCGGCATTGGGCCGGGTCTTTCTTTGCGCCCAAGCCCCAAACCCCAAGAAGTCAAAAGTCAAAAAGGCAGAAAGTCAAACTCAAGGGTCAAGAAGCCAGGACGTGTATCGTCTGCTGGGGTTCGACGGTGGGCACGGCACTCTCCTGGACAGCGAGACGTTCTGTGGTGCAGACCCATGCTTCTTCAGTGTTCCGCATGGGGCATGAGACGAACAGAGAGCCAGGCGGTGTTTTGGCCCGTGTTGCTTTGGCCGCTTTGACCACTTTGGTCGTTTTGGTCGTTTTGTCGTTTTGTCGTTTTGTCGTTTTGTCGTTTTGTCGTTTTGTCGTTTTGGTCGTTCTGGACGTTTCCGTGAGACGACCATGCCGCAAACATTGTTTGTTTGTGGTGGAGGTCGGGTTTCATATCTGCCTGGGGCCTTTCTCCCTTTGGCGGGACATGGAAAAATTCAACGGAGACAAAATAAAGGACACGAAGATCAGAGACGCGGCAGTGACGCTGGAGAAAAGACTTGAAAGAAAAGGGACATTTAAAGACGACTGGGGAGCTCAATAGCAGCAGCAGCAGCCAGAAACAGCCACAACAGCTCAACAACAGCAAGACGAGCCCAACGAACGAGGCGTGGGTGAGCAGGACAAAGGCCATCAACGAGCATCACAAAACATCAAGCTGAACCACAGCACATCAAGGGGCATCCGCCAGAAGCAGCGCCCGCGAGATCGCCCGCCAAGGAACATCACTGATGCGCACACAGCCGCGTCGACATGAACATTGCCTGGTACGCGCCGGCGATCTCAGTCGGGGCAAACAGGTTTGTGCAAGTTTCGAGTGGCAGCGTCGTGGCTCTGTATGTTTTGTTTTGGCTGCAGACATTCGCAGCGGTGCGTTTCTGCTCTCCCACCGCTGGTCGATAAAAAGGGGTCTCCGTATGTTGTGGGGGTTCGGTGTCTTGTGCATCCTGTGTCGTAGAATGGCTGCGTCGTGTCGAGGCGGTCGTAGCGGGTTTGACGTTGTGTTTTGTCTTGGCCGTGCCCTGTTTTGTGGAGAGGACGCAGCTGTCGACTCGACAAAGGAACTCTGGGCAAGGAACAACTACTCAGTAGGCGCGGCCTCGTCCCAGGCCTCTCTGTTCACTGCTGGGCCCACCACCCAGCCAACCGCGCCAGGACTGCCTTTCCGAAACATCGGCCAAACGGCTCGCGACACACAGCCTGGCGACGACGTACAAAGGATAACGATACGAAGAACGTCTCTGCTGGCCTCCGCAGCCAATGGCAGGCAGTCGAGGGAGAACAGCGAGCGTAAAAGAGAGTGAGGATTTCGGTCATCGCAGCAGTCTGTGGAATGAAGATGCGTGTCCATTTTAGTGATCCTCGAGCCGTTAAACAGCAGTGTAGACATTGCAGGTCTGGTGAATGGAGAGAGCGGCACAGAAGACGGGAAAAAGACCAAGTATTACGTCGTACAATCGACGCAGTCAAAGGTAAACATTGCCGTGACATTGTGTGCGTCCCACTCTGTCTCCTCTTCTTTGCGGCCCGTCCATCGCAGCCATGTCTGCATGCAATTGGCTCTTTGGCGTTGCCGTTTCGCCTTTCGCCTTTGACTTGCTTCGGCTGCTTCAGTGACTCGCTGCTTGTTGCCGATTGACGTTTGCAAAGCAGCTTGGCGCGTGGGCCGTCAAAGGTTGTCGTCCTAGGTTCTCCATCTGTGCCATCGTTGCAGCCTCGGCTTCCATGTCCGGGTCTCACGTCCTGCGAAGCCGTGACGTCTCTTCTCGCTACTCGTTCTAGCTACTCGTTCTAGTACTCGTTCTAGCACTCGTTCTAGCTGCTCGTCTAGCTCAACCGGCCAACGCTGCACACATCCTCGCTCGCCTTTCGCCTCAGTCGGTCCCTGCCACCTCGTGCGCCGTCTTGAGAAACTGCAGCGGGTCGTGCCCAAAGCGCCCCAGAAACAGGCCGTCCACGGCCCCGCCCAGCTGTGCAAACAGTCCAGGGCCGGCACTGCCGCCGTAGAGGATGCGTGTCCGCGCCGCACCGCGCCGCTGGATGGACGGGCTGTTGTCGCGGAGGGCCGACACGACGGCACGCACATACTCTGCACTGGCCGGCTGCGCAGCGCCAATGGCCCACACGGGCTCGTACGCCAGCAGCACCTCGGCGTCGTCGGGCAGGCTGTCGAGGACGGGCGCAATCTGCGCCATGACGGTAGCGGCGGCCACCTCGGCCGACGCCTGCGCCTCGCCCTCGGCCCGGGTGGCTTCGCCCACGCACACGAGCGGGATCAGCCCGTTGCGCGCAGCCGCCCGGGCCTTGGCCGCTGTCGTGGCATCCGTCTCGCCCAGCAGCCGGCGACGCTCGGCGTGGCCGACCTCCACCAGGCGGGCGCCGCAGTCGGCCAGCACGGCTGGCGACAGGAAGCCGGTGAATGCACCGTAGTCCTCGTCGGCGCAGTCTTGGGCACCCGCAGCAGCGGCACCTGGGAGGCGCGCACCTGCGCGACCACGGACGGCAGGGAGATGGCGTCGGGGCAGACGAAGACGTCCATCCTGTCGAGAATGGCCTGTTCTCGCTGGCGGCGAGAAGAGCCAGCAGCTCGTCGACGTAGCGGCGGGTGTGTGCGAGTGTAAGTACATTTTGGTGGACACGCCCAGGATGGGCCGGCGGCTGGGGCGGCGGCCATTGTGGTGTTGTGTGTTGTGTGTTGTGTGTTGTGTGTTGTGGTTGGGTACAGTTAAAGTCGTGCCGCACAGTCGTCAAAGGAGAGGAATCGTCAGAGGTGACGGTCAAGAGTCGAAAGTCTGGCTTTCTAGTGAGCGTACGTACTCGTAGAAAGTCAATCTCTCCTCCGGGTGCAGGGCACAGGGTCTACTTCGTAGCTCTGGTCCCCGTGTCTTGGAGCTTTATTAGACTACAGAGCCTAGTACCTCTTCTCGCTAAAGGACGCCGTCGTGCAAAAGAGCTACTGTAGTACCACTGACAAGTCGCACGTCCTCTGTTCTTAGGGACAACTAAAGCGTACGATTGATGCTGCATAGTCAAAGTTCTACCCGGAGACCCAATCGGCCATTCGTGCTCGTCGTCGTCGTCGTTTCCATCGACGGGACAACGTCCACGCGCCGTTAATCTACCATAGCCCGTACTTCACCCAGCCTCAACAGCCATCCGCCGCCGTGGCCGTCTCCTGGGCCCGACGCCAATGCCGCCCGCGGCCGTCTCGTACTCTGCAATGGCCTGCACCTTGGCCGCGCTCGCACTCGTGTCGTCAAAGACGTAGCCCAGCCACTCGCGCGCCAGCCGCCGGGCCAGCTCCAGCCGACCACGCGCTCGCCCATGCACAGCACCTGGCGTTGTTGGAGAGCACGGCACGCTCGACCGAGAAGGAGTCGTGGGCCGTGACGGCGCGCACGCCGCGGATCTTGTTGGCCGAAATGGCCACGCCCAGACCGGTGCCGCACACCAGGACGGCACGGTCGACCTCGCCCGAGGCGACGAGCTTGGCGCGCGCGCGCGGCAATGTGGGGGTAGGCGGTCTTGTCGTGCGCGCCCTCGGAGCCGACGTCGACGACCGAGACGACGCGGGCGTCCTGGGCAAAGTCGCCTTGATGGCCTCCTTGTAGCTGACGCCGGCGTCCTGGGGGAGAAGAGAGCACGTTAGTCTGCGTTGGCAAGGCACAAGACGGGTCAGCGTACATCGCAGCCGATGGCAATGCGCCAGGATGGTGGTGAGGCGGCCATTGTGTGTGGTGGCGGTGCAGAAGAAGAACGAGGGGAGGTCGTTTTGTGCTGGAGGGCAAAGTAGGCCAACAAGGAGTGAAGTCGACGACGCGTTGGAGGTACGAGTGTGAAGAGGATTGACAGAATAATGAACAGAGAGGTTCAGCAAGATCAAGTGGGCTACAAGGACGCACAAGAGTCCAGCACAGTCCCGGGCAGCTTGGGATACCACGTTGGCAGCAGCTTCTTCACAGACAAGGGCACGGCAGCCCGAGTGACGCAAGACGTCCAGGTGGGTGAGCAAGAGGTGGAGTGTGGGTGGCAGGCCAAGAAAACGGACGGCAAAATGCAAGAGAGCACCTCTCCGGAGACATGCCGTCCACGAGGGACGAGCCTTGGTGAGGGGTCTCTGTATCTTGAGCTTGTTCGTTCCTTGTTTCTTCTCACTACCAGAGTCTGTCAACCCTTTGTCTCTTGCTACTTGGGCGATGGCGCCGTATGCAAAGCCGATGGGTTCGCGAGCCGGGCAAAGTCACGAAAACACTTGGTGCACATGTACGATCAAGTGGCCGTTGCGCCTTCTGTCTGCTCCCACCCTGCATCGATGACCCGCTGCAGAGGCACAAGACCTCCGCTTGGCCTGGGCGTGTTCTTGAGATGTTCTGTCGACCTCAAGCTGCTCTCCGTTTTGCTCTGAGCGGCTGTCGAGGTGTAGAACTGACGGGTTGCCTAATCGGGTAATCCGAAGACCCGGCCTGCCGCTCTTCAAGCGGGGAAGGCGCCACTAGCACCCCCGGGGCAGCTGCGACCAACGGCTCGGGCTCTTTCGCCGTTTGGGCACTTCGTCTCCACTTTTCCCACTTACACGGTCCAACGACAAGTTTCGCGCTCTCTCTCTGTGGTCTCGTTGACGTCTTTCTTTGGAAAGGCAGGGAATGGCAATTTACATGACTCGCAGACAGTACGCTGTGGGATACGAGTACCATGTGTGACCGTCGTGCTACAATACAAGCGACCAGTACAGCTCTGAGAGCCAAGACATCGTCCGCAGGTAAAGAGGGGGTGAGAAAGGAGGAGAGAGCAGGTGAGTGAAGGGTGGCAAAAGAGACCCGGCGGGGGAGAAAAAGACCGGACTGGGTGGACAGGGAAAGGAGAAGGGCAAGGGAAGTGTGTGCGAATGCGGAGGCCTGTTTGGTCGTGGAGCAGGACACTGAGACGGAGAGGGAGAGAGAGGGGAAAGGGGGAGAGGGAACGAGAGAAGTGAGGAGAAATAGAATGAGAAGACAGGAAGGAAAAAAGGAGAAAGGTCAGGCTGTGGACCTAGAGCTCTGGTGACACGCGCTACGACAGTGGATTACACTTTCGGGAAAGAGAATGACGAGAGTGGACTGGAGAAGAAGAGAAAGACGCCCAGTAAGACACGAAGCTGGCGGGAGAGTGAGTCTGTCGGAAGCCATTGACAGGGTAGAAATGAGAAAGAGAGCGAGGGACCGTCTCGACCACATAGGAAGACTGCCGATAGGCTGCAGCTTGTCACGACATGGAGCTGTCCCCGTTCCGTTTGCCCTCCTTCCCTCTCCCAAGCTGTCTCCTGGCATTTCGTATTGTTCCAGGTTGATTCTCTTCCGTTCTTTTGTCCTTTGCCACTCTTCTGATCCTTCTCGTAAGCTTCCAGCTGCTATCCACGCAGCTTACGCCTCGAGATACCGCTCAGCTCCGTTCCTTCTCGTCCCACCGCAACAAGCATGTCGAAAGCTCACCTCTTCCCCTCGGCCGACGGCCTCGTCGTCAAGGCCCTGCGCGGCCTGGTCGCATACAACCCCAGCCTCGCCCTCGACGTCGACCTCCGCGTCGTGTACGACACCACCTACGACCGCAGCAAGGTGGCCGTCATTTCCGGCGGCGGCTCGGGCCACGAGCCCGCGTGGGCTGGCTATGTGGGCACCAACATGCTGGCGGCCGCCGCCTGCGGCGACATTTTCGCCTCGCCCTCGACCAAGCAGATCCTGTCCGCCGTCGACCGCGTGCCCTCGGACGCCGGCACCCTTCTCGTGATTACCAACTACACGGGCGACTGCCTGCACTTTGGCCTGGCCGCCGAAAAGGCCAATGCCTCGGGCCGGCACCGCTGCCGCATGATTGTGTGCGGCGACGACGTGTCTGTGGGCCGCGGCGGCGGTCGCCTGGTCGGCCGTCGCGGCCTGGCCGGCCAGATTGCCGTCCTCAAGCTGGTGGGCGCCGCGGCCGCCACGGCCCCGCGCGCCAGCCTCGACGACGTCTACGGCCTGGGCCAGGCCGTGGCCCGGCAGCTGGTCAGCATGGCGGCGACGCTCGACCACTGCCACGTGCCCGGCCGCACCGAGCACGGCGCGCTGGCCGCCGACGAAATCGAGATTGGCACCGGCCCGCACAACGAGCCGGGCTACCGCAAGCTGCAGCCGGCGCCGCCGGCCGAGGAGCTGGTGGCCAGCCTGCTGAGGCACTGCCTGGACGCGACAGACCCGGAGCGCGCCTACGTGCACTTTGACCCGGCCGGCGGCGACGAGGTCGTGCTTCTGGTCAGCAACTTTGGCGGCATGTCGCAGCTCGAGCTGAGCGCACTCGTCGACGAGCTGCTCGTGCAGCTGCAGCGCGACTGGGCAATGGCGCCCGTGCGCGTGTACGCGGGCTGCCTCGAGACGTCGCTCAACGCGCCCGCCTTTTCGGTGTCGCTGCTGAACCTGACGGCCGCCGCCGCCGACGCCCAGAACCCCTACTCGGTCGACGAGCTCAAGGCCTTTCTGGACACGCGCACAAGCACCTACTGGGAGTCGTTTGCGGGCGCCCAGGCGCAGCGCCGGCCGCGTGCCGAGCAATTTGTCCAGGCGCCGGACACGCAGGCGGCCCCGCTTGCGCATCCAGCGGCGGCGACCTGCCCGTCGACGCCGCCCGTCTCGAGCGGGCGCTGCGGCGCGCATGCACCGACCTGGCCGCGGCCGAGCCCGACCTGACGCGCTGGGACACCGTCATGGGCGACGGCGACTGCGGCGAGACGCTCAAGACGGGCGCGCTGTCGCTGCTGGCGGCCCTTGACGGTGCCGACGGCGCGTCCCCGCTGGCGCGGGCTGGCTCCTCCGTGGCCGTGCTGCGCTCGCTCGAGACCATTGTCGAGACCCGGATGGGCGGCACCCTCGGCGGCATCCTGGGCATCTTTCTCGTGTCGCTGCGTGCGGCTGTCCAGAAGGCGGCTTCGGAAACGGAAACGGAAACCAGGACCAAGGCGGCCGGCAGCGTCCGGGACACCGAGGTCTGGGCCAGCGCGCTGGCCACGGCCATTGACCACCTCGGCCACTACACCCCGCCAAGGTCGGCGACCGCACCGTCATGGATGCGCTGATTCCCTTTGCCCAGGCCATGGCCACGGCGGGTTCGCCGCCGGCGTCGCGGCGGCCGAGAAGGGCGCCGAGAGCACGCGCAAGCTGACGCCGAAGCTGGGCCGGGCAACCTATGTTGGCGCAGGCCAGGACGCCAGCAGCGACCTGCCGCCGGACCCGGGCGCCTGGGGCATCATGGTGGCCATCCGGGGGCTCTACCACGGATGGCAGGGGGCGGCGTGCGCGGCGTGAAGGGCTAGAAGGCTCGGCTTTGGAGTATGGGCGGCACCCTCGTTGTATTACAGTTTGTATTTAATCGTGTTTGGTTATGGATGCAACGCGTCTTGCAAGCTTTTGTTCAGCACCTTGTCCCCTTGTCCGGTCGGCGCGGCACTCGTAGCTCCCACCCAACTCCCTCGCTCCCTCGCCCCTCGCCCCTCGCTCCCTCGCTCCCTCGCTCCCTCTTACCGATCCGCCTGGCCCCGGCTGCCAAACCACCCCATGTACTTCTCAATGGCCTCCTGCATCCGCTGCGTGCCGGCCTCAATCACGCTCGTCAGCGGCCGCCCGCGCATCTCCTCCTGCACCGCCGCGTAGTGGCCGTTCATGCCCTTGTTGATGTTGATCTTGGTCACGCCTCGGTCGATGCACTGGCGGAACGTCGCCTCGTCAAAGGATCCGCGCCGTGCACGTTGCCAAACGCCGCACGCGGCCGCCCACGGCCTTGTTGACCGCGTCCAGGCGGTCGTACTCGAGCTGGATGCCGCGCGGGCCGTACTCGCCGTGCACGTTGCCAAACGCCGGCGCCAGCATCTCGATGCCCGTCGCCACAAACTCCTCGGCCTGCTCGGGCGTCGTGAGCACGGCCTCAAGTCCGCCGTCGCGGCCACGCCGTCCTCGCCGCCCTCGATGCGGCCCGGCTCGGCCTCTGTGGCAATGCCGCGCTCGTGGCAGTACGCCACCAGCTCCCGCGTCAGCTGCAGGTTCTCTTCCTTTTCGTAGTGGCTCATGTCGCACATGATGCTGTCAAAGCCGTCGGAATGTCGGCGGCACGGCGCACCAGCTCGGGCGTCTGTGCGTGGTCCAGATGCAGCGAGACGGGCACGCTGGCGCTGTGGGCGGCTTCGGCGGCCGCCTTGACGAGCGCATCGCCTGCGTACTCGATGGCCCAGGGAAGAGCAGCACCATGGCAGGCGACCGGGCAGCCTCGGCGGCACGCACCGTGGCGATGACCGACTCTAGGTTGTAGCAGCACATACCGGCCACGGCATAACCGCCGTCGCGGGCGGCGTTGAGGATGGCCATGGACCGGTTCTCGGACAACGGAGGGCGGGCCATGTTGGCGATGTGGCGAGCGGTGTGGTGGCGAGCGGTGTGGTGGCGAGGTGGGATGGGAAGATGAGAATGGTACGGTGGTGCGGTGGTGCGATGGTGCGATGGTGAAAATGGTGAAAATGGTGAAACGTGGTGACTGATGCGCGGCCGTGGAGAGCTGTTGATACAAATGCCAACAGGTCCGATCTGGATAAGGACCTTCTTTTCCGCAAAGGCCCGGGTATAGCTCCGCAGCGACAGCGTCAAGGAAGAGCCTACACCGGAAATAGTCCTCTGGGTGTCCGAGAGGCTCGACTTGGCGTTTCGATCGGACGTCGACTCACTTAAGGACACGGCACTCCAGAACTGGGCAGGTGGTGCTGGCTTGGGTGTGGCAAGCGTCCGACCGCCCCAGACTGTCCAACGTCGCCAGACGAGGAGAGCTTTCCGTTTTCCGTCCACAAAACAGGTGCCGGCTAAATCGAGACGGGCTGGAGAACAATTGGGGCGGCCCTGGCCCACAGCTGGAGATGGGGGCAACAGAAGCACGGCAAGTGAGGGGTGGTGCCAGGACGTCCTGCACCAGCTGCGGGACCGGCGAGAGCGGGCAGAGGCGACGGCGGAGAGGAGGGGCCTGTGAGGGTGTTGGATGAGGATCGGCCGCGCTCTCATTTGCACGAAGCCTGGACGTTTCACGGCAGATGACGTTGGGCGGAGCTTCTTGTACGACTGCGGAACACGGAAAAGCGGCAAGTAGCGTGGCGTGGGGGAGGGCACCGCCGATCTCGGGGTGGGTCAGCCCATAGCGGGCCGCTTCCGTCTCGAGTACATGTAGTTGCGCGCTTTGGGAGGGCAAGAGGAAGGAGGGGCGCGGAGTCTCGGCTCAATGCTGCCCGAGCGAGAGAACGACCACGGCCAAAACACACGGATAAGGAAGAACAAGCACGAAAGGAGGAATAGAGGACAGGGCCGACATTCAGAGCGTCACTCCAGGCGGTCCAGCACGAACACTCTTTAGGTTGACATCGCGACAGGAAGAGACGGCTTTGCTTGCCTTGACAGTGCCAACAGGACCATACTTGCTCGGCGCAGCCAGTCCTTGGAAGAATCCCTCACCCTCACCTCGCATTCTCGCCTCACGTACACATCTTCCACCATGGCCGCCACACCGGACGTCGCCTTCATCGGCCTCGGCGCCATGGGCTTCGGCATGGCCACCCACCTCGTCCAGCAGGGGTACCGCGTGACGGGCTTCGACGTCTGGCAGCCGACGCTCGACAGGTTCGCTGCGGCCGGCGGGAAGACGGCGACCACGCCGGCAGCAGCCGCCGAGGGCAAGAGCGTCTGCGTCTGCATGGTGGCGACGGCCCAGCAGGCCCAGCAGGTCCTCGTCGAGGGCGCCAGCGCCGCCGCCGCCGCCCTGCCGCCCCATGCCGTCATCCTGCTGTGCTCGACCGTCCCTGCGGCTATGTGCAGTCGCTGGCCGCCGCCCTTGCCGACCCCCAGGGCCCCGTCCGCCGCCCCGACCTGCTGCTGGTCGACTGTCCCGTGTCTGGCGGCGCCGTGCGTGCTGCGGACGGCACGCTCTCCATCATGGCCGGCGCCTCGCCGGCGGCGCTGGCCCACCAAGCCGGCCGCGCCGTCCTGGCCGACATGGCCGACCCTGCGCGCCTGTACATTCTCGAGGGCGGCGGCATCGGTGCCGGCAGCAACACCAAAATGGTCCACCAGGTGCTCGCCGCCATCCAGATCCTGTCCGGGCCCGAGGCCCTGGGCTTGGCCGTCCGCCTCGGCCTCCCGGCCAACCAGGCCACACTCGAGGCCCTCCTGCAGTCGCCCGGGCGCAGCTGGATGTTTGGCCACCGGGGCCCCGCATGATTGACGGCTTCCAGCCCCTGGCCAGCGCCGTCACCATCATCCTCAAGGACACGGCCATCATCACCAGCGAAGCCGCCGCGCCGGCTTCCCCACCCACCTCACCAGTGTCGTCGAGAACGTCCTGTACACGGCCCTCGATCGGGCTACGGCGGCGACGACGACTCCTCGCTGCTGCGGCTGTACACCGAGGGCGCACCGCCCGCGCCCGCGCCCGCGCCGCCGGCTCCGCTGCAGCTCGTCACCGACCTGCTCAAGGGCATCCACCTCGTGGCGGCGGCCGAGTCGCTGGCGTTTGCGCACCACGTCGGCCTGGACCTCGACCTGATCCTGGACCTGTGCATCAACGCCGCCGGCGGCAGCGCCATGCTCGAGGCCCACGGCCCGGGCATGGTGGCCGCGCTGCGCAAGCAGCCGGCGCCGGCGCCGGCGCCACCCCAGGGCGAGTCGCTCGCCGACATCTACCAGAACCTGGCCCGTGCCGTCGACGCCGCCCAGCAGATCAAGGCGCCCATCCACCTGGGCACACAGGCGCTCAACCTGCTGCGCCTGGCCCAGACAAGGCGGGCAACGAGAGCGCGCCAGCCTCGGCGGCCGTGAACGTGTGGCTGTCGTAGGTCGGAGCTGCGTGTTGGTTCACATGGCTTTCTTGGTGCACAACGCTGTATACAATGGAAATCATAGAGCAAGCTGAGACAGGAAAAGACAAGGACCTATGAAAATGAAACACGGATAAACACGCGACATGAACTGACTACTCTGCTACACGTGTTGCACGTCGGCGCCCATCCCACGCGTTTCTATCACAGCTACCACAGCTACCACAGCTACCACAGCACCACAGCTACCACAGCTCGCACGTCGGCTCCTTGACGGGGCACTGAAACGCCTCGCGGAACCCGCGCGAGTTGAGAATCGTGCCCTTGATGCGGATCGGGTCCGGCGAGTGCTCGTCCGTGGTGACACGGTTCGTCAGCATCGCCGGCCGGAACTTGGAGCACCACGCGTTGCCGTACGAGATGTAAAACAGCTGCTCGTGCGTGAAGCTGTCCAGACCCGGCAGTGACAGGCTGTCCACGCTCTCCTTGCTGTCCTTTTTGCCCTCCTTCGCGGCCGCCCGCCGCATGTCCCACGCAAGACGCGCCGCCGTCAGGCCGCCCGAGTCGGCAATGTTCTCACCCAGCGTCTGGCGGCCCTTGACGTGGATCGGGCCGTCCTTGCCCATCACCGTAAAGTTGCTAAACTCATCGACGATGCACTCGGCCTTTTCCGTAAACGCTTCAATCGTCGCGTTCGTCCACCAGTTGTTGTAGCGGCCGTGCAGGTCGTAGTGCCGCCCGTTGTTGTCAAAGGCGTGCGACAGCTCGTGGCCGGCGACGGCACCAAAGGCGCCGTAGCTCACATAGCTCGGCAGGTCCACGCTAAACAGCGGGAACTGCATGATGCCTGCCGGGAACACAATCTCGTTGTGCGGCGGGTTGTAGTATGCGTTGACGGTCGACGCCAGCATGTCCCACTCCTCCATGTCCGTGGGCTTGCCCAGTTTCGCCCACATGCGCTTGTTGTCAACGTCGCCCGACGACAGGATGTTGCCAAAGAACGAGTCGCCAATCGTCACGGGCGCGTAGTACGCCTTGAGGCCCTCGGCGTCCATGATGTTGGGCGACGCCGTCGGGTAGCCAATCTTCTGGTCAATGTTGTGCACCTTCTCGGCCGCCACCGCGCGCGTCTCTTCGTCCATCCACGCGAGGCTGTCAAAGTTTTGCAGGTAGGCCGCCTTGATGTCCGAGACAATCTGGTTGCCAAAGTCCTTGGCCTCTGCCGAAAAGGACGCCTCCACGAAGAAGCGGCTCAGAATCCAGCCCAGCGCGTCACCGGCGTGGTCGACGCACGTCCGCCAGCGCTCCGGGTCGGCATTGGCCTCCTTGCCCTGCAAAATGTTCTGGAACTGACGCCACGGGCGAATCTCGGGGCCCAGGACAGCGCTGCTGTAGTAGACAATCAGGCGCCAGTACAGAAAGTTGTGCACGACCTCCACGGGCGTCTCGGACACAATCTGCGACACGTTGGCCAGCACCTCGGGGAACGCCGTCACCGTCACGTTGAGGGTGTAGTCGCTCGGCACCAGCGCCTTGAGGGCCTTTTCCAGCCCAAAGTGGGGCATCAGCTTGGAGGTGTCCTTGACCGACATGAGGTTGTAGGTCTTTGTCACATCATCCATGTCCTCCTTGTCGGGGGCAGCCATCGACAGGCGCGACTCAAACTCCACGAGGGCCTTGGCGGCCTTGTCCGCCGCACCCATCTGGGCCGCGCTCGGCTTGATCGCGCCAGCACCTTGGTCATGCGCTCAGGTACTGGTCCACGACAGTCTTGTCCTCAAAGTACTGCTTCGCGGGCAGCCCAAACGACCGGACGGGGCCCACGCCAATGATCTGCGTCTCCGGGTTCTTGTCATCGTCGCTGACATGGAAGCTGAAGAACGAGTTGATGCCGCGCCGCTTGAGGAACAGAACCGCGTCGCTGTAGTCGACGGGCGACGTGGGGGAGGTATCGAGCGTCTTGGCCAGCTCGTCGATGATGTCGACAATGGGCTGGATGCCCGTCTTCGTAATCGCGTCCACGTCCATGCACGCATCGTAGGCTGCCTTGAGCTCGTCAAAGTTTTCACGGTCTGCCGAGCTGACGGCAGCGCTGAGGTGGCCGGCGAGACGGTCGAGTGGCCGGAGCTGTCGGGGTAGCTGCCCTCCAGGATGTTGCGGATGGTCGAGGTGACGCCATCGTCGATGACGCGGAGCGCATCCGTCATGCCCTGGTCGGCCCGCATGTCGTGGGCGACTCGCCAGCCGCCGCAGACAAACTCTTCAAAGTCGTCGCAGGGGTCGAGGTCCCTGTAGTTGGGCGAGAGGTTGGTCAGGTAGCTGTCCGCGGCGTGGATGCAGGCCGGGGTGAGACAGAGGCCCGTGGCAGCCTTCTCGTGTGCCGTCTGGGCAAAAGCGTTGCCACAAGAACAAGGCAATGATGAGGAGAACGATGGCGACCCGCTGTATGCCAAGCGCGGTCCAGCGCGACGTCGCAGCCTTGTAGCCGCGGCGAATGCGTCCTCCTCGGCATCGCCGTTGGCAGTGTGGCCGCCGGCGGGTGGCCAGAAGCGGCGAGCCTTCAGACGGGCCGTTGTTGGCAGCCCGAGACGCCATGTGATGCGCCGTAAGTGCCGACTGTGTCGAGGTAGAAAGGTCGGAGCTCAGTCAACCCGTCCGCAGATCTGGTGGAAGCCGACAGCAGCCAGTGAACGAGCTGTCAATAACGACAGATTGGTGGCTGTGGATGGTGGCCGTGGATGGTGGCCGTGGATGGTGGCCGATGTAAAGCAGCAGTTGAGGTGTCGTATAATGAGAGATGCAGAAAGAGGAGAAGAGAGAGGGACAGGAGAGTCCCGGCACAATAGGCAGCGGACGTCATAAGTGCAGCGACGGTGGTGATGGAGTCAACAAGCTGCTTCCGCTTAGGCAGCCAACGTCGACGTTGATTGGCCGCCCCGCAAACAGCCGGGCAGCTTCCCTTTCCAGCCCAGACTGTGGAGCCGGTGGCCTAGAGCTATCACCGTAATGAGTCTGTCACGTGTAAAGGTATTCGTGTTGAAGCACCAGAACGTCCATCACGCGCTTCCTGGGGCTGACGACATACCTCATGGAGCTGACAAAGTACAAGAGCTTTGGATAGCTTTACATGTATCTACTGTCCACCCAGAAACTGCAAGATACTGCTAAGTCTCGTAAGCTCCCTGCAGCTCCAGGAGCTTTCCGAGTGCGGATGGAGACGACTCACTCGAGTAACAGAAAGCCACATCACGCAGATACAGACGGCAAACAAAGGCCCTCGGATCGACGGCGAGAGCCGTATGAAGCCGAACAGTGGATGCTCTCCTCTTGCAAGGCGACGCAGCGAGGTCATCCAGGTTCTCGCCGAAGCGCTGTGGGCCGATAAGGCAGAAGGGGACGTGTATCTGCCAGCAGCGAATCAGCGAGCACTATCACGAAGCCGCGGGCTGCAGGGATCCATGACGCTACGCCCATTGCAGCAGCCGGACGTGGGCGGGTCTGGACGTTTCAGGTGACCTTCGCCTTTCGGTTGGGCTGTCATTACGAAGTATTCGTATCAGTGTGCTGCTGCATCGTGTGCGTTCAGAAACAGAGCCTCCTCGTGCCTCTTTACCTCCTCTTCCATCCCGTACTCTTCTTTCCCTTTTTTCCCTGGCTCTTCCACAGCACAAAGCTTCAGCGCCGCCAAACTCTCAAGAGGGATTCCGCTTCATCGCCTCTTGCTCGACGCCTCCATCTCGCTTCAGGTCGCCTTTGCTGCGCGGTGCGATAACGACAAAGAAGGCAGCCGGCGCCAAAGCGAAAGCGGCCGAGGCACCCTCCCTTGACAACTCGTCGCCCAATTTGGTTCTATTCGGGCTCGTGCGTGCCCCGATCCTCCTTGAAGAGACGATATCAGCCCTCTCTTCGTGTCGGCCGTTGCGTCGCCCTCGCTCTCGTCTCTCTCTCGTCTCTCTCTCGTCTCTCTCTCTTCGGTAGCCCACGATTGCTGTTTCTCGCCACGTCGCCTCTTGTCGCATCGTCCTCTCTACCAAAACTCTCCCAGCATCTCCCAGCCATGGCTTCCAAATACCTCATCCCCGTCCTTGTGGCGATGATGCTGCTCACGGGTGTTTGCAACACTCTATTGACAAAATACCAGGTACGTCAGCCATGGTACCGTCCCGTCCCGTCCACGATGGCGGACACCCCCAGACACCCCGCTAACAGAGGAAACAGGACAACCAGTGCGTCCGCAACTGCGACGACCCGGACCCAAAGAAGCGCGTCTTCTTTGAGCAGCCCGTCTTGCAGACGGCCCAGATGTTTGTCGGCGAGATGGGCTGCTGGCTCGTCGTTGGCCTCCTGTCCGCCTACAGACGCTACCAGGAGCGGAAGAATGGCGGCACGGCCCCTGCCCATGCCGCCGAGGGCGGCTACCAGGCCGTCGCCGCCGAAGACGATGTCAATGTCGATGCCGATGTCGATGCCGATGCCGCAAGCATTCGCTCCACAACTGCCCTCAACGGACACGGAAACACAAAGTTCCTGGCGACGCACGAAAACTCGGTCCTGCGCGGCCCCGGCATTTTGCTGCTGGCGCTCCCTCCGTCTGCGACATTCTCGGCACCACCCTCATGAACGCGGGTCTCCTGCTGGTGGCCGCCTCCATCTACCAAATGACCCGTGGCGCGCTCGTCTTGTTCGTCGGCCTGTTCAGCGTCATCTTCCTGCACCGCCACCTGCACGCCTTCCAGTGGCTGTCCCTCGGCGGCGTGGTGCTGGGCGTGGCCATGGTCGGCCTGGCCGGGGCCATCTCCCCGGACACGACGACGGCCGGCTCCCGTGCCGCCAATGTCGACGCCAATGTCGACGCCGGTGTCGACACCGATGCGCTGCGTGTGGTCATTGGCGTGCTGCTCATTGCCGTGCCCAGATCTTCACGGCGACGCAGTTTGTCCTCGAGGAGTGGATCTTTGAGCGCTCGACCATTGCGCCCATCCGCGTCGTCGGCTGGGAGGGCCTCTTTGGCTTCGGCGTCACCCTGCTCGGCATGGTCGTCATGCACCTGGTCTACGGCCGCACCGAGGCCGGCCAGTATGGCTACTTTGACATGGTCGAGGGCTGGCGCCAGATGACGTCCAACCCGCGCATCCTCTACACGAGCCTGCTCATCATGGTGAGCATTGGCGGCTTCAACTTCTTTGGCCTGTCCGTGACGCGCAGTGTCAGCGCCACGTCGCGGTCGACCATTGACACCTGCCGCACGCTCTTCATCTGGCTGGTGTCCCTGGGCCTCGGCTGGGAGACGTTCAAGTGGCTGCAGGTGGCCGGCTTCGTCCTGCTCGTCTACTTTACCTTTGTCTTTAACGGCATCGTCAGGCCGCCCCTACAGGTGCTGGCACCCGCCGCGCGTTCCAGGAGCTGCTGCCGGAGGAGCCTGTCGAGCACATGTAACAAACGCATCGAGGCCATTGGCCACTGCCGTCTTCCCCTGCACAGCACAGCCTCCGAGGCATGGACGTCCCCTTTGTTGCATCGTACGAGACCTCGGCTTGCCTCGTACGTTTCCTGGCCATCTCAGCGTTGCTTTTCGAATTGAGACATGACTGTGATGTACAATGTGCGCATTCGGCGTTTCTGGGTAGTCTTTCAATCCATCAGACCTGTCAATACACACCAATCACGGTACCACGTGAACATGATTAGGCCATCTCCATCTTCCATGTACTGTGAAATGCAATGTGTCTATGCAACCATCCGACTTGTAGTAGAATAAAAACACCACAAACACAAAGGCCATACAACACACCCGTTCCGCCCCAATCATCAGCTCAACTCCTGCCACGGGCGCGCTTCCACGCGATCACTGCTCAGAATGTCCACACGGATGCCCACGTTTGGCAGCCGCCTTCCGTTCCGCATATCCACCACGACACGGAACCAGGGCGTGCTTAGGTCTCGGCCCTGGTAAGGCGACGCTCGATGCAGGCCGACCTCTCCTGTGCGCAAACCAGAGGCGGTCATGTCCTGGAACTCGCCGTTGCCGGTCGCAACAACCACGTCGCCACTGCGCCTGCCACGGCCACTGCCACTGCCCGAGGCCATGCGCTCGATGGAGACGCGCACAGCCGTGGTGCTTGCAGCGGCAGCAGCGGCCGCCGTGGCGGTGTAGACGTTTTGTGCACGCCGTTCCACCGCTGGACGACGAGGCTGACGCGCGTGTTGAGTCGCGTGTCGAGCACGGCTTGGCTGCGCAGCTCGCCCTCGTCCGCGTCTCCAAGGCCGTGATGGCCGCCACCCGACGTGCCGTCAAACATGAGCATCAGAGGCTCGAGCGACGTCCGCAGCTTGCCCGCGTCCTCTGCGGGGATAGGATGCAGCTCAACGGGCACAGCCGAGCCCACACGCAGCGTATAGCGAGACAGCTGCGCACGCTCAAAGGTCGAGACAACCACCGTGTACGTGCCCGCTTCGACGAGGCCGGACCCGAACCCAGCACTCCCGCTCCCGTTGCCACTGCTCACGCTCCCGGACAGTTGCGCCAGGGGCGACGATGCTGCCAGTCCGGAAGCCGCAGAGTACGAGGCTGTTCGTGGTGTCACTGCCGCCAGGCGCAGCCACGCTGGTATTCGCCAGACGACACAACGAGGTCCCGCACGGCAGGGACGCCACCCTCTGGCCGCGGCCCATACCAGGTCGACACGGACCGGAACATCGTCCGCCTCCGCGCACAAGAGAAGGCTGAGGGGGGTGGCCTTTGGAAGAGTCAGCGCGTATTGCGGGTTCTGCACAAAGTCTGGCGATGCGACACTGCCGCCCGCCGTCGCCCTCGACCATTCGTCCGAGATCTCGTACTGGTGGGCCAGCATCTCGACGGCCGGGTCGATCTGGAGGGATGCAGAGGAGAAGAAGGAGAGTGTGAAGGAGTAGCTAGGGAGCGGCAGGCTGGACTGGGCGACGACAATGGTGTATGGCAGTGACTTGCGTGCCTCGAAGCTCACCAACGTTTGCGGGGAGTCGACCAGCGGTGCACGGTCGATCCACCTGGGTCGGTCTGCCAGCTGCACTCTCCTTCCATCGGCAAAGTACACATAGAGCGAGATGAATCCGACTTGGCTAGAGGACGTGGAGCGCTCCAAGGTAGGGAGGGCGGCTGATTGTGCACTCCCCGGCTGCTCAGGAACGCAGACACGGACCGCCTCCGTTGACGAACAAGGTCCAGTTCGGCGTCTTGGAAGTGGCGGTTCAGGAGGACCCAGACAGTGCCGTCTGCATCTGGCACCATTGCGTACTGGGGGTTGGACGCAAACGAATGGGCCATTGCCTTGGTGGGGAGGGTCCAGCTGAAATGGTGATCCTGGCGGTGGTTGAAGAGCGACGGGTTCCAGTTCAAGTAAAGGGACTCGTAGTACTGTAGGACGTCTTCAAACCCTATCCAAAACGTCCCGTGGTCAAGGGGCTCGTTGCAGAGGAAGCAGGGTCAAGCCGCTCCCACGCCAGACGCGATCGTCGCACCAGGGGTTCTTGACGAGCATCCGGCGAGCACCATCGCCGTCGACCTCCAGGCCGAGGACGGCGTAGTCGTGCTCCCCCGCCAAGCCGAGCAGTGTCTCCTCTTCGGACGACAGGCGGCCTGTACCGAGCGTCACCATGACGTCGCCACGTTCAAACGCACCCTTGACTCGCGCCCAGACCTGGTCCAAGTCGGATTCGCTGCTCTGGATAAAGACCTGCTCCGGAATCCAGCCGGTGAGGACCCAGAGATCCGTGCCAGAGTTGCTGCCGGGGAAGTCGTAGCCACCGTGCACCTTGAGATAGGCCTTTTCAAGGAGGGCGGGCCACAGCAGCAGCGGGTTGCGACGGTCGACAACGAACAGCGCACGTGAATCCGACGACGGTAGCCGGTCGTCGATTACGACCTTGCGAAAAGCGCCGTTGAAGTGCATTCGAAAGACGTATTTGCCGTTCTCGGAGACTGCGGGCACGCCCCTAGCGTGGTCGAATGGGCGGATGACGGATGCAAGCAGTGCCGCCGGCCCGCCGTGGTCGCCGGCATACTTTGTCATGGCGCACAGACTGGCCACAACCGAACAGTCGGTCGTGATGTCTTGCACGAGGTCGGGTTCGTCGTTGGCGAGCATGAACCGATCTGCTGCTGCTTCGCCGTCCACCTCGGCTCCATCGGGGCTACGTTCCGGATAGAGCTCGCTCGGTCGCTTCCAGCCCGTAAATATCTCCATCTGCTGCGGCGACATGGAAAAGGCAGTATTGTCCCTGGCAGCGTAAGTACAATGTCGACCCGTAGCAACAGTGTCCTCCAACGCGTAGTACGTACTCAAAAGGGACGTCGCCGGTCGACGCCAGCCTTAAAGACATCGTCGCCTGGTGCCGCATCCCAGGGAGGGAAGACTGATCCGTGGAGCTTTGATGCCTTTAAGAGAATAATCTGCTCCCGCCTGGGGAGTTCTCTGGTCGATCGTGGTGCACTTTGACCGGGCACACGTTTCCTGCGACTCGGGGCCGGACTTCCGGATGTCTTGGGAGGGGTATCCGTGCTCGACGGGCCGGTGATTGCGGTTTTGCTAGCGGGGATGTGGTCTTGGGCGATGCTGTCTGTGTCTCCAGTGACAGGGACGCCATGGCCGTGTCCACGGGAGGAGGTGCAGGCGCGGCCGTCTTTAGGCTTTCGCCATAAGCCACTAGATCTCGGCACTTCTTTCGGAGCCGCGTCCGCTCGGCCGGCGTGGACGCTTCTTGGACCGCTTGCATATACAGCTCGACAGCGGCAACGACGTGCACGATGGCATCTTTGCCGAGGACTGGCTGATCAAAGCCTCTTTTTCCTTTGCTTTTGCCTCCATTTTGTGCTTCAGTGCCGCATTCCATGCGGTTGTAGGGAGGAAGATGTGTAGGTACGGTCAAGGTGATTCTGTCTTGCACGATCCACCATGATGGCCACGCATCACGACACCGACAAGGAGGCCCTGGCGGGCGGGTTGGCAAGGCTGTGTCGGGTTCCAAGACAGACGGAGAGACCGCCCAACTGTTGCTCAATCACTGGACATGTGCAGCAGGTCCGGTGTGCGCGCGGCTGTGCGAGGGTGAGAGACGCTGGCTGCATTAGCTTGAGGCCGGCCATTGCAAGGGAAGCGGCGTGTTGTGAGATGAAGGGGAGAGGGGAGGGAAGCGTGGAGGAGACGACTTGTCAAGGGCAGGGAAGATTCTGGATGGGAGAAGCATCGCGAGAAACGACAGTGGGCTTCACACGTTCCTTCCGATCGGGATGCTTACACGCGGTACTGATGGGGAGGAGACTGGCCGTGGCGGATCAAATCAAGAAGGCGGCGTCCACGCCACCAAGCAGGAGCGATGCGCACACTTTGTTGCTGGCCAGTGCGGCAGGAACAAGTCTCGCGCCTTCTCCACTGCGCTCCAGTCCTCGAGACGCCCCACTTTACTCGGAGCCTTTTCTCTCCTATCACGAGTCGACTCTTGGAGCAAAACACCTCACAAAGCCCTTGAGACTGGGAGCCGCAGGACGTCAGCGCTGGAGAGGCGCCATGGATCGGAAACTGGCCTAAATATGGGCCTGAATGCGCTAAGCTCCAGGAAGTCTTGTCACCCCGGGTCCCTTTTGGCGTGCGGAGTACACACCTTGTGCGATCCGCTACCCCGTCCCACATGTGAGATATGGCCGAGGTTTGGCGGCAGACAATGGAGACTTCGGTCCAGATGCCAACCACCCACCTCTGAGTGGCCATTCTCCTGGTCCCTCGGCGCTCTGTAGCCGACTGTTTCCCATTGCATCATCCATCTCTTGCTCTTTTGTTCTTTTCTTTCCCTCTTCTCCGTTCTCGTGTGGCTCTTGTCGATTGCGTGTCTAGAAGATCTAGAATCCGACATCGATCTGGTTTGCATTCGTCCGTGTTGCTGCCTCCACGCTCGCCCTGTTGCTGTGCCGCTTCCAATCGCCCGACTGCGCTTATCGGCCGTTCGCATCCCAGCTACGACAAGCTTTCTCGTTTGCTCACCGTCCGCCGTTCTCACCTGTCCCTGTCGGCCTCGGTCTCGGGGGTTTCAGCCGCTTCCTCTTCTTCTTCTTCTTCTTCCTCTTCGGCCTCTCTCTCCTCCTCTCCTCCTCTCCTCCTCTCCTTTTCCACCATCACACCACGATGCCTGCACAGTCAAAGCCCGTCATCGGCCCCTGGGGCAAGGCTACGGCCGGTGCCACTGGTGCCGTTCTGGCCAACGCTCTGGTGTACCCGCTCGACATGTAAGTTGCGAGCGTTTCTCGGCTTGCCTTCTTCATTCAGCTTTTGCGTAGTTCTCGGCAACGTAATGCTGACGAGACCTGCGATGCAGCGTCAAGACCCGGTTACAGGTTCAGGTCAAGCGGAAGGACGGCGGTGTCGCGGACGATGCGCACTACAAGTCGACCTGGGATGCCATCACCAAGATTGCTCAGGCCGACGGCGCTCTCGGCCTGTACGCCGGCATCAGCGGTTCCCTGATCGGCGTCGCCTCGACCAACTTTGCCTACTTTTACTGGTACTCGCTCATCCGCACGCTGTACCAGCGCTACGCCAAGTCGACTGCCGCGCCATCCACAGTCATTGAGCTGTCTCTGGGCGCCCTGGCCGGTGCCGTGGCCCAGATCTTCACCATCCCCATTGCCGTCGTCACCACGCGCCAGCAGACCCAGTCCAAGGAGGAGCGCAAGGGCCTCATCGGCACCGCCCGCGAGGTCATTGAGAGCGAGGACGGTGTGTCTGGCCTGTGGCGCGGTCTCAAGGCCAGTCTGGTGCTGGTCGTCAACCCGGCCATCACCTACGGCGCCTACGAGCGCTTAAAGCAGGCCCTGTTCCCCGGCAAGGCGAACCTGAAGCCGTGGGAGGCGTTCATGCTGGGCGCCATCTCCAAGTCGCTGGCCACAATCACCACGCAGCCGCTGATCGTTGCCAAGTCGGCCTGCAGTCGAAGCCGCCACCGGCGCGCAACGGCAAGCCCTTCAAGAGCTTCATTGAGGTCATGCAGTTCATCATTACCCACGAGGGCCCCATGGGTCTGTTCAAGGGTATCGGCCCCCAGATCCTCAAGGGCCTGCTGGTGCAGGCATCCTGATGATGGCCAAGGAGAGGTACGTGACAACGGCCCCTTGTACTTTCTTACAATCCGGGCCTCAGACTGCTAACACATTTCAGAGTCGAGCTGCTGTTTATCCTGTTCGTCCGCTACCTCCAGAAGCTCCGGTCCGAGCAGCTGGCCCGCAGTGCCGCCCTGAAGCTCCGCACTGTTGCGCCCCTGTCTGTCAAATAAACGACGAAGCCAAGCAACAAACGCCTCGCGGCAACAACACATGGGGCAGTGATGGGCGGTGTCTTGTATAAACCTAGTGGCGGATTGCATTTGGTGGCTTTTGTATTTACTTGTATGCGTTCGGATCAGCTTTGTTCATGTTTTCCGGTCCCTTTCTGCCATCATTTTAGAGAAACAATGCGGCCATTGTATATGTGGCAGCATTCCCCGGCATGCTAGATATCGAGAAACAGATAATAGATACCATTTGGCAAGCTCAGACACACGGCCCGATCTCCCATGCACCATTTCCGAGCGAGGGCGAATGGCAAAAGGCTCGATGAATTTGAATTGGGCGGACGCATGAGGATAGCCGGACTCGACCGAAACGTTTATTAGGTATCATTGACGATGACATATTATCACGTGAGGGGTCACTGTACGGTCCCACCCATGTGGCTGAAAGAAGCACGCGCCACATACTATGGAGACTAGCCCTGTTTTTTCCCACACAACTCGAAATTCACCTACTACCAGAGTTTTTTTCCGCAATCCCACCTTGGCTGTTTTAAACCTCCCTCTACTTACCACATCCTCCTCTCTTTTGACAATATCGATCAAGGAACGACACAACAACCGTCGCCATGGCCAGTACGTGCCCCGAACGAATTCTTGAGCGCCGCTCTTCTCCTGCTGCTTTGTTGGCCTTCTAACTTTTCTCTTCTTCCAGAATCGAAGAACTCGTCCCAGCACAACCAGTCGCGCAAGGCGCACCGGAACGGGTATGTCGAGTCCATGCACCACCCCTTGGAGACAACCGAGCGACACATAATGCGCATGCTTGGGATGCAGGACATTCAGGTGGCTAACAGGACTTTTCCAACAGCATCAAGAAGCCCAAGACCTCCAGATACCCTTCGCTCAAGGGCACTGACCCCAAGTTCCGGAGAAACCACAGACATGCTCTGCACGGCACTGCCCGCGCTCTGGTACGACCGACCTCTTTCATTTCAAGCAACGCAAAGACACGTACGGCCGTGTGGACTTTTGCATACTAACAACATCTACAGAAGGAGTTCAAGGAGGGCAAGCGGGAGTCGGCATAAGCAACCAAATACCAAATCGAATTCGAAATCTTTACACAACGTTTGACGACGGCTTCGCTTTGCATGGTTTTTAGGGAGCGACAATAAAACGACAACTTTTCAATGACGAATCCAACAAAAAGAAGTCTTGGGATTTCCTTTTATTTCTTTTGGGAGTTTTCTAGGGAACGGTACCGATGAAAGGGACAGAAACCAAACAAATCAAAGAACATGAAAAACTAGTCCCCCGTCCCTTTTGCTAGCAAGCGATCCAACCGGCCTCCTCGACAGCATACGCGGGCTCTCCTCGACCCTCTTCTGCGCCTCTTCGACACGCCGAGCCGACATGACAACAAAGAGACGCTGGGACAGGAGAGGACGAGGAGCCGACAATGCGAGGCCGGAAGGGTTCGTGACTGTGACGTGCATGCCAAGGCCACCGTGATACCTTTGACGACTGACGACAGCTTCCCCTGCCCCTGACCTTCTATGCATCCTTTGCCGTCTTTGTCTACCCCCAACCCAGGGCACTGACGCAAGGGTTTGTCACTGAACCAGAAAACAGCAAACGGCATTAGTGTGTACAGCATAGAGCCTCTTTACCAGTACTCAATGCTGAAGGATATTATCTTTCGTGCCAAGATCAAGAGGATCCGTCCTCTCCATGTCTATTACCAAGCGCCTCGAGCTCAGTTCGTTTTTCCCCACGGCCGGGGCGCATGAATGACGCGGAACATTTTTTCGTAAACTTGTTTCCTTGTAGTTGTAGGTTCCAGTTTGCAGAGAGTGTCTGGTGTCGATATCTGCGTGGCCGTGACAGCCCATTTGTGACTGCATCTCAGTCTACTGATGGTCCGCAGTGAGACAAGGTGACCCGTAATCTTTTCCAGATGCACATTTGGAGAGCATTGCACCGTCCGCAAGGCACGGCTGCCCCTACTTCCAGCTGTCGTTGGGTTACAAACATCTCGCATCCGTGCCCGCGCAAAGAAGACGAACAGCACGGCCTGGCGTTCTCGTCTTCCCCAAGATGCAGACCGCAACCCGCCCGAAAAAAGAATAGGGTGCCGCCGGTAATGAGGTCCAAAGGGGAGGCCGCGGGCCGATTCTCCGAGAGCTGCACGATCTCGCATTCTTGCTTGCCTTTTTTCCACCGCCTCTGGCCCTTTCATACCGTATGTCTGATGTATGCATTGCAATGCCTTCAAATCAAACGTCTACGAGTACTGCTCGTGTTGGGTGGGCACAACGGAGCCACTGGCCGCACAAGCGGCAACGGCGAACTAGCCAGGTCCAGGCACTGTCAAAGCCGCGATTTGGCACTACATAGCCATGCTTCACCCCTGGAGCCCTGTGACGGTCGCTATTTCCTTCCGCCTGTGCTGAGTTGAGTCGAGCCCTGGCCTAATATCGCCCACCGTCTCGGAAGTTTCTTTTCCACCTTTTTGGAACCTTCGTCTGGACCTTTCTGCATATCCTCTGCCCGAGTTTTCCTCGACCGCCTCCCCGTCTGTACTCTGGGCGTGAGACCGTTGCATCGTACTGCGTACACTGTCCATCCTTTGATTCACAACTTCTCGCCCGTTTCTCTCTGTCTGCAGCATCTTTGCATGTACGACGTCTCGCCGTCTGCCGCTTCGTCTTCATTTCGCTCGCACAGGCCGCAATAGCGGGCAAAGCGTTCTTCTTCGGTTTTTGTTTCTCTCTCAAACTCTCCCTCTTTTTCTTCTCTGCTTTCCTTTCTCCGACCTCTGGTTCGACGCCTCGTCACCCTTAATCTGGCGTCCTGCTCCTCCTGTCTCCTCCCACTTTGGAGCCCCTTGGTTGGATCTATCATTTTGGACTCCGGATCTCTCGACTCGATCGTGTCTCCGTTCCGTCTTGGCGAGAACAAGGCCGACCGATCTTCTTCAACCTATTCTTGCCCTCGCTCGCGTCTTGCTGTTCCTCCCAACTGCTCGGCTGCTCGACTGGCTCTCGACGCCTCGCGCTTCTTCCTGCACCTGTGGCTTCAGCCTGGACTTGCTGCTGGCCCACCACAGCCTCAATACACTGTAGGTCGATGCCCAAGCCCTCCTGTTTGCATGGTGCACCCCGACATCCTCGTTCCCTCCCTCCCCGCTGCTCTTCCACTTCCTCGTCTGTTCTTTTTGCTGCTCTGCCATCTGCCGCACATCCCGACACATGCAACCGCCTCACTGTCCGAAGAACAAACGGTTCTGGGAGCTCCAGGGTGCCCATCGTCGTGACGCTGTTGCCGGAGCGACCTGTCCTGCACCCCCCTGTCACCGTCTCACTGGCCTCCCTGCTTGTTCTCGAGCTCCGCTTGCCCTGAACATATTTCATACACCCACTGTCCTCCACCACTATGACCCCCCTGAAGCATTCACGCTCCCTTCGTTTCCTCCTTCCTCCCCCCTCCGGTCGGTCATCAGCTACTGCTCTAGCTTACGGGACCCTCATGTTTTGTGCCGGTCCGCTGCTATCATTTGCTGTTTCTTGTCCTCAGTGTTGCATCCGATCCTCTGACCGCAGCGGCCACTAACGCTTTCCGCTCTGCTCCAGAATCGGTCTTTTCACCACGCACACCGCACCCCCTCCGTCTCTCGGCTTCCTCCAGGTCTCCCTCCTTAGGGCAGCTGAAGCTGCAGGAGCCGTTTCGAACAGAAATACAAAGTACGTCGTAAAAGAGAATCAAGAAATACCCTGCGGGGTCCACAACCACTGAGCACTCGCTGTTCGCTTCTTCGTATCGGCTCCACGAGCGCCACCAGAGAAGGTCCCGACGCCGCCCGTTTGCTTCTACTCCGTACGTTGACCATCACCACGATTGCATCGTTCGACGACGTACGTTCTTCACGCCTTTTGTTCTTTTGTATTCGCTTTATCGCAAGCACGACACACATTCGCCAAGGCCGAATCGTCAGTGTCCGCGCAGCCGGTGATTCTCTCCAGCAAGCGTGGCTCAAAGCCCCGTCCTTTGTGGAATCTCGAAACGCGCACTGCTTGTCACGGGCCGGCTGATCGGCCCACTCGTCCCTTCTCCGTACTCGTACGCTTCTGAACAGCCTTCTGGCCTGTTTCATCATGCTAGCAGCAAACCGGCCCCCGACTGTCGTCCTCGCCTAGCACCGAGTCGTTCCGTCTTTTCCGTTGTCCATCATCTTCGCTGGCTCTTACCTCCTGGTTCCGATTTGGTGTTCTCAACAGTTGCTCTTGGCTACTCAAACGCAAGCTTCGAACCTCCGTCTCTCACCTTTCTAGCTTTTTTCTTTTTCACTTCTCCTCTCTCTTCTTCCTCTCACCTCCCCTCTTCCGCCTCCTCTCCTCCCCCCTCCTTTTTCTCTTTTGCCACACCCGCGCACTCCGTCCTTCAGCGTCCCTCCCTTTCCGTGCGCCGCGCCACGAGATTGGCCCAGTCGACCATGAACAACATGTCGAACATCGCCGGCAACCGAATGAGCTCGCCCGAGGCCAGCCAGCCATCCTCCCTCCGGCCGCCCTCGTCCCGCACCATGGCTGGCAATGCCCACCTCCGAGCATCCGCCGATATGACCGCCTTGTCGGGCACAAGTCCGTCCAGTCGCATACGTCCGTCGTCTGACTTTACGGCCAGTCGCAGCCGCCCCCGCCCCGGGCTTGGGCGACCTTGATTCCCAGGACAAGCTTGCCCAGGAGTGGATCGCCGACATTGACCAGTATGAGACAACGCTGGAGAGATGGCAGCAGCAACGCTCGACCAGGACTTCAAGGACGAGCTGAGCGCCATCGAGCAGTGGTTCCGCGTGTTGAGCGAGGCCGAGCGCACCGCTGCGCTGTATGCCCTGCTGCAACAGACCACTCAGGTTCAGATTCGCTTCTTTATTCAGGTGCTGCGGCAAATGGGCACGAGCCACCCATGTCTGGTGTTCTGTCGCCGGCCAACTTTGACAAAGGTCCGTCTCGCCCTCGTTTCTGCCCTTCTTCTGCCCTTCTTCTTGCTTGCTTTGATTTGCTATTGGACGCGCCATGTTGACAAGCACCCTGCAGACCCCATGTCCACCCGCTTGAGCGACGCCATGAATAAGCTTAGTGTGGACTCGGCACGAAACTCCATGGCGCGCAACTCCATGATGTCGGTTAAGCGCCAATCTGGTCTGGACCCTTCGACCATCAACGCCATGTTCCCGATGCCGCCGCTGCCATTGCGACGGAAAAGGCCAAGTACACGCAGCAGACCGGAAACCCGCCTGTCTCCAACCGGAACAGCGCCATTGATCCGCGCAACTCGCTGGTTGCACCGACCATCACTACCCTGCCGATGCCACGGCAGCCTCCACTTCTCTCTCGGGGCCGTCCAACGGCCAGAACCCGACCTCGCCGTGGGGCCCGTCCTCCACGACCAACCCTGCACAGCCGACTGTGACCTCGCCAGGGCAGCCGCCCATGGGCCAGTTCTCACAGCCACCCCATCCGCCGGTGGCCTCCGCTCCCCCCGCCCGGCCATGACGCTTGCACCGCAGTCGATCAAACGCCGACAAGAACGCCGACCTGCCCCTGCTGTCACCCTACGGCGCTAGCGGGAACTGGGCCTCCATGGTGAACACGCCGATGGTGGCCAACTTTAGCCAGCAGCAGAGCGGGAACCAGGCCGACATGGTGGCGAACGCCACGGCCATGAAGCTTGCTGCCCTGTCCACTGTCAACAACCGCGTCTTCCTCGACGATGTGCGCAAGTACCGCCGTACCCGGTCGAACGATGCTCCCGGAGCCCCGCAGAGCTCGCTCTCTCCCATGCTCCACGCTTCAGCTACCGGGTGGTACCACAAACGTTGTGATGGTCAACGAGCACGGGCAGATTCTGCGCAGCGAACCGATGCTGGCTGTGCCTGGCCAGACGCCGCTCGGCTTTGGGGCGCACCGGGTCGCGGCCCAACTCACCGGCTTAGCCATGCAGGGCGGCTTCGGCGGGATCCCCTTTTCTTCGCCGCAGAACAACGGCTTCTTGAGTGCCTATGATGGCTCAGGGTTGATGAGCAACTCTTTGAACCTGGGCGGCATGAACCTCAGCCAACTCGGCCTGGCGGCCCGCACGAGGATACCTCTCCGACCACTCGGATATCATCCGGGGCCGCTCACCGCGTGGACGCCGCGGCAGCTCAAAGCCCCCGAGGACCCGACCGACCTACGCTGCTGCAGGACATTCCCAGCTGGCTGCGTAGTCTGCGCCTGCACAAGTACACGGACAACCTCAAGGACATGCAGTGGATGGACCTCGTCGAGCTGGACGACAAGCAGCTCGAGGAGCGCGGCGTGAACGCGCTTGGTGCGCGGCGCAAGATGCTCAAGGTGTTTGAGCAAGTCAAAGGTTCGTCGTGATTTTCCTCTTGGTGCTGCTGCAAACCGGACTATACTAACAATCGTGTTAGAGGCGAAAGCGGAAGGGAGACTTGCCGATGCCGACCGCTGAGCCACACTTGTGCGATTCTGACTTGAGCGGCTTGACTGTACACGACGTACCAGAGAAACTATATATACACGATGGACAAAACGTGTGCTCTAGATACAGGGCATGGGCGAAGCTACTGTGTTGCTATGAATTCAAGTGAAATCCATGTCGGACGGCGGTGCTTCCTTTCGTCCCAGGCGATCCGGCATCGATGTCGGTCAAAGGAGCGGCATGGAATTACAGCGTCATAGGTTTTCGTTGGGTATACTCTTTTGTGCTTCTATGTTTTATTCATTTGAACATCTTTACGCCTACCCAATAGGGCTATCGTCAATTGATTACCTTGCACAAAATAGAAGAGCCTCTCAGTACACTGAACGTCTACTCCAGTATCACGTCTACTTTATGTAGCAGGTCTCGTTTCCTAAGATTAATTTGAACCACTGGCTCACCTATAGTTTTTTTATTTTATTTATTTTTTCTCGTTTTATTTTACATTTTTCAAGCCAGGACCTGAATATATTCGCCCATATGAACTAAAAGGCTTTAACATACAGCCAGACATCTATTATTCTCAACAACATGCTGAAGACGCAGCTCGCACATCATAGGCGAGAAAGAAGCATCATTCACGACCGTAATACTGTCCGATATGAAATGTCATGATGGCACCAGCCGGTAGTTGAGAGATACAGAAAGCTTAATGCTGCCCGCCGATCCCATCTTCAGGGCGGCGGCAGTGGACTAGACCTGTAGCGAGGCGCTAAGGCAAAACACACCAACTGAGGGCATCGCCACACGTGATGTCTCCACTGAAAGGTGCAACATCGAACCGCTCGTTTACGCGTCTGCGATGCTCCAGGTGCAGGCAAAAGAACGTCAGTACACGGAACAAGAGCCATGTGCACGAGCATAGCACGCTCACTATGACATGACCATCTCGCATCCGTGCTATCCGAACCGCATCGACATGGCTGGCTACGGGGACATGGACGACATTGACATGGACGCTGCGCCGTCCAACGCGTATCCCGACGACGACCTGAGCGTCCCGCCCACGGCCACAGGCTCTCCCATGGGGCCTGGTGGCAGCGACCATGACGACATGGACGAGGTGTCGGATGCCGACTCGGACTATCTCGAGCTGCAGGCGGACATTGCACGCCTCGACGCAAGCCGCCATGCATTCTTGTCGGAGCACCTTGGCGCCGATGCCGTAGCCGCAGGAGCAGGGGAGGGGGAGGAGGTGGAGGAGGAGGAGGAGGAGGAGGCGGGCCGGGCGCACGCCGGCGACGTGGACCACGAAAGGCAGCCGAGCCGTCGGTGGAAGTCAAGTTCCGGCTGCAACAGGCGCACCAGCTGTTCATGGACAACCGCTACGAGGACGCGCTCGAGGCGCTGCACGAGATCATCCGCGTCAACGCCGAGACCCATGCGGCGTGGAGTCTTTTGGCATCCATCAATGAGGATCTGGGCCGGCGCGAGGAGTCGCTGATGGCCAAGGTGTTTGCGGCGCACCTGGAGCCCAAGAACGTGGCCGGCTGGCTGAGCACGGCAGACTTTGCGCTGGCCGAAGCGGCGGCTGCCGACGCCGAAGAAGCAGCCGACGGGGACGAGGACGAGGACGAGGGCGACGCCGAGGCCGCGAAGAAGAGCGGCAGAACCGGCGCCTGCAGAACCTGCAGATTGCCCGGCTTTGCTATTCGGGCGCCATCCGGGCGGACAAGGACAGCATCCCCGCGCGGCTGGGCAAGGCCAATGTGTGTCTCGAGTTTGGACAGGCGACCAACGCGGCGACCGAGTACGTTGCGCGTGCTGAAGCGGCGGCCACTGGCCCTCCAGGTGATCCGCAACCTGGCCGAAGCGTCGTACGACTCGGTGCGCGGGTCCGAGACGATCCAGGCCGCCATCCAGGCGTACCGCAAGGCGGTGGCGTACCTCCGGGGCAAGTCGCATGCGGCGAGCCACAGCTACTATGCGCCCTTTTTGACACTCGACGACGGCGAGGCGTTCTCGTGGATGGACATTACCATCTACGTCGAGCTGTACGCGGCCATGGAGCGGTACGAGGAGGCCATTGCCGTGCTCAAAAGCCTGGCACGCTGGATGCTGGGCCGCGGCGGGCCCGACGAGGCCTACTGGAAGGACGTGGACAAGAACGCGCGCACCAAGCACGAGGACGGCGAGTGGGACCGGTACGACGAGCCGCGGCGGCGCAGGGTGGCCGGGTTCCAGCCAGGACGCTACCCGCCGTCGGCCTATGGCGAGGGCGTCCCCGTGGACTTGCGCACCAAGCTGGCCATCTACCGCCTCAAGCTTGGCCACGAAGAGGAGGCCATTGAGCATCTGTCGTGGATCGACCCGCAGGACGCCAACACGACCGAGTCGATGCGCCTGTACCCGCACCTGCTCAAGGACGTGGGCGCCGAGCTGTTTGGCTCGAAGCGGTTTGAGCTGGCGCTGCAGTACCTCGAGCTGTACCGCGACCTCAACCGGGCAGCTGCGGCTGAGCTCCACGGCGGCGACGGCGGCGAGGGTGGCAACGGCGATGCAGGCACCGGTGCCGGCTTCTCACCCGCCGACGACGACGCCGACGCGCTCGTGCTGCAGGGCAAGTGCAATCTCGAGCTGCACGACCATGCCGCGGCCGAGGAGTGCTTCCTGGCGGCGATCGAGGCAGACGACGAGAACATTGATGCGCGCTACGAGCTGGCCAAGATGTACGAGACGGCGCAGGAGAAGGAGCAGGCGTACATTCTGGTCAACGAGGCGCTGTCGCTCGAGGCTGCCCAGCAGAAGCGGCAGCAGCTGCAGCTGCAGAGCCGAGACGACCCGCCCGACGACCAAGACGAGGGTGCTGCTGCCGAGACGGCAGGGGAGGGAGCCGCCGACGGCGCTGCACCCGGAAAACGCGCGGGCCCATGGCCAGTCTGGAGACGGCAGCCTACCGCGTGTTCCTGGACAGCGAGGGCAAGGTCGTGCGGCGTCACCGCAAGTTCCGCAAGGGACCGGACGGACAAGACATTCTGATCACGACGGAGCGCAAACGGCGATCCAGAAAGGCCCGGGGCAAGAGGGGGCGCCGAGGTCGACGAAGACGGCGTGCCGCGGCGGCAGCCCAGGACAGGCACGGCGCGCGTGCGGGCGCCTCAGCGGCGTCCGCAAACGTCGCAGCAGCAGCAGAGGCGCTGGCGGGCGGTCCGCGGTCACGCACGCCGATTCTTTGCCAGCCCTGCCGAGCAGGCCGAGTTTGAGGCGGACACATCGGCGCGTCTGCGGGGCCGCTACCAAGTGTGCCAAGAGCTCAAAGAACGGGCCGACGCCGGCGATGAGGATGCGGCCGTGGAGTGGATGGAGGCGGCCAAGGAGCTCATTGACGATTTCCGGTCCTTTCGGGAGTTTTACACGTGGGACAAGTACGTGCAGTTTCTGGGCGTCAACAACTTTCTGCACGACCAGACGGGGGCTGCAGCGGCGGCGGCGGCGACCGCCACGGCCGAAGGTGCTGCCGCGGGCGCGGGCGCGGGCGCGGGCGCTGGCCAGCACAGCAGCCACCTCACGGCCCTGGCCGAGAGGCTCCAGCAGAACTTTGCACCGGCCGGCGCGGCCGGTGCAGAGGCGCCCAGCGTGGCCGACGCCATGATTGACCCGGCGCTGTTGGAGCCGGCTGGCGCGGCGCCACCTGCGGCGCCGCGCCGCGACTACCGCGGCATCCCTTTGACGACTGGCTCGCGCTGTTCCTCGAGTACGCGCTGGGCCTGGCGCACGCGGGCCGCACCTCTGACGCGTACGCCGTCTGCCAGTCCGCGCACGACTCGACGGTGTACCGGCAGGAGGACAGCATGTTCCTGATCCACCTGACGTGGGCGTCGTGCGCCGTGCGGGCGGGCGACGAGCAGACGTGCGTGGCGGTGGCGCGCTACTTTATGCGCGAACGGCCGCACACGACGGACTGCTACCGCCTCTTTACGACGCTGTGCCGGCTGTGCCGCGCGCCGTCCATGTGGTTCAGCTCGAGCCCGGCGCAAAAGTACATTCTGCGGCAGATCCGGGCACGCGACGAGGCCATCAAGTCGGAGGCGCGGGCGGCCGGCCAGGACGAGAGCGCGGCCGTGGACCGCCTGGACACGTGTCTGCTGGTCGTCTACGGGCACATTCTGTTTGCGTCCATGAGCTACCACTTTGCGCTCAACTACTACCAGCGCGCACTGGCCGTGGATCCGGGCAACCCGGTCATCAGCCTGTGCATCGGCCTCTCGTACGTGCACTGGGCGCTCAAGCGGCAGGCCGACAACCGGCAGTACCTGCTGACGCAGGGCTTCCACTTTCTGTACCGGTACGCCGACGAGCGGCTGGCGGCTGCCGCCCCGACAAAGGCCGCCCCGCACGGCGATGTGCATGCCCGGCGCGAGGCGTACTACAACATGGGCCGGGCATACCACCTGCTGGGCCTGCATGCACTGGCGGCCGAGCTGTACGGCAAGGTGCTGGCGAGACGGATGCCGACGACGCGGTCGAGGCCGCGCATCGCCAACAGGGCCGGCACCCAGACCTGCGGACGGAAGCGGCCTACAATCTGCGAACGTACTACTTGCTGGCGGGCAACCACGAGGCGGCGATGCAAATTGCACGGCGTACCTGGTGCTATAGGGGCGAGGGGCGACCTGCGGGCGTATCGCGGACGGTGGTAGGATTCGTACCTGTACGGTGTAGGACATTGTGGCAGTGGCACGATCAGGCGCTTGCAAGCAACAAGCAATATACCCCTTTGGTTTGGATTTCATCTGTGCAGACGAGCCGTCCGGCGCAGTGCGTTCTTGCGTCTGGCCGGCGAGCCATGGCAGTGTGCGACGGGGGAGGAGACAGCTTCTGAGCAGATTGTACGAATGGGCAGCTCTGTCCACATACAAAGTACGATGCACGAGGACTTTGTAGATACGTACGAGTACATTGGCGCCCTCGAACCTCCAGGCAAGAAACGAGCCAATGGGGTCGACAAAGGGACCATGTCCTGGGCGGAGTCGCGTTGGACGGACTTTTTCTTTCTTCTTTCTTCTTTCTTTTTCGTAATGGCGTTGTGGGCACTGGACAAAGCTCCGTCGAAAGTGGCTCCGGGCCATGACGTTACGGAGCACTACTTTGTACTCTACACCTGAGCCGTCGCATTTCAAGATGGGATTTCGTCAAGGCGCCTTGTCATTTGCGAGGCCAAACGATAGCTGTCGAGGAACTGGGGTCAAGCGACAGGAGACAAACGGCAAAAGACAAACGACAAAGACAAGAACCCCTGCGTCGCCTGCGTCCTGCGTTGCCTGCGATGCCTGCCGTGCAGCTCACAGCATCAGCCTTGCTGTAGCTCATGCTGTCTTGTGCATGTCGATGCATGTCTCGATGTGTTTCTCTGCCATTCTCTTGCTTCGGTATCGCCGCAACGGTGCCCTGACCCCTGGAAGAGTCGACAGGGCCTCGGCCAGTCTCCAGCCGAACCAAAGCTGCCGCGCAAACGGAACGATGCGCACAAGGGCCACCATCAGGAACACGCAACAGCATCAGTCCAGCACCACATACAGTACGAACGGCAGGACGGCTCGTCAGAAGCCATGAGGGCTGTCCTCTGTCCTCTCAATCGTCTTTGTTCTGCTAGATCCGTTTCGTCCCGTTTCTGTCCCGTTTCTGTTCCGTTTCTCCCGTTTCTGTCCCCCTGCTCGCCGGCGCCCACAAGAAGCAAGGCAAAGACGTGGGTACGCCGAAAGACCTGCAAGGCTAGCCTCCACTTAATGCAACATAGTCGAGCGCCGACGCGCGGTGACGTCGACGGTGTCCAGCAAGGGCAGCAGAAACTTTGTGCAGATGAGTGCAGATGAGTGCAGATGGAGTAGATGTACACTACCTCGTGGGACGCAGTCGGTGTACTTTTCTTGGGTTGGGCGCGAATCTGCCGCCGGCTACGAGGCGCGACAAAGAGACATGTACACTACTTGCTCGTTCCGCGACGTCTCCAAGATCAACACGCTGTCGCAGCTGTGCGAACCAGATCAGCTCGCTTCACCAGGACAGCGCTCGACGCTGTCCCTTACTTTGAACAAAGACATGTTGCTTCGCGTGGGGTGGGGCCGAAGAGGGGAAAGAATTGATCTCTTGCGGTGGTTCGGAGATGTACAAAGTAATCGCAGCGTTCCTGGCTGCTAAGAGTAAAAGTACGAGTACGAATACTTTGTACGTATCTTGTTCTCCATCGTTGATCTGTTGGGCTTTGCTGTCCTTGTCCATCCATTCTTGATTCTGTTCTTTTCATCGTCCTTGCGTCTATCCATCTCTCCATCGAACCTTTTTCTGGCAACGTTGCTTCATCGACCGTCCGACCCTCGAGATTTACAAGACCACAAAGCCAAGTCCAAAGCCCAAGTCCAAAGCCCAAGTCCAAAGCCCAAGCCCAAAGTCAAAGCCCAAGTCCAAAGCCCTCCTCCCTGCTTCACCTACAAAGACTCCCGTCTCCAGCCTCCATCATGGCCGGCCGTCCCATCTTCGTTGCTACCCATCCGCGGTCCTGCTCGACCGCCTTTGAGCGTGTAAGTGCACCGTGTCCAGTCCACCCGCATCGACTGCCGACTGACAGCTTCACAGGTCTTCATGACGCGCCCAGAAGACCTCTTTTGTGCACACGAGCCCTTTGGCGATGCCTTTTACTTTGGCCCGAGCGTCTGGGCGCGCGCTTGCCAGCGAGCCCGAGCTCCGCGAGGAGAGCGGCTTCACCCAGACCACGTACAAGGACGTCCTCGACAGCCTACTAGGCCATGACAAGGTGGGATGCTTTTCTTCTTTTTCTTTTTTTTTCTTTTTTTTTCTTTTCCTTTTTCTTTTACTCTTCTTCTGCCGACGTACCGCTCTCCGTCCACTGACCTTTCAGCGCGTCTTCATCAAGGACATGGCCTACTACCTCTTTGCGCCCAAGGGCCAGTCGACACCCGTGGCCTCGTCTCTGGCCGACCAGGCCAACGGCGTCGACAAGCAAGACGGCCATCGCGCCGCGAACCCGACCGCCATCCCGCTCGCTGCCCTGGAAAAGTTTCGCTTTGCTTTCCTGATCCGCCACCCGCGCCGCTCCATCCCGTCCTACTACCGCTGCACCGTCCGCCGCTGGTCGAGACGACCAAGTTCAACGAGTTTATGCCCTGCGAGGCCGGCTACTCGGAGCTGCGCCGTCTCTTTGACTACCTACGCGACCAGGGCCTCGTGGCCGACGACGACATTACCATCATCGACGCCGACGACTTGCTGGACCGCCGGCGGCGGGCATCGAGGCCTTTTGCAAGGCCGTCGACCTCGACTTCCGCCCCGAGATGCTGCAGTGGGACGACTCGGCGAGCCAAGAGCACGCCACGGCCGCCTTTGAGAAGTGGGCGGGCTGGCACAATGACGCGCTGGCGAGCACCGGCCTCAAGGCGCGGACGTCGCGCAAGAAGACACCGTCCGCCGACGAGGAGGATGCCGAGTGGACGTCCAAGTTTGGCGCCAAGGGCCAAAAGATCATTCGCGACTGCGTGGATGCCAACACGCCCGACTACGAGTACCTGAAGCAGTTTACCCTCGCGTTTTGATTTGGCTCTGGCCTGATGCCGTTTTGTTTCATTTACGTCTGCCTTTTTGCTGTCCGTCCGCGGGGTGTCTACAGCGACGAAAGCGGCAAAATGGCGTTGTCGTGGGACGACGCACTCCCAAGATGTATGATTGAATCCGATGCCGGGACACCGCTCCCCGTTCTGCTGCCCGCCACGTATGCTCACTCTATTCATGACTGCCACATGTGACACGTGCTGCGACCTCGCGTAGCCGAATCTCGAGACTTGTGCCATGCTTTGTTGTCTGTAGTCTGTCGTCTGTTGTACAATCGCCTGTTCTCCGCCCATTTTGGTGCAGAGATGTTCTCGACGCTTGATGGTCGTAGATAATACACCGCCTCCACTCGTCTGCTCGGGTCACCCTGCTCGCGCCCTGCTCGCGCCCTGCTCGCGCCTGGCTCACAACCTAGGAGGCAGGCTCCACATCCTCTTGCGTCCGTCGAGACCGCGTCAGAGCCGGCAGGCCCGCCGCGTGCCGCACGTTCTTCGACCACGACTCGGCAATGTTGCGGTCCTGGTCGTTGGCCCAAAAGACAATCGCCTCGGCCAGCTCGCCGTCCGCCGACACCACCTTGGACGTCTTGGACGACACCTCGGCGCCCGTCACCTGTATGCGGTTGCCGGCGCCCGCGCCCGCCAGCACCGCCGCCATGTCGGCAATGCTGTTGGCCCTCTGGTCGTTGAGTGCCTCGCCGCGGTCCGGCGGTTCATCGCGTACATGTCCTCCCGGTGCGCCTCGTCCCACGACAGCTCGTGCACGCGCCGGAACTCGCGCAGCTTCTGGAACACCGACTGGCCGACCACGCCGTCGCCCTCGCCAAACTGGATCAGCGCCATGGGCCGCCAGTAGTCCTTGCGCAGCTTGGCCGGCTTCATCTTCTTGCCATTAAAGGGCATCTGCTTGAGCGCGCGGTTGTTCTGTCACAGTTAGTGGGCGTGGGCGGCCGACGCAGAGCTGGCAGGGACGAGGGGTACACACCCTCAGGATGGGCGTGTGCGAGTAGACGACCTGGTTCGTCACAATGTGGCTCCAGACCCAGATCTGCTCGCCGTGGTTCTCCGGGAACTTGGTCATGTCCGGCTTCGGTTGCCGGTACCGCTTGTAAGGCACGGCAGGCGGTGTGTCCGGCTTCGGGTTCTTGGGCGCCTTCTTCTTGGGCCGCGGCAGCTGTGTGGCCTGGAAGGACGCCGTCGACATGGCGCGGGCGGCGAGGCTGGACGTCGCTGTCGAGGCCAGTGGCCGAACGGCCGGGCTGCTGCCCATCGCCAGCCGGCACAGGCTTCGTAATGATATCCCGCTCATTGTGCTGTGTGTGCAGGAAGGACACGCGAATCTGTGTCTGTCGGTCGCAGTGGGGGGTGGGCGCGCCTGGCTCAAGGTCAACGCTCGTCGCTCGTCGCTCGTCTGCGAGGATTTTCAGTGAGGCCGAAAATTGACCGTCGCCCGTTCTTTTTCTGGTCTGCCAGGGGTCACGTGCACCCAGGCCCACCCAAAAGGCCGCTGTACTTGTGCTTCGTAGACACCGACGCTAGCGAATACTCGCAGTCAGCAGCGCTGGCCGGCCGCCGTTACAGCGCACTACAGCGGTACTCGTGAACAGGCCTGCCCCACGGCAGTGGCCAATCACAGCCCGCGCGAGGGCCCGAATGGGCGGCTTTCCGGCATCTGCTGGGAGCTTCGAGAGCCTTCCGCTACCGACTCCAGCGCCCCAGTGCTCGTAGACCTAGCGGTAGAACCTACTGGCAGCGTATCGCACTCGCCAGCAGGCCACAGCCCCTAGAAGCACCCGCTACGATCCGCTAGCACCCGCTGGACGGTGCCTCACACCACCGCAGACGTCGTCCCACCACCGCCCCTTCCGAGCCTTGCACAGGAAGCATATATAGCCCAACGTCGTCATCGACAGGTATTTCTTGCTGTGGCCTCCCCCCTGCCTCACTCTCCCTCTTTGCTTCCTCTCCTCATTCCTCAAGACATTACGAGAACATCTGAGAACGTCCACTCTGGGACCTCACCATACCTCCAATACCTCACCTCCCTACACTTACACAGGCAGAGCTCAGCCTCCCTCCTCTTCTGCCACCGGCTCCCGATCGCATCGACGAAACGACAGAGCCTCCACACGCCTTCTGCTCTCAACAGCAGTCTGCTTTCTTTCCTACTAGCTCCCGCTGTCTCACACGCGGCATAGCTCACACAACACACACCACACACTCACACCACACCCACACCACACAGCATGGCGTCCGGCAAGATGGACTTTACCGACCGCGCCCAAAAGGCCGTCGAAGACGCCGTGGCCCTGGCCATGCAGTACGCACACTCCCAGGTGCTCCCCGTCCACCTCACAGTCTCCCTCCTCGACCCTCCGCCGGACCTGTCCAAGGACCAGCAGAACCCGCCGGCCGGTGCCAACAGCCCCTCCTTTCTCGCCAGGTCATTGAGCGCGCCAACGGCGACCCCCAGCTCTTTGACCGCGCACTCAAGAAGAGCCTCGTCCGCCTGCCCAGCCAGGATCCTCCGCCCGACCAGGTCACCTTCTCCCCCTCGCTGCATGCTGTCTTCCGCAAGGCCGCCGAGCTGCAGAAGCTCCAGAAGGACTCGTACGTGGCCGTCGACCACTTGATCGCCGCCCTGTCCGAGGACAGCTCCATCCAGGCCTCGCTCAAGGAGGCCAACATCCCCAAGGCCAAGCTCGTCCAGGATGCCGTGACGGCCATCCGCGGCACGCGCCGTGTCGACTCCAAGACGGCCGACACGGAGCAGGAGAACGAGAACCTGGCCAAGTTCACCATTGACATGACGGCCATGGCGCGCGAGGGCAAAATCGACCCGGTTATTGGCCGCGAAGAAGAGATCCGCCGCGTCGTGCGCATTCTGTCCCGGCGCACCAAGAACAACCCGGTGCTCATCGGCGAGCCCGGCGTGGGCAAGACGACCGTCGTCGAGGGCCTGGCCCAGCGCATCGTCAACGCCGACGTGCCCGACAACCTGGCCCAGTGCCGCCTGCTGTCTCTCGACGTCGGCGCCCTGGTCGCCGGCAGCAAGTACCGCGGCGAGTTCGAGGAGCGCATGAAGGGCGTCCTCAAGGAGATTACCGAGTCCAAGGACATGATTGTGCTCTTTGTCGACGAGATCCACCTGCTCATGGGCGCCGGCTCGTCGGGCGAGGGCGGCATGGACGCTGCCAACCTGCTCAAGCCCATGCTGGCACGTGGCCAGCTGCACTGCATCGGTGCGACGACGCTGGCCGAGTACCGCAAGTACATTGAAAAGGACGCCGCCTTTGAGCGTCGCTTCCAGCAGGTCATTGTCAAGGAGCCCACCATCCCGAGACGGTGTCCATTCTGCGTGGCCTCAAGGAAAAGTACGAGGTCCACCACGGCGTCAACATCACCGACAGCGCCCTGGTCACCTCGGCCAACCTGGCGCGCGCTACCTCACCTCGCGCCGCCTGCCCGACTCGGCCGTCGACCTCGTCGACGAGGCCGCTGCCGCCGTGCGCGTGGCGCGCGAGTCGCAGCCGAGACTGCTACGACTCGCTGGAGCGGCGGCTGCGCCAGCTGCAGATTGAGATTCACGCCCTGTCGCGCGAAAAGGACGACGCCTCCAAGACGCGCCTCGCCCAAGCCAAGCAGGACGCCAGCAACGTCGAGGAGGAGCTGCGGCCCCTTCGCGAAAAGTACGAGAGCGAGCGCAAGCGCGGCAAGGACATCCAGGAGGCCAAGGTCAAGCTGGAGCAGCTCAAGGTCAAGATGGAGGACGCCTCGCGCATGGGCGACACCGGCCGCGCCGCCGACCTGCAGTTCTACGCCATCCCCGAGATGGAGGCGCAGATCCGCAAGCTCGAAAAGGACAAGGCCAATGCCGATGCGGCCCTCCACGCCTCCGCCAACGACACCGGCGGCGCCATGATTACGATGTCGTGGCCCCGACCAGATCAACGAAATCGTGGCGCGCTGGACCGGCATCCCCGTGACCCGCCTCAAGACCTCGGAAAAGACCGGCTGCTGCACATGGAGCGCCACCTCAGCAAGGTCGTTGTCGCCAGCGCGAGCCGTGCAGTCCGTGTCCAACGCCATCCGCCTGCAGCGGTCTGGCCTGGCCAACCCCAACCAGCCGCCCAGCTTCCTGTTCTGTGGCCCCTCGGGCACCGGCAAGACGCTGCTGACCAAGGCGCTGGCCGAGTTCTTGTTTGACGACAGCAAGGCCATGATCCGCTTCGACATGTCCGAGTACCAGGAGCGGCACTCGCTGAGCCGCATGATTGGCGCGCCCCCCGGCTACGTCGGCCACGACTCGGGCGGACAGCTGACGGAGGCGCTGCGGCGGCGGCCCTTTTCCATCTTGCTGTTTGACGAGGTCGAGAAGGCCGCCAAGGAGGTGCTGACGGTGCTGCTGCAGCTCATGGACGACGGCCGCATCACCGACGGCCAGGGCCGCGTCGTCGACGCCAAGAACTGCATTGTCGTCATGACCTCCAACCTGGGCGCCGAGTTCCTGGCCCGGCCCCAGGGCAAGGACGGCAAGGTCGATCCCACCACGCGCGAGCTGGTTATGAACGCCCTGCGCAGCTACTTTTTGCCCGAGTTCCTCAACCGCATCTCGTCCATTGTCATCTTCAACCGCCTCACGCGCAAGGAGATTCGCAAGATTGTCGACTTGCGCATCTGGGAGATCCAGAAGCGGCTCAACGACAACAGTCGCAACGTCGAGATTGTGGTCAGCAACGACGCCAAGGACTACCTGGGCAACGCCGGCTACTCGCCGCCTACGGTGCCCGGCCGCTGCAGCGCCTGATTGAAAAGGAGGTCCTCAACCGCCTGGCCATTCTGATTCTGCGCGCAACATCCGCGACGGCGAAACGGCCCGCGTCGAGCTCGTGGACAACAAGATCACCATTGCCTCCAACCACCACGACAGCGACAACGACGAGTCCGACAGCGACTCTATGCTGCTGGACGACGAGGACGCTGTGGAGGAGCTGGTTGGCGACAACATGGACGAGGAGGACGATCTGTTTGACTGAAGCGGAACGAACAGAAGCCAAGAGTTGCTGATGAAGCATGATGTTTACGATAAATAAGCCTTTGTTTTCAGTCTGCCTGTTTATATACAGCCAAGGCTCTCCGAAAGCCTGACTTTGCCTGTCTTTTTCCTCTTTTCCTCTTTTTTCCTTTGTTTCTTGTCATTATCATGATGATCTCGTTGCATTTGTTTAAGCTGGCATCGGTCTCGGAAGACCACTCTATGAGCATGATCAAGACAACTGCTAGATAGCAAGTTCCGAATGGACATTACCAAATATATACTCGTACAAACAATACATCAAGTGCTGGTAGCAAAGACAGCAAATCGCCCAAATGCATGCAAAACATCCAAGCTACTCGCAGGATTCATTGGGGTGCCTCGCATGGTCCTCTTGTCGGCCAGTCGTCCTGCACTGCCTGCAGGGACAATTCGTATGCTGCACGGTGGCCGTGCGTTGAAATCTCCAGATATTCTATAGCAGAATGCAGAACAAAAGCACAAGGCCAAGACAAGAAGGGTCAAGACCAGTAAATGACAAATATGAAAATGCGCGTAGAATTCCAGTGTCGTAACTGGCAGCCATGACAAGAGGGCCGGCCATTTGAAGAGGAGGTGTAGTGAGATGATAATAAGAAAGAGTAAGAAACAGCAATGAATGTGAAAAAGAATAGCCGTTCCCGAGTACGGTAGACGCGATTAAGATATAAGAGAGCAGTTGGTATCGCAACGTGATGAATGAAAAGACCGGTAGCAAAGGGGATATCAATAACGAAAAAAGATCTGCGACGTCAAGACGGTTACAGAATGTCTCTGGACCGCAGCAGCTTCTGCAGGTTCTCGCTGCTGAACGCGTCGTCGTCGTCCTGGTCGTCGCCCGGCAGCATCTCAATCAGGCCGGTCAGGTTGGCAAACAGGTCGCCCTGGTTGCGGTAGGCCAGGATGGCTGGGACGGCAGCGTTGTCAAACTCAATGTCGTCGTAGTGGACCTTGACAAAGTGGACAGCAGGGTACCTCGAGACCAACGGCCGCAGGGCGTGCTCGACAGCAGCAGATACTTGGCACTGGCCGGTTGTCAGCATCGGATCGTGGTGTGGCAGTGTGGTCGTACGGAAGCAAGGGAGCAAGGGAGCAAGGGTATGGTGTCACATAAGAGCATCGACAATAAAGACACAAAACACAAACAAAACATACCTCGTCATCATGGACGTAGACAACAACAACAGTCTCGCGGCCGACCTTCTCATGGCGTCCAGGTAGCCGAGGGCATCGACAGTGTCGAGGCGGCCGTAGATACGGACGCTTGGCGACGTCCGCCGTGTGCGAATGTGAGCACCAGGCGTGCGTCGCCCTCCAGTTCCCGGCGGCGAGACTCGCGCCACTGTGCCAAGAAGGACTCCTCGTCCTCGTCCCTGTCCTCTTGCTCGTCCTCGTCCGACGAGAGGTCGCTGCTCTTCTTGTCGTGGTCGGCCGGGCCGCCGCCAACTTGGCCGAGGCCAAAGACGCTGCGGCGGGCGTTGCGGACACGGTCCCGGAAGGTGGCCTTGCGGGCCAGCTCGTAGTTCCGGGCATCGGCAATGACACCCTTGACACCCGTGGCACGGCCGAGTCAAAGGATGCTGGCGGCAGATGGTAGCCATAGGCGTCGGCACCGGCACCGGCACCGCTGTGGTTGAGCGATGGCATACGCATGGCGGCGTCGATTTGCTCGGCACGGTATTGTTCTTCTTCGTCCACGTCAAGGCCGGCAGAGGCAGCTTCTTCGTCGTAGGCGAGACGGTCTTCGGGGCGGAGGTGGCGGTCTTGTTCGGGGCCTCGGCTGTTTGCATCGACAAGCTGTTGGAACTCTGCCTGGGCTTCGGTTTGTGACATGATGGAAGAGAGAGAGGAAAAGAAGAGGGAGGAAGAGAGGGAAAGAAGAGAAGAAAAGAGGCCAGGAAGATGGTGACAGTGTGTGCAGGGGGTCCCTCTGCTTTAGTAGTGATATGCAGCGGCGGAGCAAGGAGGAAGCATACAAGGGGGTGTTGTGATACGACTGGCGAGTACAAAGTACTCAGTACGAGTATGGACAGGCGTAGGGCGAGCAGGGCAGGCAGACGATGGGCGGTCTGAGCAAGGCAAAATTGAACAGGGCCTCGAGGACGGGGTGTGTAGGAAGTCGCGGAGGAAGGATGGAGAAAGGCAGAAGTGGAAGAAGCCGTGGCCAGGTCAGAGGATCAGTGCAGCAGCGTGTACGAAGTAAGAGAGCGTGGTTTGGGCTGAGAGCACGCGGTGTTTGCCAGAGATCCCTGTGGGGCAGCAGAAAACAGCAGAGCCCTTTCGGTCACGGAAGGGATGATATTGGGATGTTGGGCGTTGCCAGAGGTCGAGACCAACAAGGAACGATCCAAGAGAGACGGCTGTTGGACGAGTAGAGGGCCGGGTGGAACGAGGCGGCGACGAGGCGCTGGTTTCCACGAGGTGCAGAAACGTGGTTGTCACGAAAATAGACGAGAGCCACGCGAGAGCGGCCAAGGGAGAGGCCGGTTGGCGTCGAGGAAAGGGGAGTATGAGAGGCAAGGGGTCCACGAGCGTGAGGCTAACCGCTCGACTGGATCAAAAACAGAGAGTGTAACAATCAACAGGCAAAGAAGAACGGCTCCTATGCGGCTGCAGGAGAAGCGGCAGCGAGGAATGGAACCGGGTCTGGACGTTCGGTGTGGCCGTGACAGAGAGCATGCAACAATGCGGGAGGCGGACGTCTGAAGATGGTGTCGAAACGTCCGTGTTCGACAGAAAAGTTCCGGGGTGAGTTTGCTCAGGCAGAAGAAGAGGCAGAGATATGCACAATGCCGCAGACGGATTGCGAATGATGTGCGTGCTGTTTTGTTTCTCCCACGCCTGACGTACGTCGTAGGAAAAGAGGACCCGAGTGCGAATCGCAATCGACAATGACAGGGTAACACGACTACTCTGTCAGGGCTGATCCCTTCTGACTGGAGAGCAGCAAAGGCCGAGCCCTGGGATGCGTCAGGCCGTTTCAGAACAGTCGAGGGGGCGGACGAAAGTGGCGTCGGCGAGAGCGAGCGAGCTCGCAATCTTCGGGATACGAGAGACAGCTCGAGTCGAGTACAAAATACTTTGTAGGTGAAGCAGCTACAGTCGGTGATACTCAAGATGCGTGTTGCGGGGAGCGTGGGCCAGAGTCGTTGTCTCGTGCGACGAGTAGACGGAGGTTTGCAGTCTCGGCAAGACGTCTCTGCAGTGGCGCCAGGGGTATTTTGGTGGTGTGTGGTGCGTATGCGCAACTCTGGATCAGGCAATAAACGGGTCAGTGGGCTTTGGCAACGAATGGGGGCAAGGCAAGGCGAGGCGGAGGACAGGAGGTGGAATCGCGCCGAAAAAGCGACGAGAGGACGATGTTCAGCAAAGTCAGTGGTCGGACGGCGTCGACGGATCGATGAAATGAGAGGTCAACTGATCTCCCCATCAGGACAAAGCCACGTGACAGCTGGTGCGGTCCAACGTCGAGACGATAATGATGAAACAGTGCAGTGACCGTTGCCCAAGACTATGTGCTGCAATACAGGATGCAATGCTGTGTGGGACAGATGCAAACGCCCTACATGTACGCACGTCTCCTTTCACCAACGGTCAACAAACTACGAGTATTTTGGCACTGCAAGTTCAAGGGCGTTGATGTTCGCAGCCCATTCCGCGGCGGGTCCGTTGCAGACCATTGGCGACGTTGGGCCGGGATGTTCCCCTGTCCTGTCCGGAGAAAATGAAGACGATGGAGAGTCGAGGAAGCCCCTGTGTCGAAAAGGCAGGCTCGGCAGGAAGCTCCAGGGCAAAGCAGGAGAAATGACGACGAGCCTGACCGAACAGCAGACTGATCGCAGGCTGGACCGGGCGAGGCTTGACATGGATGCCGCAGGAAATGAGCTGGACATGCTCAATTTTCTTCGAGGTCCGGGCATCACAGGAGCAGGTGACGGCGGCCATTGCTTCCATGGCGAGAAAGAATGTTCTGTGAGCCTTCCAACGTTCCTCGTGAGCAGAAAACCCCGTCGTTCGATCGGCACTTTGTCTTTTAGTGTTTCTTTCTTTCTTGGCCGGCCCCTGGTTCTGGGTCTCTGGCCCCTGCTAGCCGGCTCGTCTTGTTTGGCGCACTTGTTGCTTACGCATTCTCTTCCTTTTTCTTTTCTCTTTTCTCCTCTCTCCTCTCTCCTCTCTCTCCTTTGGTCTTGTAGACGTGTTGGTCGTTGGGCTGCGGAGCATCTTCCCCTGCCTTTTCTCTGTTCTTCTTTTTAGCGTGTTACAGAATCCTTTGACGCTTGCATTCGGGACAGTAGAGGGTGAGATGTTCTGTCGATCAGGACGCACCGGAATGGGAAATGAAAGCGACTGCCGGTCTGACCAGCATGAAGAAGAAGAAAGATCCAAGAGGGCGGCGGAGAGGCAAAGGAAGAATCTGGCAGAGAACGAGGCAGGGCAGATAAAGGCACTCAAGACATTGTGCTGGCCAGAGCTGGCCACAGACATTGCGAAACACGCGACCTGGGAGGAGTGGTCCATCGAAATTTGTACATGTAGGGCCCCAACACAATCACACATCGTGCACTGCCTTTTTGTATCGCCAATAGGCAGTCAGCTGGGCTGCTCAGGGCTATTAGGGCCGGCCTGAAACGATGTCTGTGGCGTTGCGAGGACTGGGAGACTGCAGTTCGATGACAATGCGCAGGAGATCGTGGGATGACCAGATTCAGAGGCAAGGCACATAAGGTACTCGGTCGTGTTGTCGGGGCATCGAACCAATCCAAAATGATCTTATGCATTTGCTCTGCCGTAAGCCGGGACTGCCGTCGTTGGAACCTAGAGTTGGGCTCCATACGGATACGACCGGTCGAGTCCTATTACATTTGTGCCCGGTTGGTGTGCCCAAGAAAAGATTTCAATAGCACGTCTCCTTTCGCCCAAGCTTGGACCACGAGCCTCATGCTCGTTCTCGTTCCTTGTGTTGCAACGAACTACGCGATGACCGTTGACACCAATACAGACCATTCCCGTAGCCAGCCCTTGCACGATCGAGGACCAAGCCAGCACCAATCGATTACAAAGGCGGCGTTTCGTTCCCCTGTCAAAACCCCAGACTAGAATGCAAAGCGTGATGCTTCTCGGTACGGAAACACGGGCTTTTAGACTTTGCCGATACTCTATCCAGCCTGGCGGTCCTCCTCCGCAGTCTTGACGAATGCCTTGATTGCGGCGGCCAGGGAAGTGCGCAGTGATGCCGGACATGTGTAACGATTCACATGTCATGGGACCCTTCAGCTCGTACAAAGTAAACGCCTCCTCTTTTTTCACTTGTTATATCGTGCCGGACGGTCTGGATAGAAATATGAGAATAAAAAAATAAAAAATAATAGTAGTAACAATGGTAACAGTAATAGCTATAAGACTGATATGACGCATGTAACAAGTGCTCTGAAACACATACGAGTACCGAGCCGGTGAAAATAGACTGACTCTTCACAGAAAAGGTGCCCAGTCCAACATACTTTCACCAGTTGACTGGCGAACAAAGCACGCCACGTGCGAGACGAATGAGACGAATGTGCAAATGCCACTCCCTTGACAGCAGGCAATCCAAATCCAAAAACACAGACCCCTCTGGACGTCTTACAAGTACGAGTACATCCCCGCCTCGCGTTTACGGGACCGACTGTAGCGATGGACCGTCTCGCTGGCATCAGCTTTCTGCGTGGCCCGAGACAGGGGACCAAGAGCTGACCAGACAAGGGGTCTGTCATCGCCTATTTGTAGCACGGGCGTCGATGAGCAAGGCACATGCCAAAGCAGACGGTACGAACAGAAACACAGAGAGACAGCAACACGTAGCGCCACGTCGACGCCGCGGACACGCCCATACGGATCAGACGGGGTCGCTTCTTGGAGCTTGACGAGATCAATGGCTGCCAACAGGCGTCATGGCAGAGTGGTGTTTTTGGTTGGTAAAAAGTACGTCGATTTTTCGGATGACAAACGAAAGGAGATAAATAAAAAGGATATCGTTAGAGGCCTCGGATGGACGCAAGACTGGTCAGAGGGCGGGAGTAAGAGAGCTGGGTAGGACGTGGCGAGGGAGAGAAGGAAATGGATGTGAAGAGAGTAGAAACCAAGATGCGCGACAAGAAACTCGGCGCCTCGCGCCTGTGTCGTGGTACATTGGGCCAACTATACAAAGAGGTAAACCGTCCTAGGCAAGAGAAAAGAGGTAGGATGGAAAAGAAGAGGGAATATAGAACAGAGGTCGAAGTGAAGACAGTCAAGAGGTTAAGGGAAAAAGAGCAGACAAAAGAAACAGGAGAGCCGAATCAAGAGAGCAAAGGCAGGAACAGAGAAACGGACCCTTTTAGCAGAAGCGCAAAACAGGCAGAGCACACGAAAAAAGGACATATGAGCAAACAAGTGACCGAACGAGCACCGTCAAAGGCAAGGCTGGACCGCTGCTTGGACGCGTGAGACTGTGGTTTTGGATGCAAGACGCACGAGGTGAAAAGAAAGCGCGCAAGGAAATCAGCACTTGCTGTTTGTTGCGTCCAGCGTCAACCGCCGTCGTCGGGAAGCAAAGAAAGCCGAGGTAGAGACGCTGCCATGGATGGCCAGTTGTCATTTTTTATCAAAGAGAAAAGCTTGAAAATGGCTCGCTTTTAAAGACGTGCAAAGCCCACATGTTGGCCGGACGGACAAAGGTGCTGTCAGCGTAGACCGCATGGAGCTGTGGCTGTGTTGCTGTTGTTCGAAAAAGGGATTTGTGTAGGTTCGCTGCTGGGAAGCTTGGTAGTCAGACTCGGCTTGGCGTTGACGTTGCCGCACAGTTGTCGTCTTCCACACACGCCTCCGGGTGGTGGCCAAGTCGTCGTCGCTTTCATGTTGGATTGGTCGGTTGTTTTGGGCGAGGTTTGGGCGAGGAGGTCGCAAACGTGCTTCGTTGTCGGAACAGTATCAAATGAGGCATTCGTCTCGTCATTATAGGCAGTGCCGCTGCCTTAGTAGGCCCAGATCTTCAGCTGTGTGGTTGTTAGCAAGATGGTGACTGCAAAGTACCGCAAGGTGAGGTGTAGACTGACCGAGGAGTCCCAAGAGCCTGTGCACAAGCTGATGCCGTCGTTGCTGACGCCCAGGCAGCTGACGCGGTTCTCGTGGCCGACAAGAGAGCCCACCTTTTCGCCGCGCGTAACGTCCCAGACCTGAGAGAAGTTAGTACCAAAGAGAACAGAAAGCAGCAGGGAACTGTCGCTAGAGCGGCAGGTAGCACAGTCGACCAGGAGTTGGCCAGGGCATGTCTTACCTTGCACTCAAAGTCGTCGTAGCCGGCGAACAGTAAGCGGCCCGACACAGAGGTGGCGACCGATGTGATACCGCAAAGAATGGACTCGGACTGAACACGACATATGGGTTAGCACTGTATATCGCCCATCAGAGTACAAAGACGGGTACGGGCGCAAGCGAGCGTCCGCAAAACAGAAACGTGGAGATGCACAAAACACATACACCGTAGACATTGAGCTCGCGGTCGGCCCGGATATCAAACAGCCGGCAAGTCGCGTCGTCGGAACCCGTCACGAACGAATGGCCGTCGGGGAAGAACTGGATGGCGTTGATGTCGGATTCGTGGCCGGCAAACGTCTGCACGGCCTTGCCGGCACGGATGTCCCACAGCTTGGCAAAGGCGTCGCAAGCACCGGAGATGAAGGTGTTCTGGTTGGTAGGGTTCAAGCTGATGCTCATCACATCGCCCAGGTGGTCGGCAAACTCGACAACACGCGTGCCGGTCTCAATGTCCCACTTCATACAGGTCATGTCGCCAGACGAGGTCAGGATGCTGCGGTCGTTGATGAAGCGACAGCACGAGAGGTAGCCGGCGTGGCCCGACAGCTCGCGGGCGACGCGGGTGGGGCCGTCGCGGTTCTGGTTCAGGTTGTAGATTGAGCAGATGTTGTCGAGGCCACCGCAGGCCACGTAGTTGCCGCTCGGGCGTACGCGCAGGTCATGACCCACGAGGAGCGCAGAGGAATGGCGTGCACTTTGTTGGTGGTGTAGGCGTCCCAGATGATGAGCTTGCCGTCCTGCGAGGCAGACACAAGGTGTCTCCGGTCGGTGGACCAGTGCATGGCGTAGATCTTGGCCAGATGGCCTTGAGGGTGCGCTTCGGCTTCATCATCTGGCTTCTCGGAATCGGCTCGTGCGCCTGCTGAGCAACAGCGCGGACTATGGTGCAGTCACGTTAGAAAGGGGGGTCACGGCTCGGGCCATCGTGCAGCGATACACAGCACGACGGCCAAGGAAGCTCGAAAGGCACGCCAGGAGAGCAGCGGGCCCCGAGAGACGGGCCCCGAGAGACGGGCCGAGGAGAAGACTAACGTGTGGTGTCGGCGAGCTCATCCTTCTTTCTCTTGATGCGGTCCTTGAGGGTCTCGGCCTCGCGGCGTGCTTGCTGGATCCGTGCCTGCATGGCCTCGGGCGACACGTCGCTTTGCCGTTGCGCGTCCATTGTGGGCGGTGGACGATGACGGAGAAGGCAGAGTCGAGGGAGTCGGTAGAGGGCGTGGCCGCGACGAGTCAAAGAGGCGAAGATCGCTGGTCGCCAGGTGAAGCCGAGCTGACGGGGTGCGGTCAATGGAGAGCCGGCCGGTGGTTCGAAACGAATCAGGCTGGCGAGACGACCATGCGAGGAGACGAAAGAGAAGAAGGAAGAAAAGAAAAGGCGGTGGTGGGAAAACGCGGCCGTCTGTGAAGCGCAAGCTCCTCGTACTTTTCGGAAAGGTGTTTAGGAGAAGAGAGCTGCGTTGATTCGTTGCGAAGTGGTAGGCGAAAGACGAAAGGGGCGGATTGGAATGGGCGAACAAGGGCGACAGGGAAAAGAAGACCGGGAGGCCGTCCACTGTGCGCTACGGGAGGGGAGGCAGAAGGAGAGGCCTGAAGGGGGTTTCTGGACGGGGAACGAGGAAAACGGTATGGCAAAGCCGCAGGACGAGCGAAGACGGTTTGACGGCTTTCGCGCAGCTTGCAGCACGAGAGGGTAGCGAAGTGGAGTGCAGGGAAATAAGATGGCGACTCAACGGAGGGCCAGCACCACAACGAGGTTAGCGAGCGACCGGGTTGAGCCCAGCGACGAAACGGCGATGGTAGCAGGCGGAGACGGCAAAAGGGGCCTTGTGCGAGCAGTCGAGGGTCGTGAGAGTTGGGATGCCGTAGGAGAGAAGTGTCTGAGATGCAATGGGGGGGAAGGCGGGAAACGAGGGAAACGAGGGAAACGAGGGAAACGAAGGGAAAAGGAGGGAAAAGGAGGAAAGCAGATGGAACGCCGGCCGGAAGAAGAAGCAGCAGCTCTAACGACGACTACTTTGTACAAGGCAGAACGGCCAGCGGCACAATAGCGACTTCAATCTCGCTGGGAAGAAGGCCCGCTTGTGGCCTCTGTACGACGTACGAGTACGAAGTCAGTGTGGGCTCCTCTCTGGTAGGCGTCCTGCATCCGCTACTTCGTCTTCTTGGTGCCAATGCGAAAGGAAAGGGGAGAATAGCAAATGCGAGGTCGAGGAGGTTGGCGGGAGTAAGGGAGATCTCAGAGGGGGGCTTGTTAGCGTAAAGGGGGGGGACGAAGGGGAAATTGGGGGGAGCCTGGAAGAGAGGAGGCTTTGGAACGGCTGGTGAGAATGGGGTGGGTATCTGGCGAATTGCCAAGGCAAAGGATGGGACACAGGGCACAGCTCTATTCTACAGTACAATAGAGAACGAGTGATTTGTGACTGCTGGCTGCAGTGACAGAAGCCGCACAGTGTAAGAATGGCGCGCTTATTAGCCCATGGAGCTCCTCAGTCTACTGTACGAAGAAGATCTCGTACATACTCGTAGTAATTACAGGCAGCTGGTGATGCGCTATTCTGTACGAAGTTTGGATAGAGCAGTTGACAGCATGTCACCATGTCTCGTTCTCTGTTCTCTGTTCTCTGTTCTCTGTTCTCTGTTCTCTGTTCTCTTCTCTCTTCTCTCTTTCTCTTCTCTCTCTCTCTCTCTCTCTCTCTTTCTCTCTTCTCCGCATTCGATAGTGCCAGTATCCCAAGCCATCAGACGTTGACAGCCCTCGACGCCGCCCGTCCTGCAGACAGGACCTGGACGCGACCCTGGGCTCCTGTGCCTGCTGCCAGCGCCTACCAGTGGCGACGCGATGTGTCTGTGCCTCGCCGACCAGAGAGCTCTTCCCGAAGCCTCTTGATATCCTACGAGTACTTTGTAGACAATGCAGCACCGGGCTCTCGGTGTCCTTGTTTGCGTGGTGTCCGGCCCGTTCTTCAGACCTTTCCTCCGAGGACCATCCAGCATGGAGCACTGGCAAGCATCCTGGCGGGCGTGTCGCTGCTGGACGGGCAGTTGCGCGGTGGCATCCCCTTTATCTTGGCGGCGTTTTTTGTCTGAGATCCTCAGTACAGGCAAAGATATGGCGGATGCTAGGAGCTCCTCTGTGCGACGACAAGACAGGTGCGCCGCACACTGCACATCTTGCGTTTGACTGGACAGACGAGAACAGCCTGCGCCCGAGTTGGAAAGGAAGCTCAGTTGCGCCGCAAGCCAGATGCCAGATTAGAGTGGTAGTGGACGGCGAGTCGGGTATTTTTAATTTACGCACGCTAAGCCGAAGCGACGCAAGGGCGCAAGTTGAGAAAAGGGGAGAGGGCAGAAGAGAGGGCAAAGGCAAAGGGCAAAGGGCAGAGGGCAGAGGGCAAAGAGGACAAGAGCGACACCAGGAGAGACAAGAAACCGCAAAATGGAGATCGAGGGCCAGAGACGGTTCTCTGGGTGGCCCCCTGCGCGACAGACGACGGACAATCCACGGATCGGGAGCCAAAGGAAACAAAAGGCAAGGCGATAGTGGCCAAAAGACAGAGGTGGGTGTCTCACGTTCCGGCCCAGCTGCCAGAATGATGGGCACAGGCATCTAGATGATGCTGGACTCCCGCAGCCTGGAAAGGTGGAAAGGGGGACACACAGACCAGCGGGATGCAGGCAAGACACGAGGAGGCACAGGAACAGCGTGCATGACACAGACGACAGACGACAGACGACGGCAGGGAAGCAGACGTGCACAAGCTTCGCCCCGGTGCCGTTCTCCGTACTTTTGTATCTTATCTTACCGTTTTTGCACTTCCTTTTTCTCTTTCGCCTCTCGGCGGCTCTCTGCCGTTCTGCGCGCCGAGACGCCTATGCAGCAACGGTGCCCTAGTCTCTGGCTGGCCTTTGGTCGTTTGTAGGAGCACTCGTAGGAAGTAGATGCAATACCGCCAAATTCGCCAAACAGATTGACCCTTTCTTCGGATTCCCATCGTATGGCCGCCGGCCCGGGTACTGCAATGTGCGAGTGTATCTCCGAGTACTTTGTAGATGCCGTCTTTGCCCCCTGCATCGCCGTCGTCGCCGTCGTGCCGTCCGCTGTTCAACCCAGGAGCTCGCCGATGTCTTGGAACAAGGGCGATCGTCCAAGCTCAGAGGGAGGCACATCGGAGGGACTGAACGATGTGCATCTGCAAGACACAAGAGCCAGGAGGAAGAAGGCCGTGCACTGCACTCCGTCCATCGCACAACGGCTACGGGCCCGTTTTGCTTCGTTCTTTGTACTCTTTGCTCGTCGTTTTGTCTCTCCCACTCCATCCTCCTTGTCTGTTCTGTCCGTCCGCCCCAATGGCCAATTTGCGATGCCTTTGTTGGACTGTGGATCGCGGGCCCTGTTTTTCCTTCGTCCAGTCTTGTGCGGTGATTAGCTTTCTGCTAAACAACTGGATAGGGTCCACCTCCCGAGCTACGGCGGACTTCTACGACATACAAAGTACGAGATGGGCCCTGTCGATGTATCCATTGTAGGAGCGGCTTGTGCCCGTACCCTGCTGGGACTGTATCTTACTCACCTACTCGTACGAGTATGTAGTCGGCACGACATGCCCTGTACCCTATATCTTAGTCATATCGGGCCCGTCTTTTGTTGTGCTGTTATCTCCCTCGCTGCAACATCGCGCCGTCGATACAACAGAAAACAAGGCCACCCGTGGTGCGATGGCCTAGGCTCGATACGACGAGCCTTTCCACGAAGTAGCAAACTTACAAAAGTACTCGCAGTCTGGTGCCAGTTGGGGATTAGCCCGAGCAGCGGGACGACACCATTTGTGGACCGAGCTACAGCAGGATGGGATGTCATCAGAGCTCGCTAGGAGAGGCGAGAGTGACGGCAATTTGTCCTGAACGCCAGTGGGTAGTCGTAGTTGGAAGCTCTTTGCCAAAACTGATGACACTACGAGGACTCGTACAATATGTCGTACGGAAGACAGAGTACAAACGTCGTATCTTACCCTTCAGCTCCTATGCAGCTCTGGTACATGACGCCTTGGCCCCATGCCCGTTTTCTCATTGATTGGGGGACAAGATACACTGGCTTGTTTTCGTCTTCGTCCCTTTCCCCTTTACCCCTGTCTCCTTTATTTTGAGCCTTTCCTTCTTGCAGCTCTGATCTCGGATTCACCCACCAGGTCTCTTTTGCGGTTGCCGATCCGTCGACCGCTCCCGCGCCTTTGGTTTGCGCCTCACCCGAGACGGCAATTGATCCTCTTCCCCAGAAGAACGGCTCTGGACGGTTGCTGGCCCCCAACCTTTTAACCTTGTTCGTTGACGGCACGTGATACGACTCTTTTCGATCTTGTTGCTTTTGTATCTCTCAATGTCCATTCTGATCATGGCTCCCTATTGAGCGTCAAGACACCAGCCAGACCCGCGGGCCCTGTCGGACAAGTTGTCGGTCCCGTCGTCCCTCGTGGGGCGCAAAGAGTCGCAACCTTGACAATTTTGGATGAGACTCAATTCGGCAATTAGGTACATCGGCAACAGGCAAATGACGACAGGCTTGCCGGCTGGCGGATGAAGCGGACCGCGGGGAGATCAACAGGAACAGCGGAACAGCGAACAGCAAAAACAGCAATGCTCGTGTCTTGCTCGTGCGATGCCCCATGTTCCGTCTTTGCACGGTTGTTTTTTCTTGCCATTTCTTGCCATTTCTTGCCAAAACGAGCCGTTCGGCTACTTGCTCTTGATTTGATTCGCTTCGCTTCGCTTATATCTAGCCTCCAGCCAGTACATACTCCGCGTGCATCTACGGAACGTATTTAGCTGTGCGCGCTGGCCCACGCACGGAACCAGTCGAGAGTCTCCGGATTGGCAACGCTGGCATTGGTCTTGACCTGCGTGCCGGACAGGATCTGCTTGACGGCAACCTCGATCCTGGGCCTGGTTAGTACGGCGGCCATGCATCGAACAAAGGGGCACGGTGCACGCGCGTTGACTACTTTTTGCCGTTGCTTGTCCGCGGAATGCCGCTGCACGCCTCGATGATGCCGGGCACGTGCCGGGGGCTCAGCTCGGTCCGGTGATGGTCGTCTTGATGCGGTTGGCGCAGGTCATCGAACGAGGCATCGCCCTTGGTCGGGATGACAAACAGGCACACCGTCTCGTCGGTGTCGTGGGCCCGCCGCCGGCCGACGCACAGCGCGTCCTCGACCTCGCTGGCAAAGTAGCGCGTGACAACTGTTGTAGATCTCGGGCACTGCCGAAGCGCACACCCGACGGCTTCAGGACACCGTCGGACCGGCCAAGCATGACCAGCGACTGGTTGTCGGCGCCCTCGAGGCGGACGAAGTCGCCGGTGGTGCCACCAGCCATCAAAAGCGCGCAAAGTAGGCGGCACGGTACTTTTCGTCGCCGTCGTAAAAGGTGAGGGCTCGCAGGGAAAAGGCCGGATGCACACAAGGTCGCCCTCTTCGCCCGGCCGGGAACAAGCTTGGGGTCGTCGGGGCCGATGCCGAGTCGGCCACGGCAATGGCCATGCCAAGACCGGCACACTGCACTGCACCTGCAACGACCGGGCAGCAGCGGGCAGGTTGCACCGAACAGAGAGATGATGTCGGTTTTGCCGCCCGTGATGGAGGCAAGGTGCACCCCGTTTGGGGAACGTCTCGTACACGTACGCAAAGGTCGACGGCGGCAGTGCCGACGCGGTCGAGTAGATGGCCTCCGAGGGCAGACAGTGTCGATGGAGCGATCGGACGAAACCTGGACCTGCTTGGACTCGAGCGCTACGAGGTAGGCGGCCGAGGTACCAAAGTGCGTCACTCGCAGGTCGGACAGGACCTTGGGCAGGGACAGCTCGCCGTGTGGCCGGAAGGGCGAGCCCATGTACAGCACCAGAGATGCACCAACCGACAGCGCGGCGATGCTCCAGTGCCACATCATCCACGACGTGGTTGTGTAGTAGAGCATGCGCGACTGCGGGCCCATGGAGCAGTGCAGGCGAGCTCCTTCTTGTGCTGGATGAGGGTGCCAGCGCCGTGTGGATGATGGCCTTGGGCAGGCCCGTGGTGCCGCTGGAGTAGAGAATGTAGAGCGGGTGCGAGGGCGGCAGCGGCGCGAAGCGGAGCGGCTCATCTGGCGCGCTCGCCAAGAAGGCGCCGTACGCCTCTTGCGACCGAGACCTGGCTCCGCAGAGCCGCGAGGCCCAGATCGGCCTCCGTCGGCGCCGGGCCGGGGTACTTGATCGAGTCAACCACAATCACAGCCTTGAGGTGGCCGCCGTCGCTCAGCGCTTCGGCAATCTGGATCGTCTTGTCGGTGCTGGGCCACAGCTTGCCGTTGTACATGGAGGCGTGGTCCGAAAAGAGGACCTTGGGCTTGACACGCACGAGGCGGTCGAGCACGGCGCTGACACGTTGTCGGGGCTGATGGACGTCCACACGGCACCAAGAGAGGCGCAGCAAGCATGGCCACAATGGCGTCGGCATGGTTGCCCAGGTATCCGGCCACAATGTCGCCGGCATGCACGCCAATGGCCGGAGAGCGCAATTGGGCAGCACACCGCCGGACATCGGTCCCGAAGCGTGGCCCAGGTCATGACCTCGGAGCCCAGCGTGTCCCACGCTTCGGTCATGGTGATCAGAGCCGTGGCGGACGGGTCCACATCGACGCCGGCGGGAAACAGCATGTTCTCGGCAAAGTTGAGGCGGGCGCCCTGGAAGAAATCCGGCCGCGGGTACATGGCCGTAGACGGAAGGACCGTTTCGTAGGGCGTCGAGGCCGTGACCCCGACATAGTCCCAGACGGCCGCCCAGAAATCGGCAAGGCTGTCGACGGACCACCGGTGCAGGTCGGGGTAGCTGGCGAGCTTCAGTCCATGCTTCTTGTTGACCGTCTCCAAGAAGCGGTACATGGCGTCTGTTGGGGGTTTGCGTGCCGCCAAAGCTCCTGGGAGCCGGCGAGGCTGCGGTAGTGGGGACAGCCATTGTAGCGGTTGTATGTGTGTTTGGTCGTGCCAGTGCAGCGGGTGTCGTTGCGCAAGTGCTCGTGTGTCGTGTGTCGTGTGTTGTGTGTCGTGTGTGATGAGTGTGCCAACTGGGTGCGCAGAGCTTGCCGTCTGAAGCTTTGGACAGTCCTGACAGGGGCCGTGATCAGCTCGGCTGGTGCACAAAGATAGCTCGGCTCCCAAACTGCGATTCGGCCTTGTCCTTGCAGTTTGTTGGGAAAGGCACGACGGAAAGGCCAGGAACCAAGTCATTTCATCGGTCTGCACTGGAAGAAAGGCGCTACTACTCGGCTTACAACTGAGCTGCTGGTTCTAAGCCGAGAGTTGCCTTGGGCTGGGGATGGACGTAGGTCTGCGCCACGTCGGCGGACTGCCCCAGTGTGGCGCCAAAAGACAGGCAGCAAAGATGGGCATGTGACCTGGCCCGTGACATAACTGTGATGGGTTGTGATGGGCTGTATCTTTGGGAGAAGGGGCAATGGCTCAGTTGGGAGAGCGTCAGACTGAAGTTGCACTTCTTTGGGAGTAAGACTTGGAACGCAACAGGGAGGCAAGACACGCTGTCAGAAGTTAGACATTCTTCAAGACCTTTCGCGTGGATGGGCATTCCAAGTTCATTGGCATGTGGAGGCCGAAATTGCAGAATCTAGCCAGTGTCTGCGATACGTTGTGTCTTTCGAGGTTGACGTTGCTTCTTCCCCCCCCTCTTTTTCTTTTTCCTTTTTCTATATTTTACATCGTGACTATCGTGATCAAGCATCACCATTTGCAATTGCGACACGGCGAAAGCCCAGGACGAGAGCACCCGCAAAAGCTACGGACTTCCATGCGGATCGGCTAGCCAGCCAGCGGGTTATCTCCGCGTCCACGGCCCAGGCCGATGATGCAGCCACCGTTGCGTTGGCTGCCACAAAAGACCGGCTTGGTGGATGGGTTCAGTCATCAAAGAGACGAGAACTCGCAGAGCCGCTATTTGTACAGATGACGTCGACCACAGCCGGCCTTCCGCCAGTCGCGGCCGTCCCGGATCCCCTCGTAAGAGGCTTTCGAGCAGCCCTCGGCTGCCCTTTAGCATCGTCATGCGTGCGACCCAGGCGACGAAGCTGGTGTGACTCTCCAATCCACACAGGGTCGCTCCGGCTGATCCGACCCATCGTATCCCGTTCGTAGGGCCAGGCGGTGTGCAAGGCTCAGTGTGCCTGGATCCTCGGGGACAGGTGCCGAGCAGCTGGACGTGTCTGCGTAAACGGTCACAAGTCGTCTCGCAGCCGGCGACGAGACGATATGAATCGATACGAACGACACGCCGCTGACGTCGTCCAGCGTCCGCCCAGCGCATGCAGCACCCGGGCTTCATCTTCGTGCGCTGTGAAGCTCTGATGGCGCAACACGGCGCTGCAAGCTCCTCGCGCAGGGTTGCATTGCGGCACGACTCTGACTGAACTGACGCCTTGGCTCCCAATCAGCGCGGGCAAAGGCGGAATCAATCAGTCATCCCATGTTTCCCCTGACCCAATTTCCGGAATCTCCGGTACGCGACAACCCCGAGCATGCTAGCGGTAGTGCTGTTCTTCGTAGCGGAACAGGTGGCAAGTGAGTGTGAAAACCGCAGCGAAAAACGAGCATATGGAAAAGGCTCTGAGAAAAGTTTGGGATCGACCAGGTCCCAGCTTCGCCCTACAAAGTAAGCCGCGCCGAGTGGCTCCAGCAGCCAAAGGTACATGTACATTGGCTTGCTGGTGCCTTGTGCCCCTGATCAAGTACCTCCCTCCTGTCCCGCTAATCAAACGGCACGTAGTCTGTCTTTTGGGGCTGACAGTGGACGGTGCTCTGTCGCTCTCACTCAACGGAGCACGACGGCCGCAGTAATCAATACTCGTACTGAGTACTGACGGCACCGTCTCTCGCGTCGTTCGCGCGCACTCCTTTTCTGGGCCTCCCTTGCAAATCCTACCTCTCCCTTTTTCCGTTACCTGGGATCCTCTCCCTCCTATTTTCTCGCTTTTTCTTCTTCTCCTCTCACGACATTCGTCCTTTTGCTTGTCTTTTGCAATTCGTCCTCTTCTCGTCCCTTCCTTTCTCTGCTCGCCGATTGCCAAACGAGCATTGTGCAAAGCCAGAAAGGGCAACTGCGACTGAAACGGCCGACGCCTGCCCGCGCCTTTCTCCTTTCTCTGGCGAAAGTTGAGCCTTTTCCTCGACGAAACTGAGCTGCGAAACCCCGACTGCAGCCCGCATCGCCTCGTTTCTTCATCGCCAACCCGACCGACGACTGTGCCTCCTTTCTTTGGTTCTGGCTGCCAGGCACGCGAATTGCATTCGCCAGCCACAGACCGTTGCGTAAGTTTGTCTTGTTTCGCGCTGTGGCGCCCAGAAAGGCAGTGCACCACAGCTCGCCGCTTCGCACCTTCCCCGACACTGTGGAATCCACTCAAACACGCGTGACTACTTTCCACCATCAAAGGAGAAGGCGCGATACACCGATACACAAGGAACGTTGGCAGAAAGGCAATCAAACGGCTGGGACGGCTGCTGTCCTCCCAGAAACAGCAGGGCCCGTCTTTCGCTGCTGCCTTATCTTCCACGTTGTCGCCTTGCTCCCTGCCCCTGCCGTCCATTGCCCAATTGAGCAGGGCCAAACCGACCTTGTCTCTTTCCCTCCTTCCGCTGTCGTATTGCCACCAAATAACACATCAACTGCCCAGCCCTTTTATTATCTTGGCCTCTGTAGCCTCTGGGCATCCTTTCTCCATTCCATCCTCGTTCCACTGGCTGTCTTCCTACCATCTCCATCTGCGCGTTATTGCAGACCGGTTTCTTACGGCAAGCGGCCTCGTGTCTGTCCGCCTGTCCGTCTCTTCGTCTCGTTTCTTCGTTTCTTCCACCGTGTCTTTCCACCCTGTCTTCTTCTCCCTCTACCTAGCTGCCAGGACTTGGACTTCACACCTCAAGGCCGTTTATTCTTCTTCCTTGCATCCGCAGAAACAGCCCTCGACCCGTCTCTCCCCTGCACTCCTTGACCGCCGAGCTATTTACTCTTGGTTTCTACCCTCCGGCGACGCGTCCTCTTCGAGCAAACCTCAAGACCACACAAAAAATAAAAGAACAACACCGAATACTGACTGTTTTGTGGCCTCAGCTGCCGCATCGCTTACCCAGAGATGCCGCGCAAGCTCGCAAATCCTTTCTCGAGTTACTCCAGCATGTCGCCGTTGGAAAGGGTGACTGAGCGAAGATCATCACAGACCAAAGGTGGCAGCCGCCTGTCCCAGTTCTTTTCCTCCTCTCCCAAGTCGCGGGACCAGTCAAATATGACTGCGCAGCAGTCGCTCCTCACCATGCAACAGTCCCCGGCCGCCGGTGGCATCTCCGCCTCTACCCTCTCTCTCCCCAAGATCTCGCTCTCGACGGCGACGGCCGGCGAGGCCGCCTCCGACGAGGCCACGACGCTGTTCGAGCCGCCATCCGATGCCGAGGCCGAGCTGCAGCGTCGCAAAGACGCCCAATTTGGCCCCTCCTGAGCCGCAACCACCTCTACGTCAGCCAGCACCCGGGTGGTCCATTGGACCCGCCCGTCGTTGACGAGCCGCCATATTACTACTTCCTGGCCACATACATCAGTTACCTGCTCCTGATTGGTCTTGGCCATACGCGCGATTTCTTTGGCCGCCACTTCAAGAAGACGGACGTCAACGCCACCGTGCGCCTCAAGAATGGCTACGCACCGCTAAACGATGATTTCGACAACTTTTACGTTCGTCGCCTCAAGAAGCGTCTCGACGACTGCTTCGCCCGCCTACCACTGGTGTGCCTGGCCGTTATATCACCCTCATCGACCGCAAGTCGGACGACTACAACGACACATACCAGTATACCGGCACGTTTACGGAGACGTTAAATGTCAGCTCCTACAACTACCTCGGCTTCGCCCAGTCCGAAGGTCCCTGTGCCGATGGCGCCGAGGAGGCTGTCCGCAAGTATGGCGTCACCGCGGTAGCTCCCGCGCTGACTCTGGCACCAACGACCTGGCTCTCGAGGTGGAACGCGAGATTGCCAACTTTGTCGGCAAGCCCGCGGCCATGGTGTTCTCCATGGGCTTTGTCACCAACGCGAGCTCCTTCCCCGCGCTTGTGTCCAAGGGCTGCCTGATCCTGTCCGATGAGCTGAACCACGCCTCCATCCGTATCGGTGCCCGTGTTTCTGGCGCCGTGATCCGCTCCTTCAAGCACAATGACATGGAGGATCTGGAACGCCATCTCCGTGATGCATCTCCCAGGGCCAGCCCCGCACGCACCGCCCCTGGAAGAAGATTCTCGTTGCTGTCGAGGGTTTGTACTCCATGGAGGGCACCATGGTGGACCTGCCCAATGTTCTTGCCCTGAAGCGCAAGTACAAGTTCTTTTTGTTTGTCGACGAGGCCCACAGCATTGGTGCCGTTGGCCGCACGGCCGCGGTGTCTGCGACTACTTTAAGATTGATACCGCGGAAGTGGACATTCTCATGGGTACTTTACAAAGTCCTTTGGTGCCAACGGTGGCTACATTTCGGTGAGAAGCACATTATTGAGAAGCTCAAGGCTACCAACGCTGCGACCATGTATGGCGAGGCTCCTTCGCCCGCTGTCTTGGTGCAGATTCTGTCGTCTCTAAAGATCATCGCCGGTGAGCTCGTCCCTGGCCAAGGTGAAGAGCGGCTGCAGCGTATTGCCTTCAACTCCCGCTACCTTCGCCTCGGACTCAAGCGCCTCGGTTTATCGTCTACGGCCACGACGATTCGCCCATCATTCCCGTTGTTCTCTATAGCCCCGGCAAGATGTCTTCCTTCAGTCGAGAAATGCTGAAGCGGAATATCTCTGTCGTCATCGTCGGCTACCTGCAACGCCGCTGATCAGCTCCCGTGCCCGCTTCTGCGTTTCCTCGTCGCACACAAGGAGGACATGGACCGCCTGCTGATTGCCTGCAACGAGGTCGGCGACATTCTGCAGCTCAAGTTCTCGACGGGCATTGCCGGCGGCCTGGACCGCTCCCTGCTGGCATGACCCCTGAGATGGAGCGGGAGATGATCAAGGAGCAGGGCGCCAAGGCCGTCATCCATCCGCCCGGTGGAAGATTGAGGACGTTATTGCCGTCGTGAAGAGGACGCCAAGAAGCGACTACGGTAGAACCATTCATCGCATTACCGCCGCATCATACGCCACACCCGACTGCGACAGTCGCAGAGGGAGAAAATGTTTCGGTTTCTGATCAAATTTTTCTGGGGCAGCTGAGCGAAAACTCGGGAGGAGCCATCAGAGGGGACCACTTACATACTTTCTGGCGTTCCAAGGGTTGCATTGCTGTCTTACCATCCTCCTTGCCTCTCCTCTTGTTTTCTTCTCATCCTCGACCACTTCTGCTACCTTTCATCTGCTGTTGTCCAAGGCACCCTATTAATTAATTATGTATGATCTCCCTCCCCGTTGGATTTACACTCTGCCTTTCTTTTCTTTTTCCTTCTTCACAATTCTTGCTCCGGGGACACGACGGCCGGCTGGGTGTTATTGTATCTTAATATGGTGTATACTTCTGGGAGGGAGCCGTTGACAATAGATGGGTGTCCTGGGCGCATAACTGGGCAAGGGTTCCAAGCTGTTAGATAATCAAACACGAAACCCAGCATTCACATAGAAATTAACATTATGGCATGCAACCGTCAACGGCAAAACGGGAGTATGACTGCGTATGTCGAGCGTAGGATCTGAGGCGTGCTTGTTGGAAGCTGAGAGGTCGGGATCGCCCGCATGATAAAAGTCACGTGACCTCGCGAAGGAGATGAAATATCAATTATGGAGCGCGACCTTGATCCTTGGCGTGAAGGAAAGCATCGTACAGTTGGGCGTTCGCCACCTTTACGTGCAGTTCACATTGCAATTTCTTTTTGGTGTATTGACATCCTCATATACTGTTTTGTGTCTCTTTCCTCCAGTACGAACCGTCTGGGGAGGCAGCAGCCAGACTATTTTCATGCACTCACGCGTGCTCACTTGACATTGCGCGCCTCTACTCGTAATTTCTATGACGGAGACAGCCTGATCGACCCGACGTCACGGATACGCTGGATCCCCTCTTTACTTCTTGATCACATTCACAACGACTCCTCGTTTAAGCCTTACGCTCCACAGCCAGGCTATTGCCTGTCTCTTGTCGAACCGCCTCTGCAAACAGCAAGCCTCTGCGTCAAAGATGGGCCGGGCAAGAAGAGGACCAAGCAGATTACGATTGAGGCTGTGCTAGGTACGTATCGCACTGGCTACCGAGACGCATCTGCTCCTGGACCTTGGGCTAACCGTTTGTGCCTTTGCGCCCTTGCAGGCAGAGCCGCACAGCGGAGAGCGTCTGCTTCGTCTCCCGTGGCAAAGGGAGTCGCTCCAGTTGCCCAAACGGACAGTGACGCCGACGACGACGACGAGGACGACGTTTTCATCCCAAGGTCTGCGAGGAAGAGAAAGGCGCGGTCTGGGGCCAGCTCGTCACCGGTAGCGGGCCAATTTCGTCGGAGCAGGATTGTGGACAGCGATGATGAAGATGAGGAAGATGAGGAAGGCGCTGATTCGGACGCCACGGCCGACGTGCTGCCTTTGTCCAGGCCGGTAACAAGACCAGTCGATGAAGATGTCGATGATGACGACGACGACGACGAGGACGATGTGCGGCCAACGAAACGACTTCGTCGAGGTCGCCAACCGTCTGCCGACAGCGACGAGAGCAGCGACGATGTCCGCATCCTTACACCGCCACCACAGCAGACGCCGTCACGGCTGGTCCGTTCGACACCTGCACAGCGGCAGCAACGAGAACAGCCGGCTAGCAGTGTGTCGCGCTCGGCCCGGAAAAGCGGTGCCCGTTCGGCCCGGCAGCGCCACATGGAGCTGCTACGGCGACGGAGGATGGGCGAGAAAGTCACGGAAAGCGACTTGGAGGAGGCGCGTTCGGAAGACGAAGAGCCCCGCAAGGCACTGTACGACAAGGACCCGACCACGTAGCGCTGTCCGACTTTGAGGACGACGAGGACGACGAGGACGACGAGGAGGCGGAGAGCCAGGGCGAAGAAGAAGAAGCCGAACCGGTGTCTGCGGAGCAAATGGAAAAGGACCGCCGGAAGAAGTGGAAGCTGGACAAGAAGAAGAGGAAGAAGGACGAGAAGAGGCGCAAGGCAGAGCAGGAGCCGTTCTCGGCCGTTGTGCAGCTTGGCAGCAAGTTCGACGAAGAGTCAGACGACGGTTACGGCCACCTGAACCTGGGCGACGACGACGACGACGCCGAGGACATGGCCGACTTCATCGACGATAGCCACACGAACCTGCTCGGTGCGCCAGACGGCAGCGACGCCGAGGACGAGCAGGCCATGCTGCGGCGCGAGATCCCGCTGCAGTTCACCTTCCAGGCACACAAGCCGCTCAAGAGCCACTTTAAAGATGCCATTGAATGGCTGGTACACCGGCGTGTGAACCCGGGCGGCGCGTTTGCCGAGTCGGACGACGAGCTGTACAAGGTGGCCTGGGACCGGCTGGACCGCGAAGTGGGCGGGCTGGCACAGTCCCGCTTCATCTCGTCGGCGTGGACGCCCGCGTTCTACGCGACACTGCGCGCCCGTCCCTACATGGACAGCTTCAGCATCCGGCCAGCCGGCGGCAAGAGGGACAGCGTTGCTGTCCCGGCATGGACGAGAACGTATGCCACGCCTGTGGCCGGACGAACCACCCGGCCTCCTACCAGGTCATGTTTAGCGGCAAGGCCTACGACAGCAAGACGCTGGACGACATTGAAGAGGCGGATAGCGAGGAGGAGGACGACGATGACGACCAGGACGACGACCACGTGTCCATGGACATGAACGGCAACAGCCTGCCGCCCACGTCGCGGCCGTGGTACGTCGGCGTTGTCTGCCACAGCAATGCCGAGACGGCGCACGATCTCCTGCACTGGCGACGTGCACTCAAGGACTGGGTCGAAGAGAAGCTCAAGGCCGACCGTGTGCTGGACCAGCTGGCGGGCCGCAAGAAGAAGATGAAGACACGGAAGCGGCGCGCCTTTGCCAACAAGATTGTGGACGGCTGGGAGGCCAACGGCACCGTCACCTCATTGTTCCGCGAATTCTCCAAGATGCTAGAGGGCGCGCAGGCCAAGTCGACAAAGACACTGTCGCGGTTTGGCCGGTGAGGGCAGAGAGGGCAGGAGGGCTGGGATTGGGGATTAGGACGAGGGATGCCATAAAGGTTGAGTGACGTCTTTGATAAGAAACGGATGTCAGCCGTCAAAGTACCATATCTCGTGTACTTTGCATCTGTCAGACGGCGTTCTCCATATCACCATTTTCACTGCTTATAAAAGGCATACTGAGCACCTTGACAGGCTCTTTACCTGTTGTGATGGCTCCCTTTTGTGATGTCAATGTCCAAAAGGTCACGGAATGCAACAAGGATGCTCGCCGTACGCGTTGCCAAGACCCTTGGCACGGCTACGGTTTTGCTGTTGACCAATGTTCTAGAAGGAGACACGGAGACCAAAAGACGGTAGACGACTCATCAGGAACAACAGAGCCCGAAAATCAATGGAAAGCCAGTCTGAAGGAGCATGACGGATGCTGCAAGGGCCATGCCGAGAATAGAAAACGCAAGGGGTTGCCGCACCAGGAAGGGCGGCCTCTCCTGCGCATGATTGACCGAGAGCAGTAACCGGGCAAAAAGAGAACAAAAGGCGTTGTGTGTTGAGAGAGGAGCCCGTGTCCCCTTTGTTAAGACTAGGAGGGTGTTTGGGCATGAATGGAAGCGGACCTCACACAGACCAGGCGACGAAAGGCCAAAAAGAGACAGGAGCGAGGGTGAGGACGAAGACGAGGGTGAAGACGGTGACGAGGGCGGTCCTCGCGATGCTAGCATCATGTCCGTCTGGTCGCATGCTGGTGCCCTGAACGGACAATCCAAGGGTAACAAGGAGGAAAGAAACGATAAGAGAGAGCACGTACAGTACCAAAGTCAAACGAGAAAGAAGGGGCCAGTTTCAACACATGATGCAGATACTTTGTAAGAAAACACGAGAGGCAAAAGGCAAGAAACAAGGTCAAGACACGACGGCTCTCGAGTTGTGGAGTTCAGGATGCAAGACAAGGATACCCCAAGCCCCACAAGGTACGGACAATCAAGAGAAAGGGGAAATCGAGAAGAAGACGAACGAGGAAAGGAAGAAAGCACCAGCATCGTGCTTTGTCGACGCAGCAGAAAGCTGAAACCATCTCGGAGCGGCCAGCGGAGCAGCCGTTTCAAACCACAGAGGCACCCAACGTCGCTCCTTTGCCCCCTTTCGGGAACTCTCATACCCTGCCCTGTTTGCTGTACCCTCTTACACACCCTTTCCGGCTTTCTCGTTTCTTCTTCTCTTTTCGTACTGAGTAGACGCCAGCCCCTCGTTCTCGCCTACCCTTTGCGGTGCCTCGTTGCGTCTCCGTTGACCCAGCACCGGCCATCCACTTCCACAAATCAACGGTCCTGGCCTGGGATGGATGGGTTGGGGATCAAGCGCGGCTCTCGCTTGCCAGTGCAGTGCAGTGTTGGGACGAGGCACACGCGGCCGCCATTGGCCACCCCGTATTACTTTGCACAGAGCCCAGAGCCCAGAGCCCAGAGCCCAGAGCCCAGAAAGCACTGCGTCGGCTGCTTCGGTGCCGGCACAAAGGCACATCCGCGGGTCGCAGCATGCATCCCACCTCGTCCGTGCACAGTGCCGGCTGCCGTTCTCGATCCAGCCAGGCGCAGACGAGCTCGAGGTCCCAGCCTCGTTGCTCGGATCAGCACATCACATATCAGCATGTCTCGTCTGGGACCGGTGGGCCGGGAGTGGACCCGCCGTGTCAACGTACGACGTAGGAGGATGCCGCCGTCCGTTCCGTCTCGTTTGTCGGGGCCTATTCTGCTGTCCCCGCCAGTAGGTATACAAAGTGTGAGATGCAGTTGCACGCGGCGCCCACAGACAAGGCTGCAGTACTCGTAGTCGTAGGCTGTTTGCATCCAGACGCTCCGTGCCCGTCCTGGCCTGGCTGGCCTGGTCTCTGTCGCTTCTCGATCCAAGCGGCTGTCCTGCGAGCAGCCAGCACGCCTTGGGTTGTGGATGCCCTCTCCGTCTCCTGCATGTTGCTGTTGCTGCTGTCGATGCTGTTGATGATGCTGTTGATGCTGTTCTCAAAGGGTCCTCTGTCTCGTCCTCGTCTTCCTGGCTGCTTGTCTTGAGGGGTGTCGCTCCTTCCCCTCCTGTCTCTGAGTGGCTGCAGCGCGGGAAGGTGGCGTATTTTGTCGAGGGGGTGTGCTTGCGTGTCGCTCCTCCCACGTCTGGCCGTCTCTCGGCCTTGCGCTTTGGCGACAGTTTACTCGACAGAGTCTCAGGATACAAGCAGACAGACAGCGTGGACAACGACGGTCCAAGAACGCCCCGATATGTGTCGATGTGTGTCTGCACGACGAGGCCGTACCGGCACGAACAGCTTCCAGGTTGCTCTGCTCGTACAGCATCTGGCGCAGGCCACTACTCGTACTCGGTAGAATGCGTTCGTCCACCCCCCCAAACGTCGTCGCCCCTTCTTCTTTCGTACGACAGGCCTTTGCTCTTGCCCCGAGATGTGCCCCAGTTGGCCCCTTTGCTGCAACGCTCTTGCCCTCTTCGTCGTTGTTCCCTCACGCCTTCCGTCTCTGTCGTCCTGCTGCCCCCCTCCCGTCCCTCCTGCCCCACTGCCCCCACTCTACCGCAGCGCACCAATGTGCTGTGGGCGCTAGACTCTAGATATACCCCCCTGGCTGTCTTGGTTCTGGCCCCTTCCAGTCCCTCGAGTGGGCCGCGCCTGCCAAACGCTACCCACACCATCCAGAAGATACGTATCTTCGTCCTCTGTCGTCTTCCGCCTTCTGACCTCCAAGACCCCTTTTTGTCGTTCACCTTTGCTGTTTACCCTTTGCTCTTTGCTGCTCACCCCTTTCACCTCCTCCTGACTACAGGACAACGGCGGCCATCGACACATCTCTGGCCCGAGCGCACGCATCACAGAACATCGGCCCAAGTCCACCGCGCGGAAGTCGCCCGCCTCGACTTCACTTGTCCTCCAACTGTCCACTGTCCACTGTCCACTGTCCGTCCTAGAACTCTGCTATTTGCTGGGAAAGCTGGCCGGCGCTTGGCTCTTCTTTGGCTCCTCTTTGGCCTCTTTGGCTCCTTGGCTCCTTTGGCTCCTTTGGCTCCTTTGGCTCTGCATTCCACAGTCGCCTTGCACACCCTCTCTCCGGGTTAGCTTCTTGCATTTTCCGTGCTCTCCCCTTTTCCCTTTGCCTCTGTTGCTGTTGCTTCCCCGGCCGAGGAATCTCACCCTCCGCAAATCGCAACATCCTCTCGCCGCTCTCTCCTGGCTCTCCTTTTTCTCCCTCGCCCGCCCTCCCTTGCGACCCAACCAGCCACCGCTGCTCTGAATGAGCTCTTGCCAGTAGCGCCAGCCCATTTTCGCACTGCGCTCTTCGCTTCCAGTCTTGTCGACCGTCGCAGAGAAGACGGAAGCGAAGACGTTAAAGACGACCAGAACAAGGCTTGCGAGCCCTTTTTCACGCAGACGACGCTCGACGCCTGGGCGACATTCTTGACCGCACGAGCCGCTCGAGGCCTCTTCGATCCCGCTACGCGAACGAGAAACGCAGCCCCCTCTCTCGCTCCATATCGCGGCCTCGCCCCTCGCCTCTCGCCGTTTCCTGACTTCGCTGCCACCTCTTCTCATCGCCCCCTTCTTCTGGACGGCGACCCATTTGCTCGCGGCCATCATGAGCTTCCAACAGGGCACGGCGTATGCTGAATCGGACGCCGACGACGACTACGATCGCGACATCCACGACAGATCCCCGATCGATGCCACCGAGTCCGAGCTCTCTCCCACCGAAACCGACATACCCTCCGCAGAACACACGCCCACCACCTACGGCTATCACAGCAATGCCGACCGGCTGCCCGAAACGCTCATCACCGACTGGAGCGCCGACGAGTGCGCCGATTTTGTTGCCACCATTGGCCTGCAGCAATATGCAGACGGCTTCATTGGTATGTCTGTTGCGGGGGGCGTCCACGGCCCTGCATCCTTTTCTATCCCATGTACCTCGACCGGGTGCCTGGCTTCTTTCGGCCGCCGCCGTTGTTGTTGGCGTGCGCTAACCCTGGACTAGAAAACGAAATCGTTGGCGAGGCTCTGGTGGCCCTGCTACACGACGATCTGAAGCAGATGGGCGTCAACAGTGTCGGCCACCGCTTGACGATCCTCAAGAGCGTGTACGAGGTCAAGAAGGCTCAAGAGGTCCCGATAGAGAGCGACCACTATGTTCCTCCGAGTGCGTACTTGCCTGACACGCATCGCCCAGCCTCCTTTGCTCAGCGTCTGTTCTAACCCTGCTCTCCACCCCTAGCTGCGGACACCGAAGCGCAATCGACCATGGCCACGCTAAAGGACATCAAGCACCTTGTCGAGCAGCTGCGCTTACGAGACGAGCGTATGAGTCTATTCGAGCAGGACTACCGACGGCTGACAGAAGACTTCCGCCGGCTGCGTGAAGATGTCCTGCCCGCCCTGCGCCTCGTCAAAGACGCGCAACAGCCGCTGCCGCATCTGAACAGCAATGGCAGCAGCACCACCGCCAACAACGACCAGTCTTACCCCTTTGAAGCCATCGTCTCTCCCCCCGTGCCAACAGCGCAGCCTGGCACCCAGTCCATCAACATCAAGCGCCAATACTCGACCCGGAAGATGGTCCAGACAGGGACGACACCAAAAACGAATTCACCCACACACCTCCAGATTACGCACGACCGGATGATGGCCGAGCAGACTCTCGACCCGACCAACGCCGCCGAACGGGCCGTCCTCTCCTCCCAACACCTGGCCGCGGCCAATGGCAACGGCCCGACCGCTTCTTCGCCATCCTATCCTTCCCCCAATATGCCATCACCAACATCTCCGCCCATCTCCATGAATGGAGCGACACTCGCCTCCCGCTCCTACCGTTCCGATCAGCCAACACCGTCAGGCCGCTCGACCTTTGCCGAGAGCGACCATGCCTACAGCTCCTCGTCGCGTGACAAGCATGCCGGCGCACCACGGCGGATGCAGACCCCGGCTCCAGACACGCCTGGCAGCAACGCATCGGTGGAGATTTTCAAATCGTTCCGCGTGAGCATGGACGATCCTTGCTACAAGGTCTTGCCGGCCGCCTTGAAACGCTATCAGATCAATGCCCCGCCCGACCAGTACGCGCTGTATATCGTCTACGGTGATCAGGAGCGGTGCCTGGCCTACGACGAGAAGCCGCTCATCCTCTTCAAGCAACTGGACAAGGAAGGCAAGAAGCCCATGTTTATGCTCCGGAAGACGGCCAATGCTCAAGTGGATGGACCGACCGACGTGCCAGGCAGTGCAGGTCTCAATGGTGCGGCACGGGGCGCATCGACCGGCTACGACCCGCCGGGTGGCATCATCTGAGCATCAGAGCCACACGCGGAGCGACAGAAACGGTCGTCGTCGAAAGCCGAGGTGCAGCCTGCTCGCTTCTGTTCAAAGACAGTTTCCAGAGGCAGAGGCAGAGGCAAGGCAGAGGCAAAGGCACACTCTACTGGCATTGTGGCCTAGTCTCCTGCACGGCACGAGACAGGGCACGAGACGGGGCAGCGCAACGTAGTGCCACTGACATATACAAAGAGCATGCATACGGTACTCGCCGTGGTACATTCGGAATGAGGCGAGCAGAACCGAGGGCGGGCAGGAGAACATGTGTCCGCTGCGTCGAGACACATCACCAAGCATTGAGCGTTTTGTACTTTTGGACCTCTCGTTGGACAAGGAGGAGGGAATCGGGCGCTGCTCTTGCTACGGCCAGCAAGGCCCGGGGCTCGTGGTCCCTTTTTATTCCAGGTTTCATGTCTTGTATATTTACTAGTTTGGACGGCAGGCGTTTTCCTCGGCATAGTACTCCGCCTCGCTATATATGTGTGTATTGGTTGCACCCCCGGCCTCTATGCCCCCAGGCCCCCAGCCCCCCATCCATACCGCTCTATAAAGAGCGAGCTCTGTTGATGTATGGTGGTCGCGGCGTCATATAGCAACGCCATGTAGCATAAACAAGAACAGATGGCCATGTGCAAATGGCAATGACTCCAACAGTACATGTGCTACTAAACAAAGTCGACATCCCATGGGTATCAATGGTCACCTCCAGTGTGGACATGTGAAATACATGCGATAAACTACGCCGTGAACCCGACGGGGCGAGCATCCTCGCACGAAACAGTGGCCCCTCAGACATTGGATCAGACGCTTCGCTTCTTCTGGATGCGGCTGCGTTCGTCTCCGTCGGCAGCCGACGAGGACCGGTGCCGGTTGCCGGACGAGGACGACGAAAAAAAGGCGGCCGGATGGCTCAAGAAGCCGCTGGTCCTCCTGTGGCTGGACGCCCCTGCACTGCCCGGCCGCGGGGGAAGTGTTGGCTGCTGCAGGTACTGCTGCTGGTGTGGCGCGTGGTGGTGCTCGTAGCCGTGGTTGTGCACATGCCCGTACGACGACGCTGGCGGGGGCGGAGGTGGGACGGGGCGGTAGGCCGTGGAGGGAGGCGGGCCAGACGGTGGCGGCACGGTGGAGGGGAGGTCCTGACCCTCGGTGCCGTACATCTTCCGTAGCCGCTCCGTCTCCTTGGCGATGGCGGCGTCGCGTAGCCGCTGCTCCTTCTCCTCGGCCTCGAGCATCTTCTTGATGCGCTTCTCCTCCTCCCGCTCCCGCCTGGCGCGCTCCTTGTCCTCCCGTTCCAGCATCGCCTGCAGGCGCTTGGTCTCCACATCGATCGCGGCGGCCGAGGGAGCCGAGGCAGCAAGGCCGCCGCCGCCACCGCCGCCACCGCCGCCACCGCCACCAACAGGCCCGCCCGTCGGTCCGCCTGGTCCACTTGGGATGGCCGACGTCATCATGGGAGGGTCGTCGTAGGTGGACGGCGGCCGCCCGCCGGCACCATGGCGTCTGTGCGGCAAGCTGGCGGCAGAGGCACCGGACGCGGCACCGGGTGCGGCAACGGGCGCGGCACGGGCGCAGGAAGCGTCGCGCCAGCCGGACGTGAGTTTTTTCGGCGGCCACCACCACCAGCCGCTGCTGCGCCACCTTCCATGTTGAACGGGTCCGCCCGCGGCACCAGGTAGAGGTCGCGAATGACCTGTGTGCTCAGCAGCAGCACCAGGTCCAGGCCCTTGCGATCCTGCACGTCCACCCGCTGCAGGTTCGGCTCGTAGAGGGTCACTGCAGGGTCGCGCCCGTGCTTGAACAGCGCCACGGTGATGTCGGGCTCCTTGCTGCGCTGCAGCCCCACGGTCTGGCCCGTCATGTAGCACGTCATGTCCTTGTTGCCCAGCCGGCCGTCCCGCTTCCAGCGGAACGCATTCTTGGGCGTAATCGAGAGGCCCGCGTCGCCCGTGGCGGTGGAGGACGCCGCCGCAGCGTCGGGCAGCCTCTGCTGCCGGTCCAGGCGGCTCGCGCTGGGCGCACGGAACGTCTCAATGGGCATCTCAAACTCCCACGACTCGGTGCGGTTCCAGCTGCTCGGCGTGTATCGCACCGCCACGGACTGGTCTGGGTTGTAGAGCTGCACGGCAAACACGTCGGGGATCCTGGGCGTCGGGCTGGCGCCAGCAGCTTCCGTGCCGCGTTCCCGGTGCTCGCGCAGCTCGGCCGCCGAGAGCGTGGGCTGCTGCCGCTCGGGGTCACGGCCGCCTCGCCGTAGACGACATCGCTGCTGTTGTAAGGGTCGGTGAGAGCTGCGGCGTAGACGCCGCGGCAGGCAGGCTTGGAGACGGGGTCGGCGATGCGCAGCACGTATTCCGGCGCAGGGTCGGAGCCGCTGCGTGTGAAGTAGACGACAGAGCTCAAAGGGTGGTCCGGCATAGCCGGAAGATGAATGTGGGAGGTTTTCGTCGAGCATGCTGGTACTGGGTACTGGGTACTGTGTACTGGGTACTCGGTCTCGGCTTTAGGCACAAGCTTGGAGGTGCTGCGAGGTGCAAGGTGCGCTCCGCAGAGCCGGCCTGAGGTGAAGGATGGCGAGCAACACAAGTCGATCTTGAGCAGCTTTGGAGAGAGAAGCTGACACGGATGGAGAAGAGTGGTGGCCGTAGGCGAGGAAGAGACGAGGGGAGACGACGGCGGTCGCAGTACGGCTCGTTGCGATGTTGCCGGGAGCGGGGTTGCGTGTTAAACGAGGCTGAGCTCTTAACCAGTTGAGTGTACGAGTAGGAGTAGGAGTCGCCGGAGGGAGGCTGGAGGGGGCAAAGACGTGAAGCGTGAGGCTAAGAGGACGCGTTGAAAGGAGTGAAGCTCTTGAAAACTCTACGACGTAAATTGTTGCTCAGAGAACAGATGACGCCCAAGTACCACGGGGACAAACAAGGCAGGAGCGATTCCACAGTCCCGTCTGTTCGAGTTGCGCCTGCCGTTGTGAGCTTGAAGCCAGAAGCGGCAACTGCGCCCCTAAATCGGGGCCGAAACGACGCCATTGGACCCACTTTTGGGGAGGCTGACAGCAGGGAAGGCGCGCGTCGTCGACTTTGCTCTGTCATTTGCCACTGAGTTTCGATACTGCAGATAGAAGATAGACGAGAGCCACAGGCCGATCCGATCAGGCACCGACATTTCCGCGGATTGTACCGCTGAAGACGCCTGCGCAGCTCTCGCATGTGCATGTGTGCATGTGTCGTATGTGTCGTACGAAGCCATGTACGAGTGCGAGAGGACCCTCACGTAGCTGTCAGCTGCCAGTGTACCTTTGGTGAGTCGATCTTTGAGAAGGAGAAGACAACGGCTGGAGGGCATCTCGTGTCCTGTCAGTGGCACCGTCCACTCTGCAAGAAAGCAAAGCTCGCAGCACGGACGGTATGGTATGAATGTGCCATTTTATTCGCAAAATACCGACAGTCTATGTACCGGAAGCCCATTTTAGAGTGCAAAGCCAGAAATGCCCAAAAAGGATGCCAACGGATGCAAAGGATGCAAAGGATGCCACGGATGCCAAAGAAAGAACCCAGGTTGTGAAGCAGCAGCCTGGCCTGCTTCCCATCTATCAAACGTACTCGTAGACCAAAGTCCAGAGGAAACCAAAAAGACACGTCGCTGTCCTCAGCGCCACCACCTTGTCATAATAGTGGATATCAAAGAACCTCGTCCAACAAAGCATGTCTCCGCCCGAGCCTCCACCCATGTCGACTGTCCCTTGCGTGCACATGGGGCTGTATCCGTATCAAAGAAGCCCACGGTAGCCCTTCGTAGGGCGAGAGTATACAATCGATAAAACAAAGAGCCCATCCAGCAAAATCATCACACATTGCTGCCGCCGTTGCCGCGTCCATTGCCGCCGTCCAGCAGTAGCTTCGGCTTGATGTAGTCTTCGTCGAGCTGCCGCAGCAGCGCCGTCGGGTCTCCGTGTTCCACAGCTGCCGGAAGGCTGCCGTGGCCGACATGTGGGTGGTGGGCGTGCTGGTCCCTGCAGCGGCCGAGCTGCCTGCGGCCGCGGACGAGCTGCTCCCGCCCACATCCACCCCGTACGATGCGGGTGCCCCGGGGGGCATGGGACTTGACCGCCGGCGGGGTGCTGGTGGCGGCAGGTCGGAGGTGTCAATGTCGCTGCCGACCTCGGAGTCGGTGCCACTGGCCGAGTAGCCCAGCAGGTCGGACCGCTCGCCCGACGCCAGGTCGTGCACAGAGCCCTTGCGGCTGAGACTCGACCCGGCGCCCACGGGGTTGGGTGACCGCATCCCCGTCGTCCAGCTGCGGCGGTCGGCGCCATCGTCGGCGCTGCCGCTGGGGTAGTAGCCGCGCTTTGTGCCGTTGGCTCCGGCGCCGCCACCACGACCGCTGCCGCTGCCGCTGCCGCCACCGAGCCGGTTGAGCGGCATCGGCGAGCCGGCATATGTGCCCGGGGCGCGCGGCGGGTTGTAGCCAAAGCCGCCGTTGCGCTTCACATAGGGGCCGACGGGCTCAATGTCAAACTCGTCGTCCGAGTCCATCTCGTCGACCACGCCGGTGCGGATGCCGAGGATCTCGAGCATGCGCGCTGTGGTGCCGCCAAAGATAATGACCGTCAGCACCACCACGACCAGCACGGTGGCCTTTGAGCGCATACGTGTCCTTGCCCGTCAGCAGCGCCGCAAGAGCGACGCCGACGGCTCCGCGCAGGCCAGCCCAGAACAGCATGGCCTGGTAGTTGTACGGCAGCTCGTCGGCCGAGTTGATGATGCCGCGGCGGCGCTCGCGGTAGTGGATGAACCAGTTGATGGCCTTGGACAGCGGGAAGACGGCGACCCAGCGCGCAGCGCACACGGCCATGACGGTGACAATGATGAGCAGCGGCTGGTACTGCAGGTCCTTTTCGGTAAAGAGGGAGAGCCCGAGGTAGATGAAGATGAAGTTTTCCGACAGCTGGGCGAGCACCTGGAAGATGTACTTGGTGGACAGCTGCGTGCGGCGGGACATGTTAAAGTAGGCGTAGTGCTTGAGCGTGATGCCGCAGAACAGCAGGGACACGATGCCCGACATCTCCACGGCCTGGGAGAAAAAGTACGTGGCGTAGGCAACGAGCACAATCAGACAGCTCTCAATCTTGGGGTAGCGGCGCACATAGGTGTACTTGAGGCAGAGCGCGGCGATGATGCCGACCAGGGCACCGATGAACATGCTGCCAAAAAAGTCCTTGAGGAAAATGCCGATACCCTTGAGCAGGCTGACGATGCCCGACGACGTGGCCGAGCTGGTCTTGGACTTTTGCGCCGACTCGAAAATGACAATGGCAATGGCGTCGTTGAGGATCGACTCGCCAAAGATGATGTGTACAGCTTCGGGTCGACCTTGTACGAGTTGAAAATGGCCAGAATGGTGACGGGGTCGTGGCCGAGAGGGTGGCGCCCACCGAGATGGCATCGATCCAGCTCATGCTGAGGCCCTCGAGCGGGATGCGTGTGTACAGCCACAGGATGACGCCAATCACAATGGCCGACAAGAAAGGTGCCGGCAAAGGCAAACGTGAGGATGGTGCCGATGTTGCGGAAGAAGTTCCCCTGGTGCAATTCGTAGCCAGAGGACAGGATGATGGGCGGCAGTAGCAGATTGAAGAAGATTTGGTAGTCGAAAACTGACGAGGTCGCGGATGCTATCGCCGGCGGTCACGCGGAGGATCAGGCCGACCGTCATACCTGGAGGCGAGGCAGACGTTAGACCGAGGACGGCCACCACCAGCATGCGCTTGGGGGAACTCACCTGCAAAGATGGAGATGACGGTTTCGTGGACCGCCGTGACCTTTTGCTGCTGCAGAATGTAGCTTGTGAAAAAGGCCACGATCAGCAGCATAATCAGGATGAAGATGGCCCACGATGCGTAGATTTCCTTCTTGGAAGAGTCGCCGCCTGTCGCCATGTCAGTATGCCGCTGTGCCTGTCGGGGTGCCGACAAGAACGGCAGACGCAGCTCGCGTCCCGAGTCCTTGTTGTTCGCCATCGTCACCCCGGGTCTTGCCGCATCTCAGTGATTGCATACCTTCAGAGTCGGTCTCGTCGTTGGCTCTCCCTGTTGTTGCGACACGTGTTAGCATCTGCCGTCTGGCGCTGGGCAGTAGAGCTCCTGTCTCGTCTCGTGGAACAAGAGCGTTCATCCTAGGATGCAGGTTCGGACGACGTACGGGTAAGCTCCACCACGGTGTCGGTCACCATGGACCACATCGCACCGTTCGGCATGGTGGCAGCTCGTGGGATGCGCCGCTCCTATGTTCCGCTGAGAGCGACTGGGGGTATGGAGGCGAGGCGTTGGTCGAGGATCGTAGTCGAGGATCGTAGTCGAGGATCGTAAAGTCGTGCTGTGAATCGTGATTGGCAAGGTTTCAATTCGCCGGAGCGGCGAAAGTCAACGGCAGCTGACGCGGAGGCTCGTAGAGCAGCGGCCGGGTCGAGCGCGAACGACCATGAACAGGCAAATGGGCGAGGCGGGAGAGGAGGGGCTTCGCGGCGAGAAGGGCGTCGGTCTTGGCTGGAGGATCGCAAAACGGCGATGATACAGGACGGTCGAGATGGATGGCGAAGAGGGAGCAACGTGTTGCGACGTCGTTATTGGTTAGGCATGAGAAAGACAATGGACGAAGAGAAAAGGCCGACCAAGCGAGCCAGCCGAATTGGGCGTCTCACAGCACCAACCACCGCCTGTAATATGTCCTAGGCGACGCCAATGCAGCGAGCGAGTGTGCTGTGGGCCTGCTGGAAGCCCTATGGGGCTGGCCGCATCGCCCTGTGGAGATGGCTTTCCAGGCGTTGGCTGGTAATATACCCCCGAAACAGGAGTCCACTACGCACCAATGCGCTAAAGGCATGGCGCTCTGGGGCCTGCATCGTCCTCCAGCGCTCGCTGTCCACTCTAAAGCCTCCAATATGACTCAGCAGGCTGCGAGGCTGCGGCGCGCAAATGCGAGCGACAGTGGCTGCATCTCACGACAGAGCAAACCGCCAGCGCCAAAATTTCATGCCCACCTTGCGTCCTGCCCAGCCTTGTCCACCATGCCCGCTACACCCGACGCGTGGATTGAATAGGACATATCCACGTCTCTCCCACGCGCCCGGGCGACTACACCTGCACGCGAACCGACTCACGATCCCTTGGCTCTCTCGCAATGTCTGGCAAACTCGAGCGCCTGGACGCGCCCGGGCATCCGCGCCGAGGGTGCTGTTCTGCTAGCAAGCATGCGCCGAGAGATTGCCAACCAGCTGCGCCGCCAGCAGCTCGGCTTCCCGGGGCGCAGCCGGTCAGCTTCACACGCAAGCACCTGGACGAGCTCCGGAAACACAGAGTAGGTGGTGTGCTTCTGCTTCGTGCCTCGCCTCCCCTCTGCTAACGCGCTGCCTCCCTCAGCTACTACGTCTGCGAAAAGACAGACGGCATCCGCTACCTGCTCTACCTGACCGAAGAACGAGGGCAACGAGATCCAGTACCTGATTGACCGCAAAAAAACGACTACTGGTTCCTTGCCGCCCGGCTCCCTACAACCTGCCCGTGCCGAAGACGAGGCCGGCTTCCACGTCAAGACGCTCGTCGACGGCGAGCTGGTCATTGAAGACCTGGGCCACGGCCTCAAGCAGCCGACCTTTTTGGTCTTTGACTGCCTCGTGCTCGACAACAAGGACATGACGGAGCGCACGCTGGACAAGCGCCTGGGCTACTTCAAGGAGGCCGTCTACAAGCCGTACGACGCCCTCTTCCGCAAGTACCCCGAAGGAAAGCAGTTCCAGGCGTTTGCCATCCAGATTGAAGGACATGCAGTACAGCTACGGCATTGAAATGATGTTCCGCACCATCCTGCCCAACCTCAGGCACGGCAACGACGGCCTCATCTTTACGCGCTGCAACACCCACTACCGCTCCGGCACCGACCAGCAACATTCTCAAGTGGAAGCCGGTCGAAGGAGAACACCATTGACTTTCGCATCCAGCTGACCTTCCGCCCCTGGCCCCGACAGCGACGACGACGAAGCCCACGGCCCTACGAGAAACGGCGACCGGCGGCACGGCGACGGCCACAGACCCCCCCACGGCGGCCCGTCTTGCCCTTTGACTACGACGCCCTCCCCACGGCCGACCTGTTTGCCTACTACGGCGACAACACCGCCGAGCCCTACCGCCACTTTGCGCCCATGCACCTCACCGAGGACGAGTGGGAGGTGCTCAAGGCCACCGGCGACCCCATCTCCAACCGCGTGGTCGAATGTGCGCTCGACGAGCAGCAGCGCTGGCGCATCCACCGGTTCCGCGACGACAAGCTCGAGGCCAACCACATTAGCGTTGTGACAGCGTGCTCGAGACATCAATCCGGGACAGCGTCTCGGAGCAGGAGCTCAAGGAGGCCGCCAAGAGCTTCAAGGAAGGGTGGCGGGCACGTCGGCAGTCGGCATCGACCGCCGGTAGGGCCTTGTCGACGCCGACGTCTTTTTTGCGGTATTGCAGCCTTCTTTGTATACCTCCCGGTATGGTCTGATGGCCGGGATTCGCTTTGGGTCTGGGTCGGCGTTGCGGTAATCTCTGGCAATGATTGCTTTCTCTTTTCTTGTACAACGTTTTGTTTTTGCTACTCTTGCAGTTGTAAGTTGACGGCAAAGGCCAGGGCTCGGAGTATGGGGTCGTCAAACGTATAGCATTGCACTTGCCACATCACACAAAGGAAGACGGGATTGTATTGTCTGGCTCCACATTGATAGGATGCTGCCATCGCGTAGATGACCGTTCTTTGACGGCCAAAGAATGAGACTATGGTACAATATGCATCCCACTCGTCTGTGGCGACCGTTGCAAAAACAAAAACGAACAAAATGTAGCGGAAGTAAAGATCAAACAGGGACGTGCTGCAGAGCGGCCCCTGGATTTACCACTCTTCTCGGGTTGCCAAACATGGACATGCATGGTCGCCAGCGCCGATAGGAAGACGTTTTTTCTGCATCGCTTTCTTGGTTCCCACGTTCTCTCCGATTTGCGGTGCTCTCAAACATCAGGCGTGCTGCAGCCGACCATGACATGCCTCGTTACCAATCGTGGCTCTCGTCTCTCTCATCCCCCGTGGGCCACAGCTCGATATGGCTGCGGACTCTTATTCCATACGACAATTTCCGAATCTTGAACATCCTCGTTACTCTGCGTGACATTCTCTATATACACAGATGTGAACAGGTCAATTGAGCAGGAAGATGGCGGCCATGGCCATGCCAATCCAGGCACCGCTCGCCTTGGAAGCACCAGAGGGACAGTGACAACGTGCGATGGGTCGACCTGGCTGGTCGTGGTGCCCAGAGGCGTGTCAGCTGGCCAGTGCTGCCAGTGGCACCAGTGACGCCAGGGGGACTGTCAGGATGTAGCTGGCCGTGCTCCAGGTGATGTAAGGGGGAAGATGGTGGTGTTGAGGTAGGGGCGTAGGGTGCGGAGGAGCTGGCAGGCTCGCTCGGGCCCGAATACCCTCCACCGTGCTGGTGGCGTGCCGCTCAACGTCATGTTGCCGCCGTGACAGTAGCAAACTCCGTCGCGGTGGCCGTCACGGTGAGCGTCTGCGCCTTGGGGGTCATGAGGCCGCTAGCGGTCACAAAGATGGTGGCCGTCGTGATGTGGGTCTCAAGCACAGTGATGGGGGCAAGTGAAGAAGGGAGAGCAGAAGACGAGCCGTCGGCGGTGACCGTGACCGTGACCGTCTCCGGGAGGCCGGCACTGCACTGCTGCGAGCTCACCGAGGCCGAGGCCAGGCTGGAAGAGCCCGGCAGACTAGGCGAGGAGGCAATGGTCCGAATGGTAACGGTCGTGCCCTCAGTGACGGTGGTGGTCGTGTAGACAATCGACTGGGACGAAGACTCCATGGCACGGCGGGCGAGGGTAGCAACAGGGGCCACGGGCTCGGTGCCCTGCTTGGCCAGCAGGTCATTGTACCTGTTGAGAAGGGCATCATAGTCTTGCTTGTCTGTTGCCGTGGAGATTAGCAGGTGGTCGGAGGTGTACAAGCTCATACAAACAAACAACAAACGAGGAGTCAGAAGTCACGTACCGTGGACAATCTGGGTAGGTCAGGGCAAGAGCGAAAGCCAGGAAAACAATGGCCAGAACGCTCTTGGCAATGAGCATTGCGATGCGGCGAGCCTTGGAAGGCTGGGCCGGAGAGAGGCCACTGGTGGCATATGCGGCGGGAAGGCGGTCTTGGAGGTGAAGCGGTCCATTCTGATTGTCTGGACGTGAAGAGAAGCGGCTTTGGGGGGCTTTGGGGGCTTTGGGGGCTTTGGGGTTGTCAGTTGTATAAAGAGGAGCTGAAAGAGTGTGATGCCAATATAAGGCGTTGGATGAAGCTCAAACGGTCGAAGCAAAAGGAGCGAGCGAACGGGGATGGATGAAAGAAGGAAACAAACGTTGAGCAAGGAGAGGAGGTAAAGAACAAACAAAGAAAGGAGAAGGAAGAGGACAAGAGGACGGAGAAAAAGAAAATTGGAGAGAGGGAAAAGGCAAGAAATATGTCTGGTCGATTGAGGTAGGCGAGGGAAGGAGCAACCCAGGCACGACAATCAAACAAGAAGGAGCAAACACGACCGGAACACCAAAGACACAAAGGTGAAAACAACGTGAGAGGCACACACCGGGCACACACGACAAAATGACTGGGAGCTGATGCTGCGCGCCCGGGTGGTTTGAGCAGCAAAGACACGAGGCCGAGATTCAAGGGCGGGCGAAGGTGACGCAGAAACAAGTTTGCAACGCCTGTCTGGCGTATCTAGCCGAGGGCGACACAGAAGGGAAACAGCGATGTGTTCCCGGGCAGGGACGGACCGGGGCAACAAGGGACGAAGGCCCGACGCGAGAAGGTAAAAGAGGAAGTGACTGCAGGAAGGAGCGTCCGAACGCGCGGGGACAGGCGACGATGCGTGGAAGAGAGACGTACCTGAGATGGCGAGATATGGGATGGCGAGAGCAAGCACTGTCGGACAATGGGCCAGGTGGTAAGAGTGCACAGGTAGATCCAGGTGGTAAAGAGCGTACAGGTAGATCCAGGTTGGGCTAAACGAGTGTGATGCAACGCATTTGCTGTGGATGTGAGGGTGAAGAGAGCGGCAAGGAGAACGGAGAAACTTGAGCAGCGATCGAGGAGAGACGAAGAAGACGGAGCTCGAGAAAGAGAGACGAAGAAGACGGAGCTCGAGAAGGAGAGACAAAGAAGATGAAAGCACCAGAGTCAGGTCAACAAACAGAGAGCAGAACGGCGTTTCCAGGTCGACTTGCGTCTCTCGGAGACTCAACGAAGGCGGTCACGGGACGCGGCGGGCGTTCACGTCGTCGCCGTGTAGTCGCAAAAGATGGAGGAGCGCCCGACTGGCGTGTCATCCGCCGTGTCTCGACCACGGTCACGCCATTTGCTGTGCTACCGTCCTGTCCGAGTTGCCATGATGACGAGAAGTTAGTGCGCAGTTCTGTCACGAGGCATTGGGCAGATGCAGCCGATACCGTAGCACCGGCATGCTCCTCGGCCCCTCTGCTAGACTGTCCTCCACTAGAAGGCTGTGCCGGCAGTCCAATGCCACAATACTCGTATGTGGTCTGCCTGGCCATATGGCAGTCCCTACGTCGAGATCTCCCAGCGAGGCGACGGCACGTTATCGACCCCAGCACGGCACGGCAGTCATGAGCTCCCCAGCAGCCATCTCACCAGCCCATGCTCTGTTCAGCAGTCGCACTGTATGCCAGCGGCACGTCCCAAGTGGACAGCGCAGTCACCATGGCCGTGACGACCACAAAAATACAAAATAGGCGTGAAGACGCCCGGTAATGAGAACAAGGGGCTCGCCATAGGCACACTGGTGCCATATCCGGTGAATCTGGACGCCCGTTGGTGTAACAGAGTCTGTTCGGGACATACAGCCTGTCGGTATACAGAGCATTGCACAAATGCCGTCCATCGTAGAGTACACATCCGAAGAACAAACACAAGAGGCGTCCGAAGACGACGTTGATAGTGTAGTACTCGTAGATCGCGAAGCGTCCCGCGCAAGGTCACGGTACTTGCCAGAGCACGCAGACGGCCGAGTTTGGGCGTCCACAGGCGGCGTCGCAAAGCTCTAGAGTACCGGTACAAGAGACTGGCGCCGTTCAGATAGCCCTTGGACCAAACGCGTCTGCTAGTGCAGCCGCGACGGAAAGAACGGCCAGGCCGCCTGTATTTCGCCGCACCTGCCCTGTCGCGCAGACAGCCGGACGCTTTACTCTATTTCTGTATTTCGTCGCGTAACGAATTGACCCTTCCCCTCTCTTCCTCTCTCTTCCACTGAATCCTCGCCATTGCGTGCGGCTACCCACTTCCGTCTCGCTCTTCTGCAATCCGACCGGCCAATCTTCCATCTTGGGTCGTCGCTCTTTTCTCTCCCATTCGCGCGTTTCGCTTTCGCTTTCGCAGGCATCGTCTCGTATCGTTGCTGGCGCTGTCCGCTGCGAGCACGGCCCCCTTTTTTTCCACTTGAAAGCTCACCAGTTGAACTCGTCGCGTCTCTTCCCACTGTCTTCGCAACCCTTTCGCCACACCAACAGAACTCGGTCAACACGAGAGAGCATACGCACGCCCGAACAAACGAACCGGCACGCCATCACTGTCCGGCCAGCACGGGGCACGGATCATAGCTTCGATCGGAACACTCTATACCCGAGATCGCCCAAGTCCCCGAACCTCTGCGACGACCAGCCACCTTTTTGCGTCTTGTCCCCCACGGCGGCACCTTGCCAGCACACCGCCCCAATGGCTCCGGCTCGTCGACGCGCTCCGGCGCGGAACGGGGCCTCTGCAAAGAGTCCCGAAGTCACAGAGACAGCGACGCCCGAGTCCAACCACGAGGTCAGCCTGCCGCGCAGAGCGGCCGCCCCTCGAAAGCAACAACCAGCAGCGAGCCGCACCCGCGGCACAAAGGCGGCCGCGCCAGAATCCGAGCCCGAGGAGCAGGGGGATGTCGAGGAGGAGGAGGCAGGCGACGTTCAGGATGACGAGCAGCCACCGGCCGGGCGGGCGGCCGCAGCAACGCAAGCCGAGGGCCCGCTCGTGCGTCTGCACTTCAGCGAGCCTCTCTCGTGGCGGCCAGGAAAGCCCATCCCCACCGAGGAGCTGATTCGACGTCTCGAGACCCTGAGCCACGAGCTGTCGGACCTTGACCAGGAGACGTTCGACACCGAGTCTCTGGCCAAGGTCGCCAAGGAACTCGCGAGCCACAATCTGCTCAACCACAAGGACAAGGGCGTCAAGGCCTTTGCCGCCTCTTGCCTCGTCGACATTCTCTGCCTCTGCGCCCCAAACGCACCCTTCACCCAGACCCAGCTCAAGGTAAGCTTTCGCCCATCTCTGGGCATGGCACTTTCACCGCTTGTGTAGCTGACCGGGCTAACGTGTCGCACGCAGGACGTCTTCGGTCTCTTCATCACCTCCGTCTTGCCGCCCTGCAGGACCCCTCCAACACCTATGATGCACAACACAAATACGTCTTGCATTCGCTCGCCGAGGTCCGCAGCATCGTCCTCCTCAACGACCTCGACAACAGCGACGCCCTGCAGCTTCAGCTGTTCTCCTCTCTATTCGACGCCATCTCCGCCCCCAAAAATGTGTCCGGCGGCCGTCTGCCCACCGACGTGGAGCACGATATCGGCGACGTGCTCATCAGCCTGATCGAGGAGGGGCCAACGTGCCTCCCAAGGTGGTCGATGTCATCATGGCCCAGTTCCTGCGCGCCGCCGCGCCTGGTGCTCTTCGCGACAAGGGCGTGCCCGACAAGGACGAGCTCGATCGCTATCAGTCGACCCTGCTTCTCAAGGAGGAGCCCCTGCCTACCAGATGGCCAAGCTCATCTGCCACACGTGCGCAGACAAGATGACCGCTCCGTTGCCCAGTACTTTAGCGATGTGATTATCGACTTTTCCGGCGTCGGCGGCAACGCGGCCGGCAATGGCAAAGGCCCCGGCAACAAAGGCGCCAAGGGCTCCGAGGACGAGGACGAGGAGGACGAGGGTCTCAACGGGCCGTCCGAGTCCGACCTGCGGGAGATGAAAAAGGCCCATTTGCTCCTCCGCGAGCTTTGGCGCGCTGCGCCGCAGGTACTTAGCAACGTCGTGCCGCAGCTCGAGGCCGAGCTGTCGGCAGACAACGTCTACCTGCGGAAGCTGGCATCGGAGACGCTCGGAGACATGATTGCGGGTATTGGCGCTGCTGGACCACCACCACTACCGGCCCTGGATCCGGCGGCCTATCCGCCCCTCAGACTGACCGACGAGCTTGCCTCTCGTGCCACCGACAGCATCCTGACCACGCCGACATCGCCCCATTCCTTTGCTCAGACACATCCCCATGTGTACCAGAGCTTCATCAACCGCAAGAACGACAAGTCTGCTCTGATCCGCACTGCCTGGGTCACCGCGGCCGGCTACATCTTGTCCACCTCGGCAGGCGGTATCGGCCTCAGCCGCGAGGAGGAAACCGTTCTCGTCCTTGGCCTTGGGGACAAGCTCACCGACAGCGACGAGAAGGTCCGCCTGGCCTCTGTCAAGGCCATTGAGGCCTTCAATTTCCGCGACGTCATCACCAAGCTGGCTCCCCACGGCGGTGTCTCGAAGCAGGGCTCCGTGTTGTCCAACCTGTCCGACCGCTGTCGTGACCGCAAATCACACGTCCGCATCGAGGCCATGGCACTGCTCGGCAAGCTCTGGGCTGCGGCCACGGCGAGCTGGCTGCGGGGACGAGGCCGTGATCGCTGCCTTGGCGACATCCCCACGCGCATCTTCAGCGCCATTTATGCCAACGACCTGGAGCTGAACCTGCTGGTCGATCGCATCACCTACGAGTACCTCGTGCCTCTCTCGTACCCTGCCGTGAAAAAGGCCCCCAAGGCCGCCAATGGACGCGGCAGCCAACAAAAGTCGGCCACGGGCGGCGGGCTGGATGCCGACGCCATCCGCGCTGAGCGCATCCTGCTCCTCGTGCGCTCGTTGGACGCCAGCGCCAAGCGTGCCTTTTTCTCCCTCCAGAGCCGGCAACCCCAGTTCTCGAGCATCGTGGAGGGCTTCCTCAAGCAGTGCGAGGCCTACAACGGCGGCGCCGGTGAGGACGGCAAGAGAGCCACGCCCAGCTTGGAAAAGAGCATCCAGTATCTGTCACAGTTCTTCCCGATGCCGCCAAGGTGCGGGCGGATCTGCAGCGGTTCGCCAAGCTCAACGACCGCCGCAGCTACCAGCTTGTTCGCTTCGTCATCGGCTCCGAGCACGACTTCACGACCATGTACCGCGCCATGAGGAGCTCGTGAAGAAGGTCCAGGGCACCAGCTCGAGCACCATCCTGGACACGCTGCTGCCGCTGCTGTACCGCTCCGGCTGCATCATGTTCAACCGCAGCCACCTGACCACCATCATGGAGTACTCCAAGGCCGGCCACGAGGACATGGCTGCCACCGCCAACGAGATGCTCAAGGAGGTATCGCAGCGGAACCCGGGTCTGTTCAAGACCACCATTGGCGAGCTCTGCAAGGAACTGGCGACACAGGCGCCCAGCGAGACGCGCGAGAACGACCCCATTGTCATTGACTCGCTCAAGGCCTGCTCGTCCTATGCCGCCAAGTACCCGCAGGAGGTCCCGCGCGATCGCAAGTTTGTGCAGGCCTGGATCAGCTTCGCCGTCTACGGAAAGCCCGAGAAGGCTGCCAAGTACGCCGTCAGCATCCTGCTGGCCACCAAGGACGAGAAGAGCATGGTGAGCGCGACCGAGCTGGCTCAAAAGGTCACCAAGGACTTTTCCTTTGCGTCGCCCGCTTCCTCAACAAGCTGGTCACAGTCGGCCAGCTCGCGCGGTTTGCCCCAGCGTGATGGCCGACGCCGAAGACGACCTGCGGAAGCAAGCTATGGACATCCTCCGCACCGTCCGCAGCCCGGCCTCGGCCAGCGACCCCGACTGGGTCGACGATGCGGGCCTCGACGACGAGGGCAAGGCCAAGGTGCAGTGCCTCAACTTTTTGGTGCAGCAGCTGCTGGGCACCCAGGACCTGGACGATGCGAAAAAGGACGGCAAGAACGTGATCCGCTTCCTGGCCAAGTTCCTGGCCCAGGACGGCGAGGTGAGCAAGAGCAAAGACACGCCCAAACACCACTGCGCACGGCTCCGGCTTGCTGCGGCGCAGGCCATCCTCAAGATCTGCGCCAGCCGGCAGTTTGACGAGATCCTCTCACCCTCCGACTTCAACACACTCGCCCTTGTCACGCAAGACCGCAGCCCCAGGTGCGCCGCGGCTTCATCGAGAAGCTGCAAAAGTACCTGGTGCTCGGCAAGCTGCGCCCGCGCTTCTACACCATTGTCTTTTTGGCCGCCTTTGAGCCCGTCACCGAGTTCCGGAACCAGATTGAGATGTGGATCGTTCGCGGGCGCGCTACTTCCAGGTGGCCAAGCAGAACGTCCTCGAGGGCGTCGTGGCGCGCCTCATCTCGCTGCTCGCCCATCACCCCGACTACAGCGCCGAAGCCGACGACCTGGTCGACCACGCCCGCTACATTGTCTTTTTCCTGAGCAACGTTGCCACCGAAGCGAGCCTCGGCCTGATTACAAAGTACGCCGAGCGTGTCAAGCAGACGCTTGACGGCATCACCCGGACACCAGCGAGAATCTGTACGTGCTGTCGGACCTGACGCAGGCCACCATCCGCAAGTTCCAGCAGCGCAAGGGCTGGATCTTTGAGTCCTACGCGGACAAGGTCGGTGTCCCGCAGGGCCTCTACTCGCCGCTGCCATCGCACGAGAAGGCGCTGGAGATTGCGCGCAAGCAGTACATTCCGAGGGTGTCGAGGATCGGCTGGACGACCTGCTCAAGGCAGCCGAGCGGAAAAAGGTGCGTCTGCTCCACCCCCCCCCCTGTGTTGACCAAGCGACGTACCGTAGACTAACCCACTGTAGAAGCGCAAGTCGGGAGACGACTACCACCTGCAGCACGACGCCGCACAACATGCGGCCAAGCGCGCCAAGACCTCGTCTTCGTCGCGGCCATCGGGCCCGCCCGGTCGGCACCCAACAGCAAGGCGGCGTCTTCGGGTGGCGCCGCATCGTCGTCGAGAAAGAGCGCCTCGGCTTCCAAGCCAAAGTCCAGCAGCGCCAGCAAGCGCGTGGCCAAGCCCTCTCGGGCTGGCAAGTCCTCGCCCCCGGCCCGGATGGCCGACTCGGAACGGCGTCGTAGTGGACGCTCGGCCGTGGCCCAGACTTCGTACATGGAGCGGGATTCAGACGAGGACGACGAGGAGATGCTCGACGGTGTTGCCGAATGGCAGTACCTCGGCAGTGAGGACGAAGAGGCCGGCGCCAGGGCTTCGAGGGCGCGGGACAGCGGCGGCCGGAGGCGGCAGAGCAAATCCGGCGGTGGCCGGGCCAGCGCGGGAGGCGACAGCGGTATCTGGGTCGGTCGCTCCGGCAAGCGTCGTCCGACTCGGAGGCAGATGCTGGCGACGGCGGTGGCGGTGGCGAGAGCGAATAAAACGGCCTCTCCTGCCTCTCTTTCCTTGTATCGTCATCACATGCTCTGCAGTGGCCTATCCAGCCGCTGTCCGCCTAGGGCATGCATTCCGGTTGTTCCCCAATATGTAACGAGGTTCCCGTGTTTTCTCTTGTTTTGTCCTGTTTTGTCTTGTTTTCTCTTGCTCTCCTCACGTTTTCAATACGTCTTTCTATCTATCAGGGAACTGTGCAAAGGCCGTGAAGAGGCCGTGAATCGCCTGGGGCGTGGAGGACACAGCGTGCAGGGAATATAAATATCATCCACCAGCGATGGAGTGCCGGGGTGGGTGAAACAGCCTCCAAGGGAGGCGAGCGTCTGGTCCACGTCGGCGATCTTGTCGTTTATATGTGTTTTCTGTTTGGCTACGATACAAAACACGCCAATACCTGCCTCAGCTTTCCTCTGCAATTTCGCGCGGCCGGTGTGGGTGCCTGGCGATATCATCAGCGCAAGCAGGAGCATCGTTGATCAAGTTTGTAGCATGAGTATGTATTCCGCTAAAATAAATATGTTGGGTTTGTTTGACAATCTTTCGGAGATCTTATGCGAGCAGTGCTCAAAAACAAAAACTACAATAATGATTACATCAAGAGAAAGCCTATGCGATATACACATGAAAAAGAAGATCAAGCCAAGCTCGTCTGACACGAAACAAAAGCACCACACGAAGCACGCAGTCGCACGACGCAAGGCCAACTGGCAATCAAAACGCTCGACGCGCGGTACCGTATGACGGAGCGCAAAATAACAACATGGACGCGTGCTGCAGCAGTGATGAAGAAGGCAAACATGATTCAATTTACACAAGACGATCGTCGAAAAGACCCGTGGTTGGATAAGATATGGTGAGAAGCGCCCCAGGAAATGAAAGTAGAGGTACAATAGTGTAAGACAAAAACAGAGATAAATAAAACAAGCATTTGATTTTTTTTGGCAAAATCAGCATCAGCCCAACTCCAGCTTCCTCCAACCTGTATTATCGAGAATACCAGAAAAAGAGATACAAAGGGACCGAAAACAAGGCGGAATGAGAATATCGAAAAAGGTGGATACAATGATACAAGAAACACGCGAGGCAGCCGGCTTCGGCTTCTGTCCGTTCAGCCGGCACCCGGCGTCGATGTCTGCGACGTGGAGCCTGACGAGCCTCCTGCACCGTCGCCGCTCTTCCGCGCTGCCGCCTCGCTGGCATTGGCCGATGCGGCACCTGCATTCGGCGAGGGGCGCTGGGACGCAGCCATGGCGGCGGCAGCGGCCGGTGCGCCAGACGGCGACGCGGAGCCGGCGGGAAGCGAGCTGACGGGTGGCGGCAGGCCCTTGGCGGCAGCTTCGCGGGCCAACCGCGCGTCGACCTTTTCCCGATGGGTGCGGTTCTTGAGGTGGATCTCAAAGTTGCCGAGCGTGGACTCCGGACCGGGCGTGTACAGCTTGCCGGGGCAGTCGTGGCATCGAATCCGTGGCAAGTACCAGAACCTGTAGTTGTCCAAGGGCTCGCCGGCATGGGGCGCCGGCACGAGCTGCTCGTCCTTGAACACACTGTAACGCATCACGCCTTCAAACGAGTCGTGGGGATAGCTGCGGTCGCGCAGCCGCTGGAGCGCATCGAGAAGCCAATGTGGAGGAGGGGGCTGGAGGACGAGTTAGACGGTTCAGAGCGAGATTCAGGCAGGGGGAAGAGCAAGAGGAGCAAGAAGAGCAACAAGGACGTACAGCTGGGGGCGCATCGACTTCGGATGCCGGAGGCGGGGCGCAGGTAGCCGGCCAAGGTGGGCGTGTGTGGCAAGAGGGCGCACGGGCGCAAGCGCGTTCTTGCTGGAGGGTGTCGTGGGGGCGGGCCCATGGAGTTGCTCGCAGAGCGCGGCTGCTGCTGCGCGCTTCCCGGGCCCGAGAGTTGTAATGGCTGGTGGCTGGAGGACGGCGTCTGTGAGCCCGCCTCGGACAGTGCACCACCAGCAGCTCGCCGTGTTTTGATGTCGCGCAGCAGCTTCTTCAGCCGGTCCTTGTTCACGTTAAAGGTGACCACGAGGCGCGACGGCACCTGCACCTCGTCCACAGAGTCTTCCCGAGGGTCGCGCGTGGCGCGCCGACCACCGCGCGATTCGTGGTGGTGAATGGTGCCGGCTTCGGGCGTTTCCGAGCGGCCAATGTTCGCCATGCGCTGTTGCGCTGCAGACGCCGCGCCACGGATACCACGCGTGCGTGCCGTACCCGCGAGCTGCGACGTGGACGGCGAGTCGGGCGAGGAGTCGTCGCTCTCGTCCGAGTCCGAATCGCCGTCGCGTCCGCCGCGCCGTCGGCCGGTGCCGGCCGGGCCAGCGGCGCGCTTGTAAAGCCTGCTATCCTCGACGTCCATTGCCGCGCCCGGAAGCACAGACGAGACAATAAGGGTGCGGATGGTGCGCTGGCGGTCCTTGAGGTCGGGCAGGATGGGACCACCGCGCCGGTTCACAGACCGCTTCTGACGGCGCTGCTCGCGCGAAAAGGTCAATTCGTTGCGCTCGAGTTCGGCTTCGCTCAGCTCGTACAGGTACGGCGCATACTCCTTGGCCTGCTGCTGCGGCCGGAACACGCCAGGGATGGGAGAGGGAAGGAAGGCAGACACCAGATCCGGGTCTTCGATGGGGCGGCCGTCAAAGGGATGGCCGACGCTGTAGAGGCCGCGGGTGAAGAGCTGCGTCTGCTCGCGGATGCAGTGCGCAATGGCAGTCGTAAACTCGCCGGACAGCGACAGGTCGCGCGACATGCTTGCGGCGAACTCTTCGGGCGAGTTCATCGGGTTGTTAATCTCCCACTCAAACTGGTCGACGAGCGTGTGCTGGCCGATGGTGATGTTGAGCTTGACCAGGATGCGCATCTCGTCGTTTTGTAGGCGGAATAGGGCAGCTCGGGTCGAGCGCGTCCTCGTCCGAGTAGACGAGCGGATAAAAGTCGCCGAGCTGCTCCTGGATCTGCTGGAAGACCTGCTCGTACACCTGGTTCGAGACAGGCGGCTTCAGGCCCAGGTCCTCCATCAGCTGCGTCGTGAACAGCTCGGGCGGCACCAGACGGTCGTGCAGGTTCCAGGTGAACGTGTCGCGCAGCTTGACCTTGTCCCACTCAACGTCGAGCCGGATGGGCACGAGCTCCTCGTGCTGCTCGGCCTGCTGGGCCATGTCCTTGCGGTTGTACTTGAGCGGCGGCGTGGTGCGCTTGCCTGGCCGCATCTTCTGCGTGGGGTACAGAATGCGCGGCGGGCCGTTCACCTCGGTGTAGCCGTTGCCCAGGCCGACGTAGCCCTCGCCGTAGACGTGGCGCGAGGGGAACCACTGGCGGTATTCGGTGCGCAGCTTGCGGTAGTCGTCGGCGTACATGTGCAGGTTCCGGAAGTCCTTTTGCATCTGCACCTGAGCGGCCTGCAGCGCGGCCGAGTGCAGTCCGTCGTGTGTCAGGTAGCGCTCGACGAGCACCTGGTTGTACGTGTCCTTGTCGCGGCCGGCAGCCTTCTTGGCGGCCAATGGCGCGCCGGAGGTCGACGGGGCCGGCGACGCGGCCTTGGACGCCGGTTTGGCATCACCAGCGCCCGACCTGTCGGATCCTGCCGATGCATGTGTGTCGCCTTGGGCCGATGGGGACGAGGGAGGGGGTGGAGAGGTCGAGGCGGATGGATCAGGCCCGGATGGCGACGGCGTTGACGCGACTCCTGACGAGAACGCGGCGGGAGGCGGCGCCGAAGCCGCCGAGGGGCCGACATGGCGCGGAGAGGTGTCGTCGCCGTGCAGCGGCGACGGCGGCCCAGGATGTATTCCGTGCCGGGGGAGGGCTGCAGAGGGACGGGGCGCCGTGGCGATGATGGAGGGCGAGGCGTGTGGATGGCGGGCGTCCGGTTCGCGAATGGGTGTTGATGGGACTCGTGGAAAGGCACACTGTAAAAAGAGGAATTGCGGTTCTGCTCCGTTTCGTTCTCCTGGTGTTGGCAGCAGCGAATCAGGGGCTGAGGCTGGCGCCTGTGGGCCAGGGAGGAGGTCGCGTACCGATACTTGGAAGGGCGCGGAAACTGGCGCAGGATGCGAGTGCTGCGCGTACCGAGTACATCTTCTCAGGCTGGCTGCTAGCTGCTAGTCGGGTACACACATTTGCTACGTATCCCGCGCCGTCTCCAAGTCACAGCCTAACAGCCAATGAACGGCATCGAGACCAAGTTGCGCCTGGAGACAGAGTTTTTAGGCCCCGCTACAGCGGAACACCGCCAACATACAGCTAAAATACAGGCCTGACAGGGAGAAATGCACTAATACTACACTGGGCCAGCGCACCAGGGCTTGGCCAAAAGAGCACAAAACAGGAATCCCCGCCAAAAATCGAGAACGGCGGCCCGCAGCAATGGCCATTGTTCCCCTCCATGGCCGCCTTCTCAGCGCATAGTTTTTGCTGCCATTGTTTCGCCTTGTTTCCCCTCCTTTTCCTCTTCTCTACACCAACGCAAAAGCTCCAGCAAGCTTTTCCCCGTTGATTTTTTCTCTCCTTCACACCACCCCAACAACACCTTCGGCACCGACCGAAAACCGCAACCATGGCGTCCGAAGAAGTCGGTCAGTATTTTTCTGCGTTTTTTGCACCCCGGAAGCCGCCCAGACTCCATTGGCGAGACGCCGAGTTGGGCGCACAAGACGCGGGCTGGGGCCGTCTGCATTGGACGTTGCTGGCGTCGCGTGCAGCCCCGATGCACGCCGGACTGCCTGTCGTCTTGGCCGTGTGGCTTGCGGATCGGGGAGCGCGCATGTTGGGGACTTGTGCTCGGCTGTTGGACACTTCTGTTGCGCCTTTGCGCCTCGTGCGCCCGTGGTGGACCACGTGCTTTCTCTCGAGACCTGATGCTGACTTTTTACGTCAACAGACTACACCCTCAACAACCCGACACTCTGACCAAGTACAAGTCGGCTGCCCAGATCTCCGAGAAGGTCCTGGCTGACGTCTCGGCTCTCTGCGTTGCTGGTGCCAAGATTGTCGACATTTGCGAGAAGGGCGACAAGCTGATTGAGGAGGAGCTGGCCAAGGTCTACAGAGGCAAGAAGGTCAACAAGGGTACGCCAACGCAAGATGAGACCGACGAGAGGGAGGGGGGTAGTGTGAAAAACGTCCAACGTCGGGCACGGTACTAACACGCCGCAAATAGGTTTCTCTCACCCCACGACCGTCTCCCCCAGCTCGTATGTCACGCCCTACACGCCCCTGAGATCCGACGAGGCCGAGGCCGCCGTCGAGCTCCAGGCCGGCGAGCCCGTCAAGATCCAGCTCGGCGCCCAGATTGACGGGTTCGGATCCATTGTCTGCAACACCGTCATTGTGCCTGGCGAGTCGGATGTCATCACCGGCCGCTCGGCCGATCTGATGCTGGCCACATACTACGCCAACGAGCTGCTGCTGCGCCTGCTGCTCCCCCCGGCGTTCTGGCCTCGGGCACGGACGAGGAGAAGGCCAAGGCTGCGGCCGCCAAGCCGCTGACCCAGAGCAAGATCAACGCCCTGCTGGAGACCGTCGCCAAGTCGTACGAGGTTGCTCAGATCGAGAACACCACCTCGTGGCTGTTTGAGCACAACGAGATTGAGGGCGCCAAGAAGCTCATCCTGGCCGCCAGCGAGGGCTCCAAGGGCGAGGGCAACCCGAGGTGGGCGACGTCTGGGGTGTCGAGGTCGGCATGAGCCTGGGCGCCGGCAAGGTCAAGACGCTGGAGCAGCGCTCGACGCTGCACCGCCGCACCATCCAGACGTACGGCCTGAAGCGGCCGACGTCGCGCAAGATCTACTCCGAGGTCCAGAAGAAGTTTGGTCTCTTCCCCTTTAGTCTGCGGCAGCTGGACGACGAGCGCGATGCCAAGTCGGGCGTGGTCGAGTGCGTGCGCGGCAACGTCTTCCGCCAGTACGAGCTGGTCGGCGACAAGGACAACGCCCCGGTGGCCCGCCTGCTGACGACCCTTGCCATTACAAGAACGGCATCACCAAGCTGGGCAGCGCCCCGGCCCTGGACCTGAGCAAGTACCAGTCGGACAAGAAGATTACGGACGAGGAGATTCTCAAGATCCTCGAGCAGCCGCTGGCGAGAAACACGGGCGCCAAGAGCAAGAACAAGAAGAAGAAGAAGAAGCCCGCCAAGAAGGCCGCGGCCAAGGCCGAGGAGGACGAGGAGGAGAGCGAGGACGACAGCGAGTAGATTTGTTCTAGCCGCTTTTGGTCTGCCCTCTACGTATCCTGAATCTCTGGCCTCGGGGGCGTGTTTCGATGTAGGTTATGAAAATATATAACAAAACACAACACGGCTGGGTTAGGGTCATGGCACGATGCGGGCAATCGCAACATATAAAAATCAAAGTTCGTAAAGCTCCAAAATGCGGTTGACAGTTGTGTCCTATGGCGACACAAGTGTTTGCAATGTGATGTCGTGAACCACGCCCTGCTTCCACACTGAATCGAGTACGAGGTGAGGCCAACCGACATGTCAACGAGAATCAAAAGGAGAAGCCCAACAATAAGGTTTCCGTCTCCGAATGGAGAGACGTGCCTTGCACGATACGGACCTGGAGCAGATCCAACTAATGAACCTAGCAACGCTATATAAAAAGCGGCCGGCATGCCATCTCGATGGTAGTGGCCTGGGTCACCCGAGTTCTACAGACTCGCACCTGGCCTGGATGCGAACATGTGATGAAAGGGAGTGCAGAGACATGGACAGGCTGGTAGCAAAAACGGCAGCGCGTGAAGAGGGACAAGGCGAATGGCAGAAGCGCCGTCTCGACGCAATCGCCCACCCTGCAGACCCGACACAGCACGAAGCACAGCTGAATGATCCGAGAGGAGGGGTTCCGGGCTAGAACAATGCACCAAAGGTGCAGGTGTGTATCCGGCAACTCGGATGTGCACCATCGCACACGAAAGATGCCACCCAAGTCGATGGGCGAAGAGGGTGAGGCCAAGGAAGGCGAGCGGCTGGATTTGAGTCGACATGTTCAACGGGGTCTGGGACGCACGATCACGACCTGGTGCTTGACGGAGCACAATACGGACAAGATCTCGCATGGCCAGCTTTCCCCTTTCCCATTTCCCCTTTCCCCTGTCTCCTTTTCTCTGAGCATGAGAAATAAACAGAGCAAAGGCAGCAGCAGAGGCACGGAAGGGAAAAGGCCGGACCGCCTCGACCTGGCCCAAGCAAATGATGCATCTTCAAGTCGTTCTTGGCCAGAGATAAAGGAGCCTGGTGCCTCTTCCGTAGGACCTGCGTACCCATAGGTAGAAGAGAATCAAATCGCACGCAAAGGGCGCCTGGCAGGCTGCTCGGGTGGAATGGAGACGGCATGCCTCTGCTCGTCTCGCCGTGCATGCTGCCCTTCCTGTGGGCTGCAATCTCTCTTGCTTCCCCGTCTTCACCCCTTGGTCGGGCCGTCATTATTTACTTTTGCGTATCGTCCCAGGCGGAATAGGGGCTCTAGTGGCCGGCCTCCGCTATCGTTGTGCTAGCTTACGAACAGAACAGAGCAGAAGAGGCAAAAGACAAGACACAAACGCAAGGTAAAAACGAGCTACGTAATACACATAAAGGACGACGATGCGCAACGGTCTGGAAGGGGGCAAGGAGAGGGAAAGCGGAGACGGGCGAGGGCCAGGACGCAAAGAAGCCGCTCATGAGGCAAAAGCGAGACGGACGTCGACGTGCAAAGTCAGATAACACTGCTATCTTGCGCAGCATCACTGACTACGAACTAGGGCCGACTAGTGCGACCTGCTCCCTGCACGCCCCAAGTGCGCCACGTTGTCCGCTGTAGCTCGTGCCCACAGTGCTGTACCTCACTAAGGCTGCAGGCCGTCCAGGCCCGTCCAGGCTCGCTCCCTGTCTGGATGCTCCCTGTCTGGATGCTCCTTTTCTCTCGTGCTGCCGCTCCTCTGACCTTCTTCCTCCGCTTCCTCACGATTGCCGCACAATACGCGAACACCTCGACCAGCATTCGAAGCAACGCCGTTTTGCTGCTGTCTGCCCACGGCTGCACCTTGGTACGCAAAACCCGCGCGGCCGTCCATCTGCCCATCTTATCTGAGAAGACGCGCTCTTACTGACTCTTTTGCAGACATTGCCAAATCAAATCCGAGCGACTAGCAGAGAAAGGGCCGCCGCGTCAAGCTGCAAAAAAAGAAGCTCCCAGTGCCTCTATTTTCTGCTCCCGCCCACGACAGCCATATCTCGGCAATCTCTCGTCGACGTCTCTTCAGCTTTGCCGATTATTGGGCACGGCAGTACACGGCTGCACTCGACGCAACTGTTCCGCGTCCGTGATCGTGGCCCGACTTGTCCGCCAGACCTTGGCACCGATCGAATTGTCGCAGCGTCCAAAAATCAAACACGCATATCCCAAGCCGCCACACCGAACGCGAGTCCCAAACTGAGCTTCCACAGGCCCCAGAGAAGCAAGCAGGAACGCCCGATTGAGCCAGGCCGTTCTGACCCCGTCCAGCTGCCGTCCCCGGCACGAAACCATATTGGGGGGAGGCGAGCGAGGCGGATTTTGTAGCACCGAGGAGGACCAAAAGAGGTCCGGGAAAGGCGCCCGACCCGCGTCCTGCGTCTCTCCTTTTCTTCGCACGCCAACAGCCATGCCGCCGGCGCCGCCCACAAGTACAAGGGCGACACGCTCGCGTTTCTCGAGCCCCCTGCATGGCGGAGCAGCCGAGGCTGCTTCGGGCAGCGGGAGCGCCGCCGGCCGCCCAGCCGGCAGCGGAAGCGGAAGCGGAAGCACGCCGAGGTCGAGCACTGCTCCTAGCAGCAAGAACAATGGCGTTACGGACGCCCAGAGAGCCATGATGGCCCGCTGGCTGGAGCCTCCCGTGCAGAGCAAATCCAGCTTCGAAGAGGCCGGTTTTCAGCGGCACGGCGTGTTTGAAGGCATGGCGCCTCTGGGTACATTGCCCAAGGCGGTCAACGTGGCGAAGCGCATCAGCGGCCTCCCCGAGGAGAAGCTGTTTCACGAGGGCTCACCCTCGAGCCGCCAAGCTGCGAAACAGCAGCAGAAGCGCAAAGAGCAGCAAGGACAGCCGGGCCGGCGCGCTGGCAGCAGCAGCAGCAGCAGCAGCAGCAGCAGCAGCCGGCTGACGAAGAGGACGAGCCAGAGACGCCCAGAGTGCAGCCCACCGTGGAGACCGACGCCGAAGAGCAAGACGTGTCGGAGAAGCAGCAACAGGAGCCGCCCGAGGAGGCAGGACAGCAGGAGCAGCCGCCGACGTCTGCTCTGCACTCCAAGAAAATCATCCTGAAGCGGCCAAATGCTACAAGGCCGACACGCATCATCGTGGCGCCAAAACGATCCACCCGATCGGGCCCTGCAAGTGCCACGAGCGACGCTGCCGGAGGGGACGGGGCACAAGGGGAGTCTGGACCGAGCGGACCGAGCGGACCGAGCACACCCACCACGCCCATCACGCCAACCACGCCGAGCACACGGCGGAGCATCATCTTCAGACCCGCTCCCGGAAGCTCAAAGCGCCAGGCCCGCACATCGGCAAGACAGCAAGAGAAGCAGACGCAAAAGAGCCAGAGCCAGAGCCAGGAGGTCCTGGACGAGGCAGCGGACGAGGCAGTGGACGAGGCAGCAGACGATGCGGATCAGAGCGACCAGGAGATGGGTGGAGCCCAGAATCCAGCAGCAGCGGCTGAAGCCGACGCAAATGAGGCCGTTGCGGTCGCAGAACACACAAAACGTCAAGCCGAACGGCCCGCGCTGGAGAAGCCAAAACCGGCGAAGCGGCCCGTCGGCAGGCCCAAGTCCAGAAGGTCGCTGGCCGCCGAACAGCGAGCGTTGAAGGAGAAGGAGGAGAAGGAGCAGGAGCAGAAAAAGGAGCAGGAAAAGGAGCAGAAAGAGGAGCAGGAAAAGGAGCAGAAACAGGCCGAGGCAGAAGAAGCTGAGCGCATTGTCGCGGCTGAAGCCGACGCTCAGATCGAAGCAGCTCCTGCGGCTGCCGCGTCGGCTTCGGTCCGCCCCGACCACGTTCACGACGAGGACAGAGAAGCCGAGGTTCGTGACTCGGACGGGACTCGTTTGACTCGCAGGACGAAGACAATGACGGGTACGGCGGCAAGCCGTCCGGATTCGACTCCAGTTTCCTGCCACTGAAAGCCCCATACGGGTACCAGCGGCCACGCTCCGACAGCAACGCCACGGAGGTCAACAGAGAGGTCACGGATAAGGTCATTGACATTGCCGTCGAAGAAGCAGTGCGTCACTTCCGCTACCCTACTGCCTGGGCTCTGCGAACACTCTACGATGAGCAGGCGGGAGATCAGACCTTTTTGGCCATGGTCGAAGATGTCTTCCAGCAAACCGCCGACCGCGATACCATCAACGCCTTCGCACGGATGGTCCACGAGAAGAAGAAGGAGGGGAAAAAGGACAACAAAGGCTGCAAGCACTTTCTTCCTTCAGGCGCCGACTTTGATGCTGCCGCGCACAAGCCCATTCCTGCTCCGTATGCCGACCTCATCACCATGGACGTTCCGCAGTTTACGGCGGATGACTCTGGCCACATGGTCGACGCCGCAACGGACGACGCTGCGCATGCGAGGAAGAGAGTGAAGCTCACAAACGGCGAAAGCGAAGAGGCCCTGCCTGCGTCGGGTCCTGCACCTGTCGCTATGCACACATTTGCGCCTCCGCCAGCCTCTGCGCCCACGGACACCGCTAGCCACGAGGCTGACGCTCCCGCCTCTGCGCCGCAGACGAGCAGTGCCAAGGCCAGGACGCCTCTTCCATTGCCAAGCACATCAAAGACTCTGGCGCCCCCATCGGCAGCGCCCAAAACGCCCACAAAGACACCCCGCAGACCGCCTGGTCGACCGCTGGGCAGCAAGAACAGGACTCTTGCCGAGAAGGCGGCCAGCGCCCAGAAGAAGCAGGTTGCCCCCAAGGTGGAGGAGGACGCCATCATGACCACGCCGCCGCCATGTACTGGAGCCGACGAGGCGGCCCGTCTACGCCTCCAACCCTCCGTCGCCAATTGCGGGCCGATTCGGTCGCCTCGTCACTCTCGCCCGCCCTGTCCCTCTCACCGCCACGAAGATGGAACGGGTCCGTGAAGACGACAGGGAGACAGTCCGCGACGAGGACGACGACGTGGTCATGCGCGATGCATCCGGCGGCGGCCTGACCAGTCTGGGCTGGACAACAGACACGGTGACGCGCACGACGAAGAAAGACGGGGCCGGCGAAGCTGAAAGCGCAGGTGGCAGGCCAAACGATGACGACTCTCAGGATGTCTCTGCTTCGCACAAGCGAGGTGGAGGAGGCGCCGATCGCCGCCGCGGAGGACCAGGATCAGGCAGAGGTGGGAGGCGGCGAGGAGCTGGGCGCCCCCCAAAAACCGAACACTCACTGGAGTTGGCCTGCCAGCCCCAAACTGCCGCCCAAGACAGCAGCTTCAGAGCCTACGCCAACGCCCGCGCCAGCACCAGAGACCGCCCTACAGCCAATAGCGACCCGAAACAGGTCATCGGCAAAAAAGTCACCCACACCTTTGCCCGCGTCCATCTCTCCATTGTCTTCATCACAGACACACGCTCGGGCGGAAACGCACACCACGGGTTCAACAACGCACCACCAGCAACCCAAACGACTTTCTGCTGCGGCTGCTGCGGCGGCCATTTCAGCATCCGCCAAAGAAGAGATGCCTGCTGCTGTTGAGGATCACATTTCTGTGCGCTCCGTGTCTGTCGCGAAACGCGCGCAGACTGGCAACGGCAAGGGCAGGGCCAACGCGGCAGCCTTGCCGTCGCCGGCAACGAACAGCACCGATGCCGCTCCCAACCCTGTTGGTAAGAGCGAGTCGGACGAGGCCGGCGAGGAGCGCCTGTCTCGCTTGCGACGCGAGGCGCGCGGCGTCACCAACAGCTTCGGCGTGGCCCCGGAGAGCTTCACCCGCAGCGATGCTGCCCAGCCCTCGGCGGATGCGGACGCCCCGGCGCGACCGGCTCCCGCACCACGCAGCAGACGCGGCTCCGTGCCGGACACGACCAGCCAGCGGGCGCTGTTGGAGACGCCGCAGCCGCAACGACAGCGCCAGCGGCAGCTGCGTGCCTCGACGACGGCCACGCGCACCACGCGGTCGGCCCGCAAGCGCGCCTTTGACGAGGTGGACGACGACTCGTCGCCGACGAGCGGTAGCTTCCTCGCGGACGACCTGCCGTCGACGCGCCTGCAGACGCCCGTGCCGACGCAGCAAGCCGCCGCGGCCCATGCATCGAATGCCAACTCGCGCGCCGGTACGCCTGGGCCCAAGTCCAAGAAGCCGCGCGTCGGACTTCGCGTCAAATCATCGTACGTCTCCTGCTCTGCATCCTTTTGTGTCCATTTCTACGTCTGTGCGGTGCGCGCAGCGTCCCACAGCCGGGCCTGGACAGCGTCGCATCGGCGGCTGTGTCCATTGACGGCCGTGGCGAAGGAGGCAGACTGTCTCTGGGCACAAGCTTCCGCGTTGTTCGTCGCAGACGGAATCCGTTGCTAACGCCTTTTCATTTTCCAGGCCCGTGAAGAAGAAGACGGGCACCTCCGCTGGGGTGCCTCGCGCCAGCGGAGAACGCGGCAGTCCCGCGGCAAATGGCGCACCCCATAATCAGGTATGTGCAGTATGCGATGCGCCTTTTCACGTTCACGATTGCTCCCACGTTGTTTTCCTGGCGCCGCTGTGCGCCCTTTTCTTCTCTTGCCCTCCTCCCTTGCTGCGCTTTGCTCCGTTTCCTGCTTTCCTTTCCACCCTGCCTACCGCCTAGGCGTGATTTCGTCGGGCTTTCGGCCCAACGCGTCTTCTGTTTCATGCCCACCGATTGGAGGCCCCACTGTTGCGCTCGCTCACCATCGCTGTGCGCTGCTCTCCGTCTGTCTCTCACCCCGGTTTCCATCACTTGCCGATGGTTGGCTGGGATTGCACCCCAGGGACCGTGGGAGGGAGCACAGAGGGGAGGAGAGCCAGACAGAAGGCACATTGACGGCAAGGAAGAGCCTTATGTTTTGTTTTGCCGGCAAGAAACCTTGGCTGCCCTGTCCCCAACCTTGCCCCGTGCCGCCTCTGCCTCTGCCTTGTTCCTGTTTTGCATCTTACTCGCCCCTGTTGAGGCACGCCGACCCCTGGCGCTCATTCAGCTGTCGGATCGCCCCCTTTGCCTGTCACAGCCCTTTCCCTCTGGCCGGTAGCCTGGGCCGAAGCCAGCAAGAACTTGGCCGAGATCTTGATTGCTGACACATGTTTGCTCCTCCTGTGCAGGATGACAACGACGACTATTGCGCTTCGTGCAGTGGGAGCGGCGACTTGGTCTGTTGCGATGGCTGCACGCGGTCGTTCCACTTCAACTGTGTGGACCCGCCTGTTCACGAGGACCGTGATCTTCCGGACGAGTGGTTCTGCAATGTGTGCATTGCGCAGCGCCATCCGGCGTCTCTCACGCGGTACACTGGTGTCTTTGGCGCACTGCTCAACATGATGGAGCAGCGGAACTCGAGCGCCTTTAGCCTGCCGAGCGAGACCCGGAACCACTTTGAGGGCGTGAAAACGGGAACCGAGGGCGAGTATGAGGACGTCGTGGTGACTGGCACCAGTCGGACAAGGTTTGTTGACTCCCCCTACCGTTGGCACGGGCTCCGTCCTCGGCCACTTGCATCTCTGTGCTCCGTCTTGTTCTGCGACTGACACCCGTTCCAGGAAACGCAACTACGACGAGGCGCCCGACTTCTTCCGGGTCCGTGACAGTGACGGCAATCCGGTGCTGTGTCATACCTGCAGCCGCTCGGCCGCGGACAACAGGCCCATCATTCCCTGTGCGTTTTGTGGTCTCTGGTGGCACATTGACTGCCTGGACCCGCCCATGGCGAACCCGCCCGTCCTGCGAAACTGGCGCTGTCCCGCGCACGCGGACGACATCTTGGCCAAACTCCCTGGCCTGCTCGGGCCTGCACATCGCTTCCGCAAGATCAAGGGCGCTCCCGTGATCAAGCCGACCTACTCGCGCGGCATGAACAACAACGGCTTCATTGAGCTCAACTCGGACGACGATTCGTCAGACAACCTGAGCGGATGGAAGCACTACCCGTCCTTTGGCCGCGTGCAGCGTATCGGCGCTCGTGGCCTGGAGCTTGATTTCCTGGAGCAGATCCGAAAAGAGCAACATACGGGCAAAGGGCGGCGAGCGCGGATGCAGCGCCAACGGGAGCGCCCCGAGTTTCGCGACGACATGGAGGTCGCGCCCAAGGCGGAGCCCGCCGTCGCGCCCTCCGTCGAGCCCTCTGCCGAGCCCAAACGAGCTCTTCTCACCGATAGGCACCTCATTGACGAGGCCCAGGCTGCGCACAACCTCTCTGCTCTCCGCACGCCGGAGGAGCGGCCCGACCGCAGCGGCGAGCTGATCAATGCTCTCTTGTCCCAGGCAGATGCCTCTGTGATTGCCATGATGGCACAAGGCAACCCGGTCCATCTCGAAAACGGCTCGGCGTTGACGCAAGAAGACTTGGCTGCTCTGCAGGCCATGCGCGCGCGCATCGATCTTTGCTGTCCGGCCCCAGAGCCGCTGTTCCTCAACTACGGCCCACCGCGGAGCAGAGCGCAAACACCCAGCACGACAGCGCTCCAGTAGCCCTGCTAGCCCCGGTAGCCGGGGCCCAGGCGGCTCCTGACATCGCCATGGAGGATGCACCAGTGGGCGACGAGGAGCGCCCGGGGCCTGGATCTGAGCAGACTGTGCCCGAAACAAACGAAGTCATGAGTCTTGTCTCGGACAATGGCGAGAACGAAGACGAGGACCCGCCGACAATTACAACGCCGCTAAACGCCTCCGAGGAGGAGCCTGCATCAGCTGTTTGGCCGGCCGAGCACAGCGCCAGCGACCCCGGCAGCGGCAATGACGCACTGCCGCCATCGGCAAAGGCCGGTCTTGCCGAGGGCGACTTGGAGGAATTTCGGCTGTGCGACCACGCCAACGCCAAAGGGCCACCAGTCTCTGGCGATCTCGTGTCAGGACCTACTCCCGAGAAGACCCCGGAGGCGGTTGCGATGACGCACGCAGCGGACGACGAAATTGGTGAGCAAGGCAAGCAGGACAATGGGCCGCAAGGTCCCGGTGAAGGTCCCGGTGAAGGTCCCGGTGAAGGTCCCGGTGAAGGCCCCGGTGAAGGCCGCGGTGCCACGGCAAACGACTTGTCGTCACCGCCGACCCCTGCGCCCGCATCTTCGGAGACGGCGGTGGGAGACGAAGACAACAAGGAGAACGAAAAGGTTCCCGGGTCCCTCGACAAGCAGAGCGAGCAGCCAGACGGTGGTCTGCCACGCGCTGAAGCGCACACCGAGGCCGGTGATGACCCCGACGGAGAATCGGGGCGATTCTCGGCATAAAGGGCACAAAACGCACCCGAGTCTCAGACCGAGCTTGGTCCTTTGCACCAAGAACAAGCACAACAAGCACAACAAGCACCGATCGTCATCGTACCGACGCACACATTTACGTTTCCTAGCTTCTTTTTGTAATCACATTGGGTTTTGGGCGTCATTGGGGCACAGCTTATTGACTTTTTTTCTTCTTCTTTTCATGGGTAACTGGGTGGCGGGGGCTTCTACTGCCCATCTTGTTCTTCAGGCACTCGCACATCGTTTCACAACGGCTAGAACAATTTAATACCGACTACTGTTACCATTACCCTGCCGCTTTTGTTTCCATTTTGCCAATGTCCCTCATCGGTTTCTTGTGTAGATTTGGGGCGGAAGAGTGCCTGGCCGTCGTGGGGACTCGCGGGGGATGAATGAGAACGGAGGGGACGGGACAATGAAGGGGCTGCAGAGCAGATGCGCCTCGACCAACCACAAGACGCCGCAATAGACAGGACCTCGGTCCCAACAGGCCCAGCGACTCTGCCTGGCGGACGCACCCGCGGGTGGGAGAAGGGTTCTGTTTCGTTGCCAGATGGGCATGGCAGTGTGTCGCGAGTTTGCCGGGGCGATGGGCAGAGAGGCGGTCGGATCGCCGGCTTTTGTCTTCGTCTCTCGCCTGTCTGCCTGTATATCCCACACACTCACCGTTTCCCTTCTCACTTTTTGCAAAGTGCTGCTCTTGAGCTGCTCACTTGTGGTCTGTAGTACAGGGCGATACACTGTGTAGCCAAATGGACTCGACGCAAGGATGGAGAAACTGCTCATTTCTTATGAAAAAGGTGGATTGCCATTCAAATTCGCTCATAGGGCACGTCACACGACTCTGGAGCGGACCAGGTTTTGAAACACACAAACACACTGTGCCCGTCTTCCATGTCCATCCGTGGAGAGGTCAAGGGGCGCAGTGGACAAGACAGACGTTCTCACTGTCGAGATTTGAGAGACCCAAGGCACTCGGCAAGAAGCCGACAAAAAGAGAGATTTGCCTGCGTATGGAAGGGAAAAGTCCCCAAAGCGTGCCCTTCCTGCTGAGCCCCCCCCCCCCCCCCCCGACCTCCCGAACCTCCTCAACCTTCGTTCCACCCACGAGCCGGCCAAAACAAAAAGACGAGATACCCGAGACTGAAGAGGAAACGGCTTGAATATACGTCGTAGCCAAGAGGCTGAATAGGCGAATCAAGTACAAGGCACTGGCAGTAACCTTTGGCTTCCAAAGACAGGAGGAAAAGCAGCAAAAAGAAGAATTACGAGAACAACGACCGAACGAGAATGGAGAAAACGTAGAGCTTCCGTCTAGTTCTAATCTTTGGCAAAAATGGCAGATTTTGGGAGTGTTTGAAAGCTTTGAAATAGGTAGTGATAAGCCAGGAAAATAGGACCCAAAATTCCAAACCGAGGCCCAAGACCCAAGAGAAGGGCGAGATCATACAACGAAACAAAACGACAAAGTAAGGGAGCACGACTCTCCTTTTTAGATGAATAAAAGTCGGATCAGGGAAACTGGCGAGGGCTGATGTCGCGGTTCGGATTGCGTCCCTGACGTCCGCGTCTGCCGTGGCCACCGGCGCCGCCCATCTGATCCGGCATAAACGGCGGCGGCGGACCACCGCCGTAGCCATAGGGCGTTCCCATATTGTACCCAGTAGGCACAAAAGGTGCTTGGCCAGCCAAGCCGCCGACAAGGGGTGGCTGGACAGCACCGTTGCCGCTTTGCATCCCGGCACCGCGGTACGCATCGACTGGCGGCGGTGCGCCCGGTCCGTTGTAGTGGCCGAGACCGGCCTGCATGGGAGGCGAGAAGAAGCCGCCGGGCGGGTTCGCCATGCCGCTGCGGCCGCCCATCATGCCCTGCTGATAGGGCATCTGCTGCATGCCCATCGGAGGGCCGCCCGGGCCTTGCATACCATACATGGGAGCCGAGGCGCCGTTGTAGGCGCCAAAAGGGGGTGACTGCATCCCCGCTTCGCCCACAGGGACGGTGTCGCCGCGGGGCATGCCGTAGCCTGCGTCAAAGCCAGACGGGTTGGACGAGCCGTTATAAACGGGCCGGCGCCTCCGTTGTTGAACGCACCCTGGTTCGTGTGCGGCGGCGAGCGCTGTTGCTGCTGGGACGCAGGCTGCTGCGACTGGTGCTGGTGCTGGTGCTGGTGCTGATGGTGTGCGTGGGTATGAGACTGCTGTTGTTGGTGTTGGTGACCATTGGCTTGCCTCGACGTGGGCCGCTGCTTCTCGTTGTTTGAGCTCTGGTCACGATCGCGCGTTCCCCTCTGATCGCGCGCTGCCACCGCTGCCACTGCCACCGCCACCGCCACCGCCGTTTCTCGTAGACAGCCCGACCTCGTCCATCAAGCGCTTGTAGCCCTGGGAGGGCTGCGCCTTGATGCGAACCAGGACATTCTTGACGCTTTCCACAATCTGGCCACGGAACGACTCTTCGAAAAAGGGCATCGTAATCACCTTGTAGATCAGCGTTGAGCCGCATGCGTTGTCGCTGAGGATGGCTTCGAGGACGCAGTCGTTGGACGAGGAGAAGAGGGCCTGGAGAATCGTGTCCCGGGCTTCGGGCTCCGTCTTCTGGTTCACGACCTTGAGCACTGTGAGGTAGGCCACCTTGTGGGTGCACAGGTGGACGAGGTACGGGACAAGCTGGGGTGCAAGCACAGTGCGCCGCTGGGGAAAGGTGGATGTGTCGAGGAACCACGTCAGCAGCAAGGCACCATTGGCGTTGGTGGCCAACTGAACGCTGTTCACGGCAATGACGGCAGCCAGCGTCCGCTGCTGATCTTTGGTGGCATGGTGGCTTTCCAGGCATGCCCGCATAGCACGGGCTCCAAAACGGCCCTGGGCGACGTCCCAGAGACGGCTGATCATCGTCTCAAAGATGAAATCGGTGTACGGCGCACCGAACTTGAGGCAGCCCTGCAGGACATAGTTGCCGTACTGGTCCAGGAACAGCGGCACGGTGTAGGGGCGAACGTTCTCGGCAATCAAAGCCATCTGGCGAGGCGTCTTGCAGACATCAATGATTTTCTGGCGGCCCAGGTGCCGTTCTTGTGAATGCCAATCTCAGCAATGTGGGGAGCAATCTCCGCCAGCATGTCGTCGCGAAGGTCGTCCGAGCAATGCTCAAACAGCTTCTGCACAACCGTGTTGCCGAGGTAGTCAGACGAGAGCTCTGCAATCTCGGGGAGCATCTCGACAGCGATGCGCTCAATCTCTGCCTGAGAATAGCTCTGGTTGTCGATGCGTTTCCGAATGTCGCGCAGCTTGGGCGCATCATACACACGGGTGCTGGACGGTTCCGGCACAGGCGGGATCTCGTCAACAAAGGCAGTGAACTGGACAGCTTCCTGGACAATGGAAGAGATGCGGTAGGTGTCCTCGTCCGAAGCACCAAATTGGCCCACAATTCTCATGACCTCGTTCAAAATCTCGCCGAGAGCGGCCGGGCTGGACACTGCAGGCGGAATGGCAGTCGATCCTCCGAGGCCGCCAGCAGCACCATCTGCTCCGGCTGATCCACCTGCAGCAGGGAATGCACCGGGTGTGGTCGCGCCAGCTGCGGAGCCCGGCGCAGCAGACAGCGAGCCAGACAGCTTGTTCTCGGCCGCAAACGGATCAGGGCTTGGAGAAGGGAACACGCCATCGTGGCCGGGGGTGTTGGAGGACGACGGCGGCTTAGCAAAGTTGATTCGCACCGGCCCAGCGCCAGGGAAAATCTCCTTCCCGTTCAGGCCTGCCTTTGCAGCGACAGCGCTCTCAACACGCTCAAAGTTGACGAACCCGCAGTTCTTGAGCGTCAAGACCCGCGCAGACAAGATCAGGCCGTACGATTTGAACATCTCCGTAAGCGTAGACGTGGTGGTCGACGTTGGAATACTACCAGCCACAACGCACTCGTCGGGGCCCTCGAGGCCAGGCTCGTCGGGGATAGGAAACCACCGGCGCTGTTTGTGGCACCGGCGCCATTGTTGTTTGCGGCTGTTGGAGCGGCCCAGGCCCAAACCGGCCATGGCGGAAGCGATGTCGTCGTCGTAGTCCTTCTCCTCGGGCAGTCGAATGTCCGCGGCCGTCACGCTGCTGTCTAGGCGAGATGGCGTGGGAAAATAACGCGCAGCACACGTGCTCCCGGCGCATCCAAGACGCCTGCAGTTCTTGCGCGAGGGCGGCTAGCAGCCTGGTTGGCAAAGGCCTGGACGGCCAGATTATGGCTGTGAATCGCCGCGTTTGTGGCATCAATCTGTCCTTGTAGCACGGCAGCGTAGTCTGTACCGAAACCGGCTGCGCCGGCGTCGAAATCGTCCTCGTCGTCTTCGTCGGCGTACTTGTCCTTGTTGTTAACGGAGTAAGAGCGGAATCGGCTGGAGCGGGACAGGTCTGCAATGTTGGGCATATACGGGGTGGCGAGGGTTGCGCGGGGTGGCTGAGGTGTCTCGACGAGGCCCAGGTAGTCCAGTGTCCGCATATGGACGTCGCTCTCGCCAGGGCCCTCACGGGAGAATGCCGACTGAGCAGGCGAGCTGGGTCCGTTGGAGCCAAGGCTCGCAATGCTCGCAAGCGTGGACCCGCGTTCGCGGGTTGTCGGGTTCCAGCTGCTGAAGATGGAGGGGCCAAAAGGAGAGGCAGCCGGTGGAGTCTGGCCAAAAGGCACGCGCTGCGGCATCGAGCCGGCGCGGAGCCGGGACAGGAGCGCAGAAGAGGACGACTGGCCATCGCGGCCATCGCGGCCATCACCGCCATCCACAGGTTCTAAGCCTGGAGAAGGCGATTGGTAGGGAGTCTGAGATGGTGTGGGGCGGGACGTATTGGGTGCGGCCGTGCCAACGGCCGAGAGACCAAGGAGGCCATTGCCCACACCGCCGGGCGAGAATCGAGACGGCACTGTTCCAGCGCGGGCGCGGCGACCGGCAGGCAAAGGAAGAAAGTCGGACGATGACGGCAGCTGAGCAAAGTCGGGAAAGCCGTCCGTAGGCGATTCTGGGATGGTCTCGCGGAGAGGGGTCGAATTGCCACTTGTTGGAGGCCCGGCCCAGAGATTCACAGGCATGCCAGCAATTCCCTCTTGAGCTTGTATTTCTCGAGCACTGAGCCAAGGTTAGCAAATGAAAAGCCTCTCGGAAGATGGGGGCACACCAGAGAACGGTAGGTCCTTGTGAGGGCCGGCGAGGGATGTATAGGACGTACCGTTTCGAGTAGAGGCGGCTTGACGAGCCACCCAGCTCGTGAGAGGGAGATCCATTGCCTGAGCGCGAGGCGGGAATCTTGGAGTTGCCGCCCAGGCCAGGAGGCAGGCCAAATGGAGACCGGCCGGTCGAGGATGCAGAGGAAGGATCTATGGTGAAGGGTTGGATGTGGCCGGCGACGTGGAACGAGCCTGCTGCCCCAGCTGGGGAAGACTGTTGAGTGTCAAGTCCGACCTTGAGGACATTATGGATTATGTATAGTTGCCGACGTGAGGTATTGTAGTCGAAGAATACGCAAGATCGATGCTCTCCTCCGGCGCGGAGGTGGTTGGGCCGTATAAAACGTATAATATGGACAGTTTTCGAGACTCTGTCGTCGAGGCCTATTAAAGTGGAGATGGAAGCGTGCCAGCTGGTTCAGAGAATCAAAGTCGAAGCGATAGCTATGGGCCTAGAAGACTATAAGACGATGGGATAGACCAGCAGAACCGAGCCGATCGAGAGCTGAGGGAGGGGCTGAAGCCTGGTCGAAGCCGTGGTCGTGGTGTTTGTACTTTGTAGATGAATAGTGACGAAGTTGGCCACGCTAGGGAACAAAGGAGTGACAATGCGAACGCCAAACGTGCACGGAAGAGAGCTCCAACCGCGTCCGGATAGACTGGATGGAGGAGTAGACGTGTCGAGGAATTGCCGACAGCAAAATTGCACACGATACACTGTGTGCTGCCGCTGTATGGGAGGGCCGCGTTCGAAAAGGCGGGCGGCGGTGGATCATGGGGTGATCAGCGGTCTCTTGGAAAGGCGGATGCACAGTTTTGCCCGTCTGCCGCCTGCAAGAATGGTCTCGATACCATTGACTGCGATCGTGGACCTGGATGCTCCTCGTCTTCTCTCCTTGGCTTGCCAATCCACGCGATGCTCCGTAAGCAGATGGGTCGACGGTTGACAAGGGGTCACGGTGGGTTTGGAGGCTCTTTGAAGGGGGGCGGAAGAAGGCCGTTTTGCGTCGAGATGTCGGATTCAACCGTGGAAAGGAGGGCAATGGGCGAAGGGAGGGGCGAAGATGCAAAAATGAGGCGAAAGAACAAAACTAAAAGCTATATGTCGAAAGGGGGTGGAGAGAATGGAAGAACAAGAACTTCGTGTTGGGAATAGGAGGATGCAAAGGAGAGAGCCAGGACAAATACGTCGCTGCGGTAAGGAGAGGTGACGGCGAAAAAAGAGGATGTGGGTCAAGTTTCAAGTTCCAGAAAGAGTGAGGTGGGGGAAGAAGCGAAGGAGAATAGCGGACGGAAAGCTGTTAGGGGGGAAGCTCAGGGCGTGTTAAGAGTAGATTAGGGCAAAAGGGCTGGGCACTAGCCGCTAAAGGGGGTGCCTGACGCTGCTGGAAGGACGAGACAGTGGACAGTGCCTCGAACAAGGGCTACAATCTCATGTTTGGACACCTTGAGACTCTGCTACGATCTCGCAATATCTTTCAGAGACCATACTTTGTAGACACCTTCTGTAGAGGTTGGGCAGGCTCCAGTGCTGTGCAATGCTTCACGGTATCCTTAGTGTTGACAATACGGCATATCGTCTCGATCGGCCAACAAGCAGCACGACCAGCACACAAACCGCAGTTTGGCGATGCGGACAGAGGGGCGTCAACCGTTATAGTAAAATGGAGAGCAAAGAGCATCATGTATGGCAAAAGCGACCTTATGCGAGTCATGAGAAACCAATAGGATATGTACTATGTCCTGGACGAACACGATCAGAGCTACTGCGGAAGAATAGGGGCAACAGCCATGCATGCGTTAGCTTTGTTCGTGCTCCGTAGCCACGATGCGTCTACTCAGGACTTCGTAGCTGTTGGCCGCTCTTTCGTGTGTGGCCGGCGTGCCCCAAGCAACCTGCCGTAAGACACGTCCATGCTGGACCTGAGCACAGAATCCTCGGCCACTTGGTGGCTTGGGTCCAGAGATGGCGGGTTTCATCTGAGCGATTCTTTGTGTCCTGCCGCCGCCTGATGTCCTTTTGTCCTCCCCTCGAGAGATGCGCAGTGGCATCGGGACAGAACAGAAGGGGGTGCAGCGTTTAGGGGGCGTGGGGATAACATGCGCTAATTCAAAGGCCTACTTCGTACAAAGTACAACAGCCAAACGGCGGGCAGATGCCCTGTAACAGCAGCCGCCAGCGCCAAGGCGCACCGTCTGAGAGGATCTGTGGCGTCAAGCATCCCGGAACGAGGACATGCAACTGGCTTTTACGGCGCCTCTCCGTTTTTAAAACTGTTGCTTTCAGATACCGACTGTATGATACGACTACCGAAGAGCCATGTACAGACCATTCATCCAAGGGTTTGCTCAGGAACAATGATGCCTCCTCTGTCCTCTGTAACTACACGACGTACCGGAGCCAACACTATAAAGGCAACGGCGACAGAAGACAACGGGAGAAAAACAGCTCTGGTTCGCACTGCCCACAATCAAGATGCACGAGAGACGATGACACAAACGAACCTCGAACCATTGTCCACGCCCCAAGAAAGGTCGACGCCTCTTTAAGAGCTGACTCTGTCTTCCTGCTCGCAGTGCACTCTACACCGAAAGAAACGATTTGTCGTCTTTTGATCTGCTCATGCTCCCGAGAGACCTCCAGTGTCAAGCTTCGGGCCCATCCTATCATCCCTTTATGCCTTGTTCCTTTTGACACGAGCGAATGGTTGCGGGATCAGCCCCTTGGTCTGTCCTTGTCGCCCTTCCTGTTCCTCGATATTACCTACTTCGTACAGGCACTACACCGCTGCAGCCCAGTGCATGCACTGTCGTGTGTGCAATTTCTTGTTGTTGACACCGTCCTTTCTCCCTGGCCTCTTCATCCCAAGATGCCAATCCTACGAAGTAGAGCCAGGTACAGTCGATCTGAAACGGGACAGCGCACACCCCTTCTTCTCATCCTTTGCGCCTCCTTTTCCGTGAAAGCATTGAGCTTCCCCTGGCCGCTTCCTGTCCCATCCCTTCTGAGATATCATTCGTGAGACGGAACAGGCCTACCTGGCCTGCAAGAGAAGCGCCACGCAAAAAGGACACAACGGCCATGCCGCAACACGCGCGCGCCTCGGAACCGGACAGATGGGGCACAGAGCCACCAACGAGAAAAAGAACACTGCACTGTCCGGTTTTGACCCCGTTTGTCACCTCGAAGCAGGCCGTGCAAACACGCTGTTGTTGGTCCGATACAGGACCTCCATACGCGGCATCGTAGTCGTAACGTGGGCCCTAGCAAGCTAGGCCAGGGAGCACATGTCTCCGCAATGCGATCCTTTTAAAGACCGGCCTCGACGACGGGCAAATGTCCAGGATCGCAAACGATCGACATCCCCTGTACGGGTACAGGAATTTTCTTCTTCTTTCCAGCGTCCCGCCCTTTGGCAACGAGGGCCACTTCCCCATACGTAGTGGACAATGGATGCCCTGGGATGACGATCCAAGACGAGATCAGACTATTGACCGCAAGCGACATGGAGCGCCTACGAACTGCAGTGTCGTATTCGGCGGTACAGGGAGTACGGAGAGCCGTACCACACTACGCGCCCAGCAAGAGTCGGAACACAATGGAAACAACATACTATGGGGCGTTTTTTGTTTATATTGAGTGTCAAAAAGTGCAAAGTACTATGGAAAGCAAAGACATGGAAAGTGGAAAGGAGTGACCAGATAGCCAGCCGGGGACAGCGGATGACAGCGACAAGGCCATACGACCAATTTCCACACCCAACGTTGACGGAAACGAATGCAAGAGAGAGGACGCGGCACGATACGAAAAGCACCACCCAACTCCAAAGCCGGGGCCATCCAATAAGATACAGGCCCTGGTCGTATTGACCAGCCTCAGTACCTGCAGGTGAAGACGACGACACACGACGACGATAGGGAAGACAAAAAAACAAGAAGAAATAGCAATGGTGGAGGGAATCCGTGGACATAACAATCAGTGGAAACGAAGAAGCGGGGCATCGGGGCGTCAGGGCATCGGGATATCAGGGGAATCAGGGGAATCAGGGTAATGGAAATGCAACCAGAGAAACAGAGTGGCGATTGTAAAGGACACCGGTAAGAGCAATGGAGGGAAGACAACAGAAGAGAATGGGGCAAAGCAGAGACGGAACAAGACAAAAGGCGGGAGACCGCGGCCCCATCGGAGCCATCACCACCAAGCGGGCGTCACGCCCCTCGGTCTCTTCGCATCCTCGACAGCCCGGCTGAGTGCCGCTTCGTAGTCCATTCTGCGAATGTACTCGGTCGCCTTTCTCTCATAGGCGTCGTGCTCCTCCGTCTTTCCCTGCACGCGAAGCCACCAGAGCTTCGACGCAATCTGGGCGCGCTGGACGGCCAGGCTGGCGTCGTCACGGAGGTGCTTGGCGGTCTCCGTCTTCGACACAAGCCCGCCGACAAGAGATTGGGCCTCCTTGACAGACTTGTCAAACAAAACGTCCGGACGTAGGCGCCGGTAGCCGTGGGCCAGTTCGTCCTTCAAGGCCGCCAGGCCGTCAGCAGTGGAATGGACCAGCGACGACGCGCTGTCGAGGGCCGTCTGGGCCGTTGCCACGCAAGGGTGCAAAACGGCATCCTCGGTGAAGGCGATGGCGGCGTCTTTGTAATGCCAGGCAGCCTCCAGGCTGGCGTTGACCGTGGCATGGACCGAATCCTTCCACAGGCTGAAGCCGGCCTCCAAAAGCCTGGCGGCCGTGCGCCGGCCAAAGTCCACAGCAAACGTCTCATTGATCTTGGGACGCAGGGTGGTAACGATGGAGACGTTCATAACGCCAAACGCATCCTTCTTGTCAATGTCGATGATGATGCCCTCGTCTGTGGTGAACAGCTTGGACCTGAGCACCTTGTGCCCCTGCCACACATCGATATCGATGGCGCCCTTGGCTAGCCACTTGGTCTTGGTCGCGGCGGGGACCTTGACCAGAATCTCATGGCTGCTCAGCACCTGAATGGAGCACCCGGTGCTCTTGATCTCGCTATCAGAGACACCCTTGGCGTTTTTTTGGCCGTGGGCACTGTCCGTCAGATAGCCCCAAACAGGACCTGGCTGGGAGGAGTGTGTAGCTCGCCGTTCCAACTTCCACCGTCTTTGTGGTCACAAAGCTGATTGTCACAGTCGGGACGACAGAGTGGACAGAGCAGCAGAATGTGCGGAGCCTGGCTGTGGTGATTGCGCATGATGGATAAGCTGTGTTGGCCTGGAGGTGGACGTCAGGGTTTGCGGACGATTTGTGTCGAGCACGGATGTCTCCACCTGGGTGTCAAGGCCGAGCTGGAAGAGGCCCGGGCCGGTGTACATGAGTAGCGTAGATGACACGAGCACCGTGGTCAAAGCAGTCATGAACAGCCCAAAGAAGCGTGAAGAGACGAGACCGTACAACTCGTCGCGTGCCCGGCGCAGCTCGGGCGGCCGTCCGACCCTGCCGCAGAAGTTGGACGGAAGCTGCCACTGCAGTTACAAAGCCCTCGTATGAGCCGCCGGCGCTGGTGCCTGCCCTTGTGATGGACATGGTCTTGGCCTTTGTCTCTGCATCATTCTGTCCCGTAAGGTAGGCAAGGTTTCTGTTCATCTGGCGAGCATCGAGGCTGAGGAAGGTGGCTAGGTCGATGGGCAGGCGCTCGGGCGTCATGGGCTTGGACGGGTCGCGGATTCGAGGCACACATGCACGGCGGCCTGGTCAACAAAGTCCTGCCAGCGCCCAGCAACAGGAGACCGCGAGAAAGTCTGGGTGTGCGAGATGAAGAGGGAGGGGACAGCATGGCGTGTCATAAGCTCCCAAGCTGCACTCCGGGTGGCCTCGGCCTGCTCATCGTCGTTTCCAGAAACGTAGAAGACAGCGACATGGGGGAGGTCCCAAACCGGGCTCAAAAACGCCCCGTCGCTGCCCAAGACGGACGCGTGTGTTGCACCGCTGTCTAGTTCAATGGAATAGCCGCTGGGGACTGAATTGCTGTCGTGCGTAATCTCCTTGGCCTCGACACACCGGTCCACCTTGATGTAGTAGTCGGAAACACCCATGAGCTGAATCTCGTCCATCTCGGGACCTTGGCAGACCCAAAGGCGGAGATGGGTATGATGTTGTAGATGCCCGGTGTCGACGAGTGGCGACGCTCAGCACCTGGCGATGGGCTGGCAGGCAATGGGGCTGACGCCAGGAGGGCGGTTGAGATCTTGTACATGATGTCGCTGTAGGCGCATCGTTTCCAACGTACAAGACGCGGAGGGGTTCACGGTAGACAGGCAATGGCGGGACATGGTCTGACAAACGGCGGCAGCCATGCGTTTGGGAGCGTTGGAAATCATACCATGTTGGCGGCGATGATGGTCGACTCGCCCTCGGCAAACTCGCAAATTGTGTGCTTGACCGAAGCCTGTTCGCTGCATGGCTTCGCATCGACATCCTCAACAAACTCGATCGATGTGTGGAGAAGCGAGTGCCGCCCGTGATGTCCGCGCGAGAAGAGTCATGCTCGAGCGTGGAGAGCGACTGTGTTGAGGGTTGCAGAGGCCTGCTCGGCATAGCGAATGGAGTCGGCAGGCGACGACTGGCGTTCTCCATCCTTCGTCCGTCGCGGCATGGTACATTTGGCTGTGCCCAGGCGTGTTGCGAGCCTCGGTGGGAGTATCCGCTGCTCTGGTCAAGATGCCCGCCATCCGAAGCGCGTCAACCTCCTCATTCTCTTCGTCTTCCTCGTCGTCATCGTCGGATGTGGTCTCATTTCCGTTCAGGCTGAGGACGTCGTCCGTCCGGGGTAGAGATGGAAGGAGCTCGTCATGGAAGCGGCCAGAGAGTCTGTGCCTCTGCCGTCCTGGCTCTCGCCATCCGTGCTGCTGATCAATTCGTAGGTCGAGTCAGCCAGGACGCTGGGCTCTTCAAAGACGGCCGGAGACGGCATTGTGTCTGCTGCGTTTGTTGAGCTTGAAGTGACCCAGTGGGCCAGGAGATGGCTGCCTTCTGGCTTGGGAAATCGGAGCGAGGAGCTGGATGAGGACGACTGCGAATTGTGCAGAGTCTGTGACTCGTGTGAGGGTTGTGGTGTCTGTGGTGTCTGTGGTGTCTGTGATGTCTGTGATGTCTGTGATGTTTGGGTTGAAGCAAAAGCCGTTGGCTCTTGATCATATGCCGGAGAAGGGATGGAGCTACGTTGCTGGTATGTTGCTGATTCAAAACCGGATCGAGACGAGCGGAGTTTTCTATTCTTTGCTTGTCCATTGCTGTTGTCGATGCAAAGAGGGGAGAGGAGGGAGTTGGTTCGAAGGTCAGCCTTGTACTCGGAGACACTGTAAGTCACGTCATATTCACTAACAAGCGTTCTTGCCGGCACGACAAGGGCAAGGTGGAACGACGAGCAACAGAGGAAGCGCAAGTGAAGAGAAGAACAGACGAGGGCAAATATCGGTCTATACTCTCAAAGGCGGCAAAAAAGAGGCGAAAGAGGCGAAGGGCAAGGACCAAACATACACACACCGTCCAGGAATCACGGCCGTGGTCGCTCCTTGTAGTACTGTCTGGCTGCCTACGCCGTCACTGTAAAGCAGAAGGTGGGCAGACCGTTGATGCGATAAGGGCGTGAACGATAGGTGTGGGAGCAGCGCGTTAGGCTCACGTCCCTGGATGGCGTGTAAATGGGCACAGAGGCGCGATGGAAGTGCAGAAAGCTCGAGACAACAGGCACGAGAAGTAGGATACGGAGATGGCAAGCACGAAAGCAGACGAGGTGAAGACGATGAGCAGACGAGGTGAAGAAAAGAGCAAGAAAGTGAAGCACAACTGCGAGATGCTGAAAGGGAGATATCGAGTTGGACCCTCTGACGATACGGCTGCAGCAAAGTGGCAGTGACGTCGGAGAGAGGGTTCCCAAGCTGCAGATAGGCCTATCGGAGAGGCAGATAGCGGCTGTTGGAGGGCAGTGAGTGGGGTTAACGGGCGCTGGCGGATGGGATACGGTGAGGGGCAAAGTACAAAGTACGAGGGACAGCTGTTGGGCCATGCGTGCTTTTGTGAGCAACAGTGGCCAAAAGGCAGCATCTTTGGTCTATGAGTACGACTCGTAGGTAGATCTTGTACACGTGCAACTCTCCGAGTACTCAGCACTTGCGCCAGAAGGGCGCGGCCAGATCAATGGCGTCAGCCATGAGCGAGAGAACGCTCCAACAGCTCGAGTATCTACAGGAGCTCCGGCGTTGCCCATTCGTGCATTCGTGCATTTGTCGAAGCTGTCGCGACAGCAGTTGCAGCCCGATGGAGGGGCTTGAGGGGCTCGAGGGGCTAATCGCGTTGGAGTCCACTGACTTCGTTGGCAACGTCTCGCCCCGATGAGCCACCACATAGCAGACCAAAACGGCGCTGCACGAGGACAAGACGCTCCGAACTCCGAAGGACTCCAAAGGAGAGCATCGGTGGGGAGGACGGGACGGCCGTGGATGGACCACTTTTGTGACGGTTCCGAGTGTCTGGTCGTAGCGAATATCACTGCCAGGTTCGTTCCGCCGCGGCAATAGGCTCCAACGACACGCGACCAGGCTGGCTGTGGCCATGGCCTTTTAATATCCCACACCTTAGTACGGAGTAGCCCGTATGCTTTATGCAATAAGCCTTGTTAGCGCCCCGGTGAGCCTCTTGCAGCGGTGCTTGGGATATCGAGACAACGTCGTCGGGAACCCCTGCCCATAGCCTGTTTCAGGTTAACTTCGAAAGGGGTAAAAGTGCTCTATGGCGCACAGTACAAAACATCGATGCACTGTGCCACACACACCTTCACAGTACTTTGTATGTGCCGTATTGCGTACATTATCAAAGCGGCTCCTATTGTCCTTTTTGAGAGAGTGTCGCACAAAACAATCTGGATACAGGCACACGACCGGGCCATTGGCATGTGCCGAGCACTACGATACGGGTATCTTACATACAAAAACCTCATTTTCGCACAGGTTGTCGTTCTTTGTGCTCCACGTCTCTGCGAGAAAAGGGCGTAATACAAAGTACATGTACTTCGTACTGGACGCCTCTCCACATCAGATGGGGCCAGACGGTATTCGGCCAATCAGCATCGGCACCCCCTGAACTCCCCTTTTCAGCCGAGCCTCAGAGAAGTCAATCGCTCCTGCCTCCTGCAGTTCACGCCTGCATTCGCAGCTCGTTTTGGGCTTCTCTATCCTTTTCTTCGGCCCACTTCGGGAAGGAGCTTCCGTCTCGACGTCGCTGGATTATTTCGTACTCTCAATCTCACGTCTTTCCATCTTCTGGTCTTCTTCCGTCTGCAACCACGCAACATTTGCATCTACTTCGCACGAGTAGACATCGAATACGCCCAAATCTCTCCGTCGCCATCCTCCGTGTCAGCTAGTGCGCTTGCTGCACTGTGCTGGACCCAAACGACATTGCCGCTCTCTGGATCTCTCACGAGGTACCCTGCGTCGCCTGCTCAAAGCCTCTGTCTGAGCGGGCTGCTTCGATCGCTGATCCCGTTTCACCCTGGTCTACCCTCCTTTTGTTGCAATCTCTCCCTGTCACTCTGTTCCTTTTATTACGGCTCCTTCGATTCGACGCCAGTCTGTTGTGCCTTCCATCTCCAATACCCGCTCCTCGACCCACATACCTCGACCCAGCAAACGCAGCTGTGGGCGAGAAAGACCAGCCTAAGACGTTGCGAAGGCTGGTATCCTTCAGAAACACCGCACGCCCCAGAAAAGAAGAAGGACAGAGGAAAAAAAGAAAAGAGAGCACCCAGTGCAACACTCCCCATCCCCCAAGTACGCACCCTTGCGCATTGTGTCCGTGCTTTGTCGCTCTCTCCTCTCCCTGCCACCACTCCAAGCGCCATCCTGACCAGTCCACGTCTTGACAGGGGCGCAGAGCAAGGGCTCGCCTTGGCCTCTTTCGTCTACGAAGTACTCGTACTTCCGCTTTCGAAAGGGAGGCTGGCTCCTCAACTGCTCTCATATCGGGAAACACGGAATTAACAAATCGACAAAGGTACGACGTACTTACAGAGTACGGGTACTCCAAGGCCTCACAGGAGATCCTACCAGACCCTCATCGACCCTCACGGACCGTTATTCTGGAATTGGGGGCATTCAAGGCCTTTTCCAGCCTCCCCCATACGGAGTACGACTCTCTTTCGACGCCCTTCACTTGGACGTTCCTTTATGCCGTCTCCTATTCTTCTATCGATCCACCACCATGACGAGACCTGGGATGATTCGCGCCGGTACGTTTTCCCCAACAGAGCACTGTTCCTGGCCCAGAGTACAGTCATTACGGTGCCGAGGACGAGCAAGGGGACAAGGGAAGCAGAAACATCTCCAAGACCTTGTCGCAACCTTGTTTACCTGGCTCCAGCGATCCTGGTGCCCTGTCCGCCGCCCTTGACTCCCCTTCCTCATCTCTTTCCTGCACTTCCTCCCCCATTTACGAGTACGAGTACTCCTCGTTGCGGTCCTATCCTCTTTTTCTGCTTTCTGGCATTTACCCTCTGTAGCCCTGTGTACCAGAGATCGCCCCTGTGCCTTGTGGCTGGTAACAGGATCGTGGAAACCAGACTGGAAAGGGAGGCCAGTTTGCCGCTGGGCGCATCGTCTTGTTTTCCCATTTCCGTCGCATCTCTCTCGCTAACCGTGTGTTCTCTTTTCGTCTCGTTTCGCACTCGGCACAGACACAATCGACCTTCAAGATCGCGCTGCGCCGTCGGCTAAAGACCATACGCACATACAGACACCGACCGACACAAAAGACGCTCCGCCGTCTTCCATCTCGACACCCTCCGACAGCAATAGCATCCTCCAACTCGCTTCTCACCAAGCCGAAACTCTGCGGGGCGTGGCCGCGAAAACGGCCCAGGACCGGCGGATTTCGTGGACCGGTTCGAATCTGTCCGACCTACACATCTACGGAGTGACCTCGCCGCCGACATTGCCGATACTCTCGACCTGTCACGCAGCCTACAACAGCCCGCCAACGAACCTGGCACGGTGCCCAGCCACATCAATATGACGGGCCACCAACAACAGGATGCGCTCGCCATCACGCAAAATGGCGGAGACGTTGTCGATGAAGACATGGAGGATGTCGACGAGGAGGAGCTGGAGGACGACATGATGGACAAAATCTCCAGTTCGCCCTCAATCGAAGATGGTGCGTACACGCCATGCCCCGACCCGCTCCCCTATCCGTCGGCTTGCGCCGTCGTCACTGCCCCCACCGCTTGCGCTGCGTCTCGCTCTTAGGGTATTGCGGACGACCAGACACAAGCTCGTGACAGCCCGACGGGGCCAGACTGTGGCGAGTTGCAAGGCCACCGCATACGCCCGAGATGCAACATCGCGCACCTCCCACGCCCGTATCCGAGAACACAATCCCTCTTCGAGTGTCAGGGAACGACCAGGCTTCCAAAGCGCCTATTGTGTCTCCGAACGGAGCTGCTTTCCGCCAACACCGTCGTCATCGCAGTAGGTATGATCCGCCAATCGACCGAAACACATCGAAACCGTGGAAATGTCAGCCCGCAAGACCTTGAACACGACAGACATGATGTCGCCCCGCTTTTCAATGTGCCGACAGGGCGAAAGCACGGTTCTTTCACGAAAACCAGCGACCTTTGGGACATTGCCGAAGACCCACTCGACGACCTGATGATACCATACCACGGCGACGGCGACGGTGATGACGGTGATGACGGTGATGACGATGCCAGTGGCGGTGCTGGCGCATCATACACCCATGACTGTGACTTGAAGTTTGTGGTTTCCGGTTGGGGACGTGAGTGCTTACACAACATAGAGGATATTGATTTCGAATTCGTCTACGCCCTCCATACTTTCATGGCCACGGTCGAAGGCCAGGCAAATGCGACAAAGGGAGACACCATGGTTCTGCTTGACGACAGCAACAGCTACTGGTGGCTCGTTCGGGTGGTCAAGGACAGCAGCATTGGTGAGTTGTGTACTGGCTAGCTTCCTGTCTGTGCTGCTTTGCACGGCGGCAACGAGCTGTATGGCAGCTAACTCACTTCGCAGGCTACCTTCCTGCCGAGCATATCGAAACACCGACCGAGCGGTTAGCACGACTGAACAAGCACAGAAACATTGACGTAAGTGCGGAGAGACAGTTCGACTTTAGCCGTCACCAGCTGTCACAGTTCGGGAAAAAGTACTAACAGTGACATGTAGCTGTCCGCAACCATGCTCGGTGACCAAGCCGAAAAGACAAAGAACCCCCTAAAATCGGCAATGCGCAGGCGGAAAGCCAAGACGGTCGCGTTTGCACCCCCGACTATGTTGACTACTCTGACATCGACTACTCGACGGACGAGGAAGACCTGGAAGCCGAATACTTTGCCCAGCAACAGCAGACGCAGCAGCAGCAAGATCCACAGGAGGAGCACAAAGACGCGGCCCATCCGACGCACCACACCAGGACCAGCAGGCAGGGGATATGGCTGGCAAGGACCCGCCGACGAAGAGGACGAGACAGCCAAGGTCAAGCCCTTGAAGCCGCGTGCACCGAGTGAAAACGGCCAGGCCACTGCAGACGCCAAGGCAGACGATGCCAACGACGACGGCAGCGGCAAGGGCGGTTTGACGAGGACCAGCGAAGAAATCTTTGTCGTGTCCAAGTCCGAGACACCCGGACCGAAGAAGACCAAAGACGGCACGGTTCGCGACTCGTTTTTCAAGGACGATACGGTGGAGACTAAGAAAATCACCCTGACGCCCAACCTTTTGAGAGACGACAGCGCACCACGGACATCCTCGGAAGCAAAGGATGCCAAGCAGCGCCGAGCCTTGACCGCCCCGACAAGGACATTAACAGCCTCCTCGTCAAGGACGACAAGAAGAAGAAGGACAAGAAGGAGAAGGACAAGAAGCAGGGTGGCTTCCGCAGCCTCTTTTCGCGAAAAGAGAAGAAGCGGGGCGAGAACGAAGACGACGACTCGTTCGGCAAGCGGTCCACGGACATTGGCAGCGAAGGTGCCGAGCGAGACTTGGACGAGATGGACGAGGAGCCCGCACACGAAAAGGCTTCGTCTGCCTCGACCACGGCCGCGCCGCAACAAGCACAGCAAGCACCGCAGAGACAGCCGAGCAAGCTCCAGAAGCAACAGCCGCCGGCCCTGGGGCGAATTGCGGAAGTCTCGCCAACAAGAAAGCCGTCCGACGCCAGCACAACGCAAAAGGGCACTGGTAAGGAAACGCTAGATATCTCCTACTACAAGGACACGGACAAGGCGGATACTGTCCCGAAGCGAAGCCTTGATATACTAACAGTACACGTAGCCACAGTGCGCATGGTCGACCCGGACGCTGCACAGAACAGCGGCAGCCAAGAGGGCTCGCCCCAGGCGTCGGCGCCCTTGGGCTCTGCCCACAAGGCAGATCCGACATCGTCTGCTGGTAACACGTCGGGTGCGGAAGCGGTGCAGCCACAACTGGTCACAAAGGCTCCAGCACGGGCGGTTCTAGACGAGTTTGAGTCGGATGAAGAGGCTGGTGTTTCGGAACCGCAGCACCCGGCACCCGTGCCTGACGAGGAGCAGAAGCTGCCACACGCAGAACAGCGCCAGCAGCAGCTGTCAGGGTCGCCGGTCCAGGTATCGCCGGTCCACTCCAACAGCACGCCTGCGCTCATGGTCGATACCTCGAGCCAGGAAGGGGAAGAGGAGGATCGGTCGTCGCCCATCTCGTCGCCATCGCCGGAACTGGTGGGCTCCGAGGGCCGGTCGGGCAGCCATCACCACGCACAGGACTCGATCACGACGTCGACGTCGGCAACGACGAGCAACACTGCGACGTGGAACGACGCCAGCCTGCGGGCCTTTTTCGACTCGGGCACCGACGTCCGCGACCTGTTGGTGGTGGTGTACGACAAGACCGACGTTGTGCCCGTGGGGCCGGACCACCCCATGGCCAGTACGCTCTTCAAGGAGCAGAATGCCAAGCTGGCCGAGATTACGACTGTGAGTCTTGTCCCCCGTTCCCCTCGACTGCCCTCTTCCATACTTGGCACGGATCCTGACCCTCTGAACAGCAACTGGACAATATGCTTGGCGACTGGCTGGCACGGAAGCAGAGACTACGGGCGCCTTGTAGTGTGTCTCGCTCTCTGCTCCCGCCTGTCCTCCCACCATCCTGAAACCACCATTTGCCTCCTCGCCTTGTACCTTGATGCTGCATCATGCCATTTTATTCGGCCCATTGTTACGTGTATGACTATTCCCCACCTCACATTGTTGCGGAGTTCACTCGCTTTGGCTACAGACGCCGGTTCATTTCACTCTCGTTTTCGCTACCTTCGCTTCGTCTGTTTCTCTTGTTCGTCACCTGTCCTTTTCACGAGAGCGTGATTGTTTTTCCTGGGTGGATGTGTTTTTCTATTTTTGACCATGTACTATGTTGTCGCCCTCGCAGTCTGGCGGTATGCATATCTGCATAACGACCTGCTTGCCTTTGGCTGTTTCTTCTCTCCTCTTCGTCTAGAGCCACGCTCGCTTCTTTCTCCTTTGTCTTTCCATTGTCACATCTGTACCAAGCCTTTAGGGACCTTTTGCTGGCGTCTGTGCTGTGCAGTTTTGTTTTCCGCCTGCTTAAACCGATAGAGAGAATATGAATGTCTACAGAATGTCTCCAACGCAGAGCTTCCATGCACCCTCCTCAGTCACACATGCGCAGTCGCACGATGCAAGTACAGCTGGCACGCCAATAGGACGATTTAGGGCCAACGCCAAACAGGCTACAGGCTGGAAAGCTCGCTGCTCGCCAACCGTTCCAACGACACACAGGACCAGGTTGGACCGTCCGACCAGCGTCAGGACACACATGTACGCGGTCCCTGGGCCGTCCTTTTGCCGTGAATCGGTCCTCTCGCGCTTTGCAAAGAACACCTGCATCGATCGACTCTGCAAGATGACATGGCTGATGGCTACACAGTCACACAGGGTCCTGATGGCCCTGTCCATCTGCAACCGGCCTTCCAAAGGACAACGACGGATGTGCAAGGTGGACGGGGACGCAAAGCCGCAGCGAGGTTGTGCAACCGACGACGGGCTGTCGTGTGCTGCCCTGGAGTTCTACAGTGCGTCACCCTACCCGTTTGATGCGTCACGGCAACCCTTACGATCGACTGTCAAGAATCACAACCGTCGTCGGACAGAGCGGCGCAAGAACCGAGGCCGCACAAGCTCCTCTGGCGAGAGCCGTTGTTGCCACCACAGGTCCTGGCCCGGCGTGTGTCCTGTTGAGTCGTACACCATTGCCGTCCTGCTGCTGCGCTCAACATTGTCGGCGCACCACAGTCCCTCGGCCCTTGGTTGCCAGACATAAATAGGAATAGGCAGACCGATCTGCCGGTCGGGCTTGACGGTCCATCGCCAGACCCTTCTCCCAAGGCCATTCATTGCCCACTCTTGCCTCCTGTTCCAAGCCAGATGAGCCGCATCTGGCCCTCACAGTTGCTGCCGCCGCCGCCCCGCTCGTTTGAAGCGCCTCTCCTCTTTGGCCTGCCGCCGCGGCCGTGCACCCCGTCCACCTGGATCGACAATGAGACTTTTTGTGCCTCTCGGCATGGCGGCCGGCTCTCTCGGCACCGTCGCTGCCATGGCCGTCCCTCTCCCTCTGTCCCCTCGGCCGCCGGCCCGGGACGCGTTTCGTCCGCCGACACGTGTCCATGCCATGGTCGGGGCCGAACGCCCCATCTTTTGCGCATCGACAACACCAAACGGGCCGAAGCCAACGAGGCCATTGTTGTGCCGGATACGTTGCCGCGCCAGCGCGTTGGGCACCTTGGTGGCTCTGACCGGAAAGAGGACAGGAGCGTCTCGTCGGCCGCGCCACCGAGGGCGTCCTCCGTGTCGTCGTGGTCTCGACCGTGACCAGCACCAAGCTCCAGACGGTCACGGTAACGGGCACCATTACGCCGACCGCGCCCACGCCCTCCACCACCCCGGCGCCGTCGAGCTTCTCCGCCTTGTCGTGCGATCTGCGCTACTGCGATGCCGGCACCTCGTACTGCGAGTACTGGGCGGCTACTCGTCCTTTGACGTGAGCCAGGGCCGGCCCATCCCGGGCGAGACGCGGTCGTCGATTGGGGTCTGCAGCTCGCGCGCCTCGCCGGGGCCGGTGGACTCGACCACCACGAGTTCCAGCTCCCGAAGCTCGCCCACAAGCTCGCCCACAAGCCGCCGCAGCAGCAGCAGCAGTAGCAGCTCGACAGCCCTCAGCAGCAACGACCCCCTCGACAGCGTCACCTGCACGTGGGCCATCCGGTCGACGGCGCGTCTGCGTTTGTAAGCTGGTCAGTCGTTGGGCCGCGATACACAAGGACTGGACGGCCGCTCGAGGAGAGAAGGAACAGAAAGGAGCAGTGGAAGCCAAGCCCGGCACAGGCAGGAGTAAAACATTGTGTGCCTCGTCGCAGAGGAAAAGAAGTTGACGGAGCCGAAGACGAGAGAGGCCAAGAGAATAAGTACAATGTATTTACCAATGCACACCAACACATCATCGTACCCGTCCCTAAAAGTCTAGCCCACAAAATGCTGCCCCATCACCGCCGCGTCCACCGCTAGGCTGCCGAACCGCCCACGATCGTGGGTGATGGGCCCGACTCGACGTAGACGCCCGGAAAGTAAACGTCCTCGTCGGCGTCGTCATAGCCCGAGCGCGGCAGCTCCAGCGCCCAGATGCCAGTCGGCGCCGTTGATCGAGGCCGACTAAAGCGGCTCTCAAAGAAGATAATTGGTGCTCGCGCTGGACGCTCGGCACGTTGGTGTCTGTGCGCATCATGGAAACGTGGTAGAACACATGGCCGCTGGCAACGGCGGCGTGGGGATGCGAGTCAGCCCCGTGCGGCGCATCGTCTGTCCGTTCCAAAAGGACGTCGCGTCGAGGCTCGTGTAGTCCGGAGACAGCGCACTGTACGTGTCAACGGCCGCCGGTCCGTGGGTGTACCGGAAGGGCCCGACCTGGTTGGACCACGACCAGGCGTTGAAGTGTGCAGCCGACGACAGGTCGTCGAAGCGGCCGTCCCAGAGCACGGCCGCCGCGCAGACGGGCTGGAGCAGCAGCAGGCTGGCAGAGAGCCTCGACGGACGATGGGTGGAACGAGCAGAGATTTGGATAAGAAAGGTGGTTCGAGGGAGACCTGCCTTGACAGTCATCCATGGTCGACATCGACACAAGTGCCTGGGAGACACTGGCGGTGGGACAGAAGGGGGAGGGTGGATGAAATGGGGAGCCAGAATACAAATGTCAAGTCTGGTGGACAGAGGACGAGAATGCACAGATGAGAATGCACAAACAGTATGCCAAATAAGAGTACACCAGTAGAACCGATCAATAGAAAATGGTCGTGTTGACAAAACGAATACCCATACGATAACAACGCCAATAGCAATAAAAGCAGCGACCAAGACGCCCCACGCCAAAAAAAACGAACAAGATGGCATCCCTGCACACCTAATACTCCAGACCACCGCCGAAGCTCGAGTTGCGGGCGACCGTGGCGCGGTCCTGGCTGGCCCTCGACAGCTGCTCGCTGCTCATGCGCCGTTGGAGGGGGCCGCCGTCGTCGCTGCCTGCGCCGTCGCTGTCAATGGTGTGGTCGTCGACGGCCCTATAGTAGGGCCCGTCCGCGCCGAGATCGCCGCGACGCCGGCATCGACGTCCGGCTGGTCCTGAATCTTGTGCACGTAGTAGGCCGCCAGCAGCACCGTAACGCCGCCGAGGGCCATGACGACGGCAATGCTGTGGTCGCCCGGCGTGCCGCGGGGCTTCTGTAAGAACTTGAAGATGATGCTGGAGCCGACCGTGGCGACAATCTGGGGTGCGGCAATGGCCATGTTGTGGATGCCAGGATGACGCCGGCCTGGTCGACCTCTTCGTCGTCGTCGTCGTCGTCGTCGCCATTCTCGGCGTCATCAGCACCGGCAGCGTCGCCGCCGCTTCCGTCTTCGCCCCGGGCCAGACGCGCCTGCTTGCGCGCCCGGATCTGGGCGTCGCGGTTGCTGATCTCGGCGCTGATAATGGCCCACGGCGCCCAGAGCGTGAGGGCCCAGGTGATGCCGACGAGGCCAATGAGGAACGTGGCGGCGGCGACAGAGCGCACCAGCACCGTGCAGAACATGCTGCCGGAAAAGAGGAGCAGCGACAGCATCCAGGCGCGCCGCAGGGTGAGCCGGGGATGACGAGGTAGTCGAGCCACGACTTGGTCTTTTTTCCGCCGCCGTGCGCGCCGCCGCCGCACCGCCGGCCGCACCGCCGTCCACCACAGACAGCTGCTGCGGGCGGCCCGGCTGCGGGCCCGGCTGCGGGCCCTGTTTGTGCTGGCCGGCGCTTCGGCTGTCGTAGGTGGGTGCGATGAAAAAGGGCAAGAACACATTGGTACACAGGCTCGTGATGGAGTAGATGAGCAGGGCAAAGGTGCCGACGCGCGTCGCCTGCTCGTACAGCTGGTCCAGCTCCTTGGGGGTCATGTGCGGGTTGGCCTCGAGGAACGGCTCCACGTAGATCTCGCCAATGTACGACGACGTGTAGAAGAGCATGGGGAAGAAGCCCACCCAGGCGCAGAACTGCACCTCGCAGACCCTGTAGATCTGCGGCGGCAGGCGGCGAATGGACGTGAAGATGAGCTTGAAAAAGGGCACGACGCCTGGCTGGCTGGTCGGCGGCGGGCCTCGAGGCGCGGATCGCGCTCTCGCACGACGACGCACGTGAGGATCACCGTGGCGCTCAGCGCGATGCAGGCAATGGCGCAGAGGTCCTTGAACTGGTGTCGCCGAGCCACCACAGGAAGCTGGGCAGGTTCAGGTAGCCGGCCACGTAGCCGATGATGTTGCCAATGCCCGTCATGCGGCTGGCCATGGCGTTGGCCGACTCCTGCTGGTGGCGGGCGCGCAGTCCACGATAAAGGCGCGGATGGCCGCCTGCACCGTGTTGATGGCAAAGTCCAAGAGGTACACCCAGAGCACGGCGGCCACGACAATGGCCACGCGCACGCCTCGGACGCCGGGTCGACGCCAAAGAGAGCGTGCAGCGGCACCGCCACCATCTCCTTGACCCACGCGAGACACAGCAGCGAGACCATGGTGGCGGCGGCGCCGCCCAGCATAAACGGCTTGCGCTTGCCCCACGACACGCGGCAGTTGTCGCTCAGCATGCCCACGTACGGCTGCACGAGCGTGCCCGACAGCGGGCCGGCGATCCACACCAGCGCCATCAGCGACTTGCTGAGCCCCAGGGACAGCAGGTACGGCGAGCCGTTGGACAGCTCGACCGACCACGCAATCTGCAGGCCGGCCAGGCTGACGGTGAGCAGCGTCATGTACCAGACCGACTTGGTGCGCTGCCACTCGTCCTCGCCGTGGTGCTGGGCGCCGCTGTGGGGACCGCGGCCGTCCTCCATGTCGACGTCTGCGTCCACCGCATCGGGCGACAGGAGCGGCGAGTGTTCGTTGCCAGCATCGTCGGCGGCTGTCCCAGGGCGGTCTGTGCCGTGCTGCTGTTGCCGACTGTCGGTGCTGCCGGCCGCCTGCATCGGCTCGGGTCGGGGGAGCCGACGAAGGACGACGGCATAAGACGAGGGAGGTGAGAGGAGGCGCGCAAAGGTCCGAGGACATGCACGCGGATGGAGAATGGACAGGAGAGCAGAGAAGCGGCTACAGGCTGTGTCGGTGGTTGAGAGATGAGGGATGAGACGAGACGACAACGACAGACGTATCGAGTAGGATGTGAATGGCAGGTTGGCAAAGTCGAGGGTGCGAGAACCAACAATCGGGCGCAAAGGGCGCAGGCGCAGGTGTCGTTGACACGGTCGATGGATGCTGGGCTCGTCGTGAGTCGTGTCGACGGTCAGGCTGGCGGTCGCTTGTTTTGTTTAGCCACGAGGCCTCTGCTGAATGGCCGCAAAGGAGGGGCGGCAGCAGGGCGATGTCTTACTCGTAGAGGAAGGCGCTCGACTGACGGTGACGGTTAGGGCAGGAGCTCCTCGCAGTGGAGGCCAAGGCGGCTCCACAGTAGAGCACAGTCTACACACTGTCAAGACGAGCGGATAGCACACAAACTCGCACGGTCTGTATCCTGCGCTCCACTGTTGGCCTGTGGCCACTACAAAGTACTCGTAGACTCGATATCGTACTCGTAGACTCAGACTTGTTAGACTCGTAGACTCGTAAACTCGCATGGGAGTCACTGAGACGGCATCTCTGCGTCCTGGTCGAGCCGAGGTCCTCGTTGTCTGCCACGGTATACGGATGGAGCAATTCGTAGTCTGTTATATCGAGAGGCTCTAGAATACGTCTGTACACGTCCGTCTCAAACAGCCCATGCCAAGGCGTCGGAATAAGCCGTGTTTGCAAGATACTTTATCGAAACATACTTATACGATACGAGCCTCGGGGTGGTGCAGTGGAAAAGCAGCAGAAGCGGAAGAAGACGAAATGCAAGGTGTGAATCGGTGTGCGCCATGGCCTCCCAGCGCCCATTATTCGTCCGCTACGATCTGTCGACTTCCGCGCGCGCCTCCTCCACGTTTCTCTGTTCTTTCTTCGCCCACTCAATCTGGCTCTTGGCGTACGCAATCTGTCGTCTGGTTAGCATTCGTCTCTGTCTCTGTCTCTGCGGCAGGGCAGCCATCCAAACCTGGGCGGAGCTTGAGCTTACCATGTACCGCTTCAGGTCGTCCTCCTTTTCCTTTCTGGAACCGCTTCAGGTCGCGCAGCACGTTGGCGCTCGCGTCCTTGACGTCCTGGGCCGAGGCCACCTGGGCCTGCTCCAGCTGCGCAATCGACTCGCGCGTCTTGGTGATGGTGTCGCGGCGGGTCCGCTCCGGATCGACATCCACCACGCCCTGCACCGCGTGCCGGATCGGCCCAAAGATCTTGTTCGTGATGGAGTTGCCGCTGGCCGCCTTCTTGTGGCCGGGGTTCGCCGGGCCGCGCTCGGGCGGCCCGTTCTTGGCAGAGGGCACGGACGAGTAGTCGCCGTGCGTCGGCGGAAAGTCCGAGTCGATCGAGGCCGTGTCTTCTTGGCTGCCGTCTCTGCGGTGGTGCGGCCCGGCGGCGTCCCTCGAGCTCGTCGACCGGCGGGGCGGCTGGATCTGCTGGCTGCCGCTCAGGTACTGGTCGATGCGGCGCGCCTCGGCTTCGCTGCGCTCCAGCTGGTCCAGGAGCGCCCGCTTCTTGTTGAGGTCGTCGTTGGTCATCTCCTGCTGCACCCTCTTGAGAATGCGGTAGCGCAACACGCTGCGCACGACGCCGGCAAACTGCGCGTTCTCGCGCATCGGCTCGGCAAAGCTGGCGCCCAGCGAGCTGGAGAGCTCCTCCGTGGCAATGTACGAAGAGTCCACCGCCTGGCCGACGCGCTCAATGGCGGCCCCCAGCGACGGCGATGTCTCCGATAGCGCAAAGGCGTTGTAGCGAGCGCCGAGCTCGCACTGGTCGGACGCCAGCGACGAAAGATGGCTCAGCGTGCGCCGGTTCACCTTCTCCATCGGGCCCGTGAGCAGCTGCTCCAGCTCCTTGATCGACGTCTCAAAGGACGTAAAGTACGGGTCGAGCTCCTGTTCGCTGAGCTGGTTGGACTCGGGAGGGAAGCGGGCGACGGAGCCGTCCACGGCCGGCGTGTGCGGAGTCCCGGACGACACCTTGAGCTTCGCCGACGTTGCGGGGATGGGCAAGAAGTTGTGTGCCGGGTGGGGTTCGCCGTGTTGAGAGGAGGGGCCTTGAGGATCGACTTGGGGATCGACGCAATGGGGTGCGAGTGAAGGATCTCGTTCCAGCTAGCGTTGGGGTCGAGGAACCGCCACCACACACCGTCTGTCCGGATCTGCTCCATGCGCCGGCACCGGTTGAGGAAGACGGCCAGCATCCGTTTGCGCAAGTCAATAATCTGCTGATCCTGCTTCGCGTTGGTCGGGTTCGCGGCATAGTCGGCCATCGTGTGCTTCTCGGGTATTGGGGGATGATGAGGGTCGGGTGCAACCGTGTCAGCGCATCGCGCAGCGTGGCAAACTCAGAGTACCGCCGCCGAACCTCGAGGTCCTGGTGAGGGGAGGGTCCAGGTTAGCGTCCAGCCCCATCGTCGCAACATCGTCGCAACATCGCCACCACAACGCATGGCGGTCTGCTGCATGCAGCCAACTTACCCCTGTCCGGATCGTGTACACAATGTAGCGCCGCTGTTCTCTACGCTCTTTCCCGCATCCGTAATGTATATGGGCGTTTCTGGGTTCTCGTAGAGAAGCTGCTCGATCCGGCTGTCGTAGCCTCCAGGCTTCCGCCGCGGCTGGAGCTCGCCGTGTGACACAGCAGCCGCTTCGGCCTCGTCGTCGTCGTCGTCGTCGTCGTCGCTGTCAACGTCGCTTGTGGGCTTGACGTAGTCGGGGACGTCCTGCGCCTCGTCAGAGGTGACGGAGGCGGCATCCAAGTTGGGGCCTGGAAGCGAGCCTAGGTTAGCATGTACCAGGGGTGAGACATTGGGCAGGGCACCGTGACAAGGAAGACGCACGAGAGTCGGGGGATGCCGGCGTGGCCGACGAGCCATACGAGTCCCGGCGTTCAAAGCTACTGCCGTACGGGTTGTTGTCCTCGTCGTTCCACATGATGGGCAACGAGTCGTTACACGAGACGAGACCAGTGTAGGGAGGACCGGATGCGCGGTACCGTGCTCTCGAAAAGCTTCAGACCGTCGACAAGGGGTTCCGGGGGAGATCGTTGTCGAGCGCCACGTCCACCGGGGCCTCGGGCGGAGAAGCTGGTGAGAATGTTTTGATGGCACAGCTGGATGGTGGCGGGGAGAGAGGTGAGGAGGGGTTGCCACGAGAGATGGATAGCTCGGAAGCGGGCTTTGGACGGAGGAGAGGGGCAAGTCGACAAGATGCCGTCAAAGACGATTGCAAGAATACCGCGCAATCTGCAGTCGATGGCAAAAAGAAAACACGGAGCGAGACAGAAGCGTGGAAGAGTTGCGACGGCAAGCGATGTCCAGCGAGATGGTGCCCTGACTGAGATGGACGTTTGAAAGCAGTAGGATCCGGGCCCAGTGGATCCCACCTTCACCCCCCAGCCTCTTGACTTGTCTCGCACCTTTCAGATATGACGACGACCACTGGCACGGTGGGTCCACTTTTCTTCCAACAGCAGGCACCCGCCAAAACACCACCACGTCAGGCCCCGTTACGCTTCGAGGAGTAACACCAGCTCTCCTGACTCAGTAGTCACAGTATCGTTTGGCGGCATGTCGTACATTTTATACTTGCACTGGCCCGCGCTACACTGATTGTCATGCAAGTACTGAGTACACTTTGCTGTCTCCATCGCCTAGTCAGTAGTCACCCGGAACGGGACTGCATCGGTTTGTAGCCTTCGCGGCGATGAATCCGCCCCGTACCCTCTTCAGCCTCGCTCCCCCGAAAGCTCCCGAGTCGCGGAATCGCCAAAACGCAGTGCTTCCACTGCTCCCATCATGAAGAGTCCCGTCGTTGTGTTCTCCTCCGGAGCGTTCCAGCACCGGTCTCTTCCTCTGTCGGCCCCTACTCTCCCCGCCCGCCCTGTCGTGGAGACGCGTGTCTCTCTTGTACAATCTGTCATGGTTCGTTGTTACTTGGCGTCCCGAGAGCATGGAGCTGGGAAAGCGATTGTCCTTACCGGCCTGCACCTCGGTCTTCTTTCCCGGGACACCCGCCACGCCGCTCTCTGGACCCGTGCTCATGCCGAGGATGCGCCTCGTCTTGGGCGTGCTCCCTCCGCTGTCGTGCCTCAGCCCCCGCTATGACGCCCAAAGCGCCGAGAGCAATGGGTAACAGCGGGGCGAGGAATCTCAGCCGGGACGGCTTCTTGTCCTCGACCGGGCGAGCGTGACGGGACCTGGTTGACAAGTTAGAAACTGCCGAGGTCTGTATGCCTAGAAGTGTGCCCTACGAGCTTACCGGTGACTGCTTGAGCTGCGACCCCGGCGCTGGCTGCGCATGCGAGTCCGGCTGCGACTGCGGCTGGATTGCCGACGCACTGGACGCACTCGCCGCACAGTGACATCTTTGACATTATGCACATATCTTCCTTGTGGGCGGCGCTGGCAAGTGTCCGTTGGCCGCCGCCAAGGGTCGCCTTGGCATGAGTGGCAGTCCTCTCTTGCCTAGTTGTCGCATTGCGACTGTCTCTCCTATCTCCACGCTTCTGGCCTTGTTTTCTCGCACGTTTGCGCTCGACCGAAGTCTCGGATGGTAATGTAATCTCAGACGAGGACGACAGCTTTGAAAAGCGGCCGGACGAGCCACGATCCGACAAAGGGTCCGAAAGCGTTCGTGCACGTCCCAGCGGCGTTTTTTGATGTGTTCGGGACAGCATCGACTGCTGTGCCGTACTGTCACTTGTGTAGAGAGTGGTCGGTGAGTCCGGCTGGCCTCGAAATGCAGGGGCGGCCGTTTGCTTATCATTCACCTGGAATCCAGGAAGAGCGACCGGTGGGCCATAGCTGGCCATCTGTGGCGCCCGGTTTCCCAGATGGAGCCCGGGAGGCCTCGGGAACGTCTGGGCTACGCTGGGAAAGCTGCCCGGTAGCGGAGGCCCATGCAGCGGAGGAGGTGGAGGAGGGATTATTGGCATGCATTGTGATGCCGTATAATAGACCGGTTGTGGCGGCGGCTGGTACGGTATGCCGGGCGGAAATGGTTGGCCGGGGGGAACGACTGACTTGGAACAAAAGGCATATGCGGGACACCTAGTGGTGTTGGAAGAACGGGGGGCTGCTGCACAGGCTGTTGCTCAAATGGCTGGATTCTCGGCTCTCCAGGATCCTGGCCAACTGGTTCTCCGGCCGCTTGCCCATCTGCCTGTGCCCGCTGTGCCGGTTTCTGGTCTTGCGGCTCCGGGGTTTCTGAGCCGGCTCCTCTGGTGTCTTTTGAGGTGACCGTTCCTCACAGGAGCCTCCGGAGCAACGGCAGGAGCGAGAAACGGGTTGCCCAGTTGAGGGGCATGGAAGTTCAGTACAACAGTCGGCAACTGGATCGTTGGGCCAGGAACTGACGCGCTCCCTGCCGCCGGCGCTGGTGGAAACTTCAGTGGGGACTGAACAGGGCTCTTTTCTTTTTGCGGCGGCGATGATGGTGCTGGCGCTGGCTCTGGTGGCGGAGGCGGCGGTACAGTTGGCTCCGCTGGTGGAGGAGCTGGGGCTTCCTTGGTCTTCTCCTTTTGCACGGAGCTTGCGGCTGTGGCTCTTTGGGTGGCGGCTGCACTGGCGGCGGAGGCGGCGGCGGCGGCGGAGGAGAAGGAGGAGGAGGAGGAGGAGGATGCTGTGGTTCCGTGTCGCTGTAGTCCGACATCGATCTGTTGTCCCTTATCGGCCTCATCACAGCGTACCAAAACACCATGAACAGGACGAGTGGGACGATGATTGACATGAATATGATACCGGCCTGCATGGCGCTGGTGTAGCAGTTCCAGCCGTGGCAATCTCCGTCGTTGGGATCTTTATATCGCTTGACGGCCAGTCTGCTTGCTTCCAAGGGTAGCCGAGCGCTGATGTCCTGGCCGAGGCACCGCCACTCCAGTGTGGAAGTGGCGCCATGCTGCCTCGCCTTGAAGTTGGTTCTCAAATGGACAGTCTTGGTGGTTTGAGGTGTCTGATCACATTGCCTCTTTGTAGTGGTGAAGCAGAAGAGTGTCAGTCTCGGCGTGGCAGAGGGACAATCCAGAGAAAAGGGGCAAAGATCCCAGGCTTTTTGAAAGTGTTACGCCACATTTTGCTTTTTTGCTGAGCTCATTGTAGTTTGGAAAGGAAGGAGCGATTGTTGACGGGAAGGGAAGGGGCGACCGGTATCGGGGGTACGTGATGTTCGAAGAAGGGAGTTTCATTGTGATATCTCATATTTTTCTGCAAGGAACTGCACGTTGTTCAATATACAAACAAGTCAACAATACACAGGGAATGAATTCAAGGAAAGGAGATGGTACAGACGACACCATCATGAGACGTGCCCATTTCGGCCGGTTGTTTACTGCGGCATCTGAGTCTCGGTGATAGTTCAGGGCCTTGGATGTGATGTTGGAGCTGCATCTCACCACCACTGGCCGTAGCATACTGAGAACAACAAACATGAGAGCATACTCGGAGTCTCTTGGAACGAATAAAGGGGCTCAGCAAAATACGGACAATGGAGCAAGAGTCGTGGAATACTTCTGGTTCTTGTCGCCTCGTGTGAAAGTTGTGTCACGTGACCCAAATCGAGGATGCGCCGTTGTGGGCTATGGAAAACGTACAACTAACCTTTGACCCCCGAATTATTTTCTGTATTGACAGCTCAACCCCAGGCATCACCACGACCGCTGCCATTCACTGCGATCACGCAACACGAGGAGGCACGACCATGCAGCACTGCTAAGCGTCAACACACTGCGTCTCGACACTGCCCTACGATCAGCAGAAAGCTCATTTGGCCGCCCTTGCGGCTTTCCGGAGCTACGGCAGCCTTCCGTCGCGTCTTCCTCGAGACGATCACGACCGACCGCGCAGCGCCGACGCGCCGCGACAATACCATCCTCCTCCATCTCCCTGACAACTATTAGTCACTCTCCTAGCAAACAATCCCAACGCAAGCATGTCGTCCGCTCTCCGCAACGGCCACCATGGCGGCGCAAATGGTGGCTTTGCGCACCCCGAGAGCAAGCGGTTCACTGACGTGCCCGTTGCCATCGATGTGCCGACGCAAGACGAGGACGAGGCCGTCGAGATTGGCCTTGAGAACCTGGTCGACGACCTACTGATCTTTGTGACCTGTTTGAGAACGAGAACGCGGCGCGCACATACTGGATGACGGTGTCGCTGGCCTACGCCAAGCAGGGCAAGATTGAGAATGCGATTGAGATGCTCATCCGCGGTGGCAACGCCATGCAGAACAGCAACCCCAAGGAGAAGCTGAGCATCGTCGCGTGCCTGTGCTGGATGTACCTGTGGAAGAGCCGGCTGGCACCGCGCGTGGCCCCCGAGGGCGCGCTGGTGTCGGAGGCCAAGACCAAGGAGTACTACCTGCAGCTGGCAACGTCGACCCTGAACGAGGCCTCGCGCATCAACCCTGCATACCCTCCTCTGTTCCTGGCCCGCGGCGTCCTGCTCCTGCTTCGCGCCTCCCTGCAGCTGCCTACGGCCTCGGGCGGCGGCGGCGCTGGTCCTGTCGCTGGCGAGAAGCTGGAGCTGCTGCAGGCGGCCACCAAGTCCTTTGACGACGCACTGCGCGTGTCCCAGGGCAAGAACATGCTGGCTCTGATGGGCCGGTCTCGCGCCTACTACTCGCTCGGCAAGGTCTCCCAGGCGCTCTCGGGCTACCAGGAGGTGCTCAGCAAGGCGCCCGAGCTGGTGGACCCAGACCCGCGTATCGGTATCGGCTGCTGCTTCTGGCAGCTTGGCTACAAGGAGGACGCCAAGGCGGCGTGGGAGCGGTCGCTCGAGATCACGCCCGACTCCAAGGTGGCCAACATCCTGCTGGGTCTCTACTACCTGGACAGCAGCGGGCAGGTGGCGACGAACAGTCCCGAGTTCCTGCGTCTCTACAAGAAGGGCATGACGGAATACACCCAAAAGGCTTTTAAGCTGGACAAGAACATGCCACTCACGTGCGCCACCTTTGCCGGCTACTTTTTGTCGCGCAAGGCCTTTGCCCACGTCGACTCGCTGGCGCACAAGGCCATCCAGAGCACCGACATCAACGCCGTTGCCTCTGACGGCTGGTACCTGCTTGCCCGCAAGGCCCACATGGAAGGTGACGTCGAGCGGGCCGCCGACTACTACCGTCGGTCGGACGATGCTCGTGGCGGAACGGACCGTGGCTACCTGCCGGCCAAGTTTGGCGCCGCACAGCTGTCTGTTGCCAAGTCGGACCTGGGCGAGGCCAAGCTGCGGCTCGAGAAGATGATCCAGCAGTCCAAGAGTCTCGAGGCAATGGCCCTGCTCGGCACACTGTATGCCGAGGAGGTGTTTGCCAACGACCGTGCCGCAGTCAAGGAGGACAGGGACGTCGAGAAGAAGAAGGCCGTCCAGCTTCTGGAGAGCGTGCGGACAGCATGGAAGGACCCCAAGAAGCACCTGTCGCCGGACTCTGCCGTTCTGCTCAACCTTGCGTGGCTGTACGAGGCCGACCACCCGGACAGAGCCTGCAGTGCCTGCAGCAGGTGGAGCAGCTGGAGCTGGACCAGATTGCGGAGGCGGCCGAGCCGGCGGCGGAGGGCGTCGACGAGGCGACACACCGGGAATCTCTGCGCAAGTTCCTGCCGCCGCAGCTCCTGAACAACATGGGCTGCTTCTACTTCCAGTCGGACAAGCAGGAGCTCGCCAGCAGCATGTTTGAGCTGGCCCTGGACGCCTGCGTCAAGATGCAGAACAAGGAGGGCGAAGAGACGGACGCGGACGCGCTGGTCACGACCATTAGCTACAACCTGGGCCGCAGCTACGAAGCACGGGCACTGGTGGACAAGGCGGTGGAGGCGTACGAGGGCCTGTTGAAGCGCCACGAGGGCTACACGGACGCCCGCCTGCGCCTGGCGTACGTGAAGCTGCGGAAGCAGCCCAACGACGCGGGCCCGGATGCGGTGGCCAAGCTCTACCAGGAGAACGCGAGCGACCTGGAGGTGCGTGCGCTGTACGGCTGGTACCTGGGCAAGGCCTATGCCAAGAAGCGGCCGGCCAACATCAACGAGGACCACGAGCTGCGCCACTACAAGCACACGCTGCAAAACTACGACAAGCACGACCGCTATGCACTGGTGGGCATGGGCAACCTGTACCTGGCGTCAGCGCGCGAGATGCGCCGCGAGACGGACGCGGAGAAGCAGAAGCGCAGCGCGACGTACAGCCGCGCGGTCGAGTTCTTTGACAAGGCTCTGCAGCTGGACCCCAAGAACGCGTATGCAGCGCAGGGCATTGCCATTGCGCTTGTGGAGGACAAGAAGGACTTCCGCAGCGCGCTGCCCATCTTCCTCAGCGTGCGCGACACGGTCCGCGACGCGCACGTCTACGTGAACCTCGGCCACATCCACGCCGAGCTGCGCCAGTTTAGCAAGGCCATCGAGAACTACGAGGCCGCTCTGGCCAAGGAGGGCAAGGGCAACGACCCGACCATCCTGGCATGCCTTGGCCGTGTGTGGCTGCAGAAGGCGAAGATGGACAAGGATCTGGAGGCGTTTAAGATGTGCCTCGAATGCGCCCAAAAGGTGAGCCGACCTTTGCGATTGTCCCCCCCAACCACAAACAGATTGACGCTAACATGTTTTCGATAGGCCCTCGCTGTTGCGCCAGACCAGGTCCACTTCAAGTTCAACGTGGCGTTTGCCCACATCCAGCTCGCGTCGACCATTTACGGCCTGAGCGAGAGCCAGCGGACGCTGCAGCAGCTGCAGGATGCGGCCAGCGGCCTGGAGGAGGCCATCAAGGCGCTCGACGAGATCGCGGCGCACCCGCAGACGCCGTACCCGAAGCAGGACGTGGAGCAGCGCGCCAACATGGCGCGCAACACGCAGCGGCGGCAGCTGGAGCGTGCGATTGCCAGCCAAAAGGACTACGAGGAGAAGAACAAGGAGAAGCTGGCGGCGGCGCTCGAGCAGCGAGAGGCAGAGCTGAGGCGGCGCGAGGCGGCGCGGCAAAAGGCGCTCGACCAAGAATGTGAGCGGCAAGAGAAGATCCGCAAGGAGCGCGAGGAGATTGCCGCGCGCGACCGTGTGCTGGCCGAGAAGCGCGCCGAGGAAGAGCGCGCGCGCCGCGAGGCCGAGATGACGACAGACAGCGAGACGGGCGAGAAGGTCAAGCGGAAGCGCAAGCCGGCGCCGCGCAGCGACCGCGAGCCCAAGGCCGGCAAGGGCCGGCCGCGCAAGAAGAAGGCGCCGGAGGACGACGACGACGCGGACGGCGACGGCAACGGCAACCGCTCGGGCGACTCGGACGGCGAGGACCGGCACCAGAAGAAGAAGCGGCGCCTGTCGCGCAAGGAGCCGCCAAGACCTCCAAGTTCAAGTCGTCGGAGCTCGTGCACAGCAGCGACGACGAGGACGAGGACTACGATGCGCTGGATGCGGCCGACGCGGCCATTGAGAAGCGCAACCGCCGTGGCGGCTCGGCCGGGTCGGATGGGATGGCGACGGTGGCCGCGACGACGCTCGGACCGGCGAGGACGGGCACCCGAAGAAGAAGGCGCCTGTGGCAAGGAGCCGCCAAGACCTCCAAGTTCAAGTCGTCGGAGCTCGTGCACAGCAGCGACGACGAGGACGAGGACTACGATGCGCTGGATGCGGCCGACGCGGCCATTGAGAAGCGCAACCGCCGTGGCGGCTCGGCCGGGTCGGATGGGGATGGCGACGGTGGCCGCGACGACGCTTCCGACCGCATGGACGTGGACGCCGATGAGGACGATGTGGACGCCGAGGGCGGCGGCAGCCGGTCGCAGCAGCAGAGCAAGCGTGCCCGGAGAAACGGCCGTGTCCTGGACGAGAGCGAGGACGAGGACGGGCCGGCCAAGGCAGGCGATGGCGACGACGACGACGACAACGAGGACGCGGCCAAGGACGACGACGATGAAGACGACGCGCCGGCTGCTCGGCGAGGTCGGAGACGGGCCGTCAGCGACGACGAGGACGATGAGTAGGGATGTGCGGCGACGTCACCAGATGTTGTCGGAGGCGAGAAGCGCAGCAGGCAGTCGGCAAAGGCTGAGAGCGAGACGAAGGTGGAGAGAGGATCTATTGTTCAACTGTACTTTACTGTCTCTGATTTAGGAAAAAGGATGCACGCCGCGGGGCGAGAAATCATACAAAACAGGAGTCTATAATAAACAGCGTCTGCTTCTTGTTCTGCCATCTGAAATGCCAAACTATCGTCATGGTGGTTCAGTCTGCTGTTTGTGGAGAGGATCCCGTGAGCGGCTGTAATCGGGCCATGGGCCAATAGGAGGCGCTACAGTCGTCGCGGCTCCACTTGCACCTCGCGCCGCGACCTATGTGACATGTCTCCTCGTTCTTGACAGACATTGCACGGCTTCCAGGAGCAGGATCAATAGCCTCCGGAGAGCTTCATCATGGCGAGTCGACCTGCACAACAGCTTCTGGCCCGGCTTCGGGCCCAGGCCGAGCGGCCGCCTCGCCGCGCCCGTCGCATATGCGCCTCTCCTCTTCTGCATCGCGGGCACCACCACACGAGCGCAGCTTCCCGGCCTTCTTTGTGCGTGGGGGCACATCCAACGGCCTTGTGATCCGGCAGGATGCGCTGCCGGCGTTTGGCGATGCCGGCTGTAGCAAGGGAGCGTCGACGGCCGAGGCGATGCAGGCCCGCGCGGCGGCTTGGACGCCCGTGCTGGCACCGGCCATGGGCTCGCCCGACCCGCAGCACGGCCGGCAGCTGGACGGCATGGGCTCGGGCGTGTCGTCAACGTCAAAGGTCTGCGTCATAGCACCACCGGCCGACGACGCCGAGCGCGCAGACCGCGACGTCAGCTTTACGTTTGTCCAGGTCGGCATCCGCGACGGGCGGCTGGACCTGGCGGGCAACTGCGGCAACATGGTGAGTGCCGTCGGGCCAGTGGCCTTTGATCTTGGCTACGGCGGCACGACAACGACGGCCGCGGACGGCACCCAAGAAGGCCTGGTGCGCATCTTCAACACCAACACAACAAGCTGATCCGCTCACGGTTCCGCGTGGCCGGCACCCCGCCACGGTTCTGCCCGACGGCGACTATGCCATGGACGGCGTGCCGGGCACACATTCTCGCATCACCCTGAGCTTTGTGCGGCCCGCCGGCGCCAAGACGGGTGCACAGAACGGGCTGCCGACGGGCCAGGCCGTGGATCTGCTGCCGCGGCGGCCCGGCGAGGCGCCGTCGGTACCCGCATCGCTCGTCGACGTGTCCAACCCGGGCGTGTTTGTCCTAGGCAGCGAGCTGGGCTTGGCAGCGCCCGCGACCGGGGACGGCGGCAGCCAAGACGTGAACCTGACGGACGTCGCAGCTGCCATTGCGACCGACGCCGAGCTCAAGGCGACCGTGGACCACCTGCGGCGCGAGGGCGCGTCCCGCATGGGCCTGGACCCCGACACCGAGAGCGTGCCCAAGATTGTGCTCCTCTTTTCGCCGAGCTCGGCTGCTGGCGAGGCAGAGACGGACCTGCGCTGTGTGGCTCTGTCCATGGGCCAGGTGCACAAGGCGGTGCCTCTGACGCTGGCGCTCTGCCTCGGAGCCGCAGCCCGCATCCCCGGGACACTGGCAGCACAGCTGGTGGCTGGATCCCGTCGGAGCGCGACGAGGGCGACGAGGGCGACGAGGGCGAGCGAGGGCGGCCGTGGCACGCTGGTGATTGGCCACCCCAGCGGCCGCATCGATGTCGGCACCACGCTGGACGCAACGGACGGCACGATCCTGTCGGCAGAGCTGCACCGGACGGCACGTGTCCTGATGCAAGGCAACGTCTTTTACTGAGGGGTCCACAAGCCCGGCGATGGGAAGCATGCTTTCAGGAAGACTACGTGTTTGCATACCATGGCCGAGCACGGGGGACTGATAGAGGGCGCAGGTGACTCATATAGAAAGCCCTTTGTGATGGCTCGGCCGCCGGCAAGGGCTGTACAGTCGGGAGATGTTGTGGTGTTGCGTCCTTTGCTTTTTATTTGATTTCTTGGTGGTTTGTGGCAACTGCAGCCCCAAACAGGCTACGAAAACAGACATAACAAGGACCATGCACAGCCGACGAGCACCAGCTCAATCTCTCATACAATGCCAGTAGGATGCTGACTGTTTCTGCCCGCTGTCCCCATGTCCCCATCCCTGAAGCCCTGGTCTGCCATGTCCTTTCCCGACTAGGCCGCCTGGGCCCGTCTCAGGTCCAGTCGCTCCATGGTGTTCTCCACGACAGGCAGCAGGTCGGCCACCTGGTTGGCGTCCCGCAGAGCCGCCATGACAGCGTCTGCGCGCAGCCCGCGAGAGGTCAGTGTGCTCTGGACACGGGCAAAGGAGTCCTCGCGGGCCGTGTACTCGCGCAGCACCTCGTCCGTCTCAAAGTCGACGTAGACGCGGGTGTCGCGCACACGCACGAGCACATTGTCGAGGCGCAGGTAGAAGCGGCTCAACAGCAGCAGGCGCTGGGGCATGACGCGGATCTTGACACGCAGGATGGAGATGCCGTTGTCGTCGAGCTCGCTTTCGTAGAGGATGACGTCGTCGTGGAAGACGATGGGGTCGCGGCGCCGTAACAGGTCGAGCGGGAGAGACGTGACGGCCGTCGTCGGTGTGAGGCGGGAGGACGGGGACGAAGGCTGTGGCTGCTGCTGTGGCTGGGACCGTGACTGGGACGGAGACGGAGACTGGTCCGCTGTTGGCCGTGGCGGTGGGAGGATGGTGTTTGTGTGTGTTTCTGTGCTTGCGCTTGCGCTTGCGCTGGTACTCGCACTGCCTGTCCGTTGGTCGAGGACGCGGCCGGCGCGCCCAGCGTTCTGCACAGACCGCTCCGTGCCCTTGTACGGCGTCGTGTAGCTCCAGTCGTACGCCCGCACGTCCCGGATGCCCTCGACGGCGCTCATCTCGCGGCTGCTCGCCCAGTCTTGTGCATAGGCCACCTGCAGCCGTCCCTGGCCGGTCTTGTCCACCTGGTCCAGCGCATCGCCTGCATCGAACCAGATGGCCCACCCGGACGGCAGGTGCCTGATGGCAACCTGGTTGTCGCCAAAGAGCATCTCGGGCACCGGGATACGGATGCGGCTCGTCATGTCGTCGATGGCGCCGGCGCGTGAAATGGGCAGCCTGCACGAGCTGACCTGCCACCGGCCCTGCACATGTGTGCGCGTCGCCAGGGCAAAGTCGCCCGACGACAGAAAGGGCTCGTTGTCCGACGTAATATCGTAGGTCGGATACGACATGGCTGCGGCGGAGACGAGACGGCGGGAGGAGGCTCGTTGAGAAGGCGGGAGCGGGGAGGAGGGAACGATGGTCGGGTATGCAGGCTGGTGTAGTCAGGAACTCTGTTGAGAAGCAGAGAAACTCTGTTGAGAAGCAAAGAGACCGGGTCGAATGCCAATTTGCCCTCAAAACTAGAAAGAAAAGGTCCGTTGTCGAAGAAGGGAAGCTTGACGTGCACAAGCTAAAGTGGGAAGGTGCGGGGCGGCCAGGTGGGGACTTCTGACGGAAGGCGCGTTCGGCCGCAGCCTCGTGTTATTACCTAATCAGATTCAACTGCACAATACATCACCAACTCAACAACAAGATTCGTAAACCAACATCACGATGATGGCTCGTAGCATATGAGTCACGAGGCAATGCGGACAAAGGAGGGAGACAGGCGATAGAGATAGAGTCATAACGAGAACTTTAAATAGGAAAGGCTCAGAGTGGATGGCCATACGTACAGTACATGAAGAAGGTGGCCACACCCATTCATGGTAAGATGCCTTGAGATGACCACTACGATACATCACAACGGCTTGTGCATTGCCCTTATTAAGCTACGTATGACATACGCCGCCAACAACTGCACAAATACCACTGGACGGACCAAAATTAGAAATAAGATTCAACTTGCAGAAAATATTTGCGTTTGTGCGCCGAAGATGGCCGTGGGGTGGAATAATCTTGATGAACACACCGGCCGTATTCTCTCCGTGTGCGTGAATGTAGCTGTAGATCTTGAGAGTATAAGCGAACACCAGCCTCTTTCCTTTTTACCTTGTGGTTTTCACTCCGACAAATCATCACGGACATACAGCCATTTCCTCCCCTTGACGTCCACCCAAGACAATGTATACCCCGTCGACTTTTACTTCACTCACAACGCCTTTGTGACCACCTCTGTTGATTCCATGCCTAGCCGGGAAGAGCGACAGGGCAGTGGCTCGCTTGGCCAGAGGGCTGGGCGCCTCTTGTTCGAACCGGCCGAGAGACAGGCCCTCCTCGAGTCCGCCACGGACACTGCCAGAAACGGAGTCCGCATGCTCTACAACCAAGGATCTCGCGGCTTCCGCTTCGCTCGCGTGGCCGGAGGTTCGGCGATGATGTGGGTCGGCACCGAGCTTGCCCCTAGCATGGAAGCTGCAGAGGCCGCCCTAGGAGCGGCAGGGACCGCCCTCCTCAACGTCGCCAACGACACGACCACGGCCCTCTCGCAGTTCGGTCTCGACATGGACCGCCACCTCGACATCGCAGAGGCGTATCTAGAGGACGCGGAGACCGCCGTGGTGAGCGCGGCCCAGGGCATCTTCAGCGACTGCGTCGCCGCCCTCTCGCAAGGCCAGGACGAGGCCCCTGCCGGGCCCAGCACCCCCGTTCCGTCCCTCATCACCGGCCAGTCTGCACCCTACGTGGCCCCCGCGCAGCCACAGCATTCCTTGGCTGGCGGCTGGATCGTGCCGCCACGCATGGACGACTCCGTCTCGGACGTGTCGGACATTGCTGACACCGCGCCCGACCACACCAGCATGGTTAGCGACTCTGTCGACGCGGGCGTGGCGTCGGGCTGCATGGGCCGGCCGTCCACCCCCATGTCGTCCCCTTCCCCCTCCCCTCGGCAAGGCGACGTCGAACTCGCCATGGTCCGTGGCTTCTTTGCCCGTGAGCGGCGCACCGGACCCGAGGATGCATCGGTGCTCTTGCACGAGGCGTGGTGCAGTCAGCAAGAACGATCCCGCCCTCCCACGCCGTACGATTCCAACAGCGCGCCGGACTACGGCTCCGACAACCTCGGCTGGGACATGGACGACTTTGAGCACATCCAGGAGGCGGACCTGAACAGCGATTTCGACATTGTCGATCCGGAAGACGCCGAGTCCAACGACGAAGTCTGCTAAGTTTCTCCAAGTGCGCACGTGTGGTGCTCGACTTTCAGGGGAGGCTTTGACGGGCCGTCATGGTCTTATCTGGCGAGTGCGCTCTGTTTTCTGGCCCGACGGCTCTTGATGATTCTTGATGAAATCTTTGATGGATCTGGCGTCTGGTGTCAAGAGTTCTGATTTGGCCTTTTTTTCCTTTGTTACTGGGCTCTTTCGCTTCCCATGTTTTCTTGGATCCAGCGATTCGGAGCCTGCCAATTGGTTATGCTTCTTGTCTGGAGAAGATCTCCTGGCCTTTCTTTGTTCGTCTTTTTGTTTCTTCTTCTCCCGTCTTTTTGTTTCTTCTTCTCCCGTCTCCTGTGTATTATTCTTGTAGTCATGCGTTTGTCTTCGTCGACTCCTTCTTGGGACGTCAACGTCTAGGTGCAGACGTGATCAAAGATGTAGGTTCGATAGCGATGCAGTAATTATTGTCGATCAATCAATTCGTTTCCACCAATCCGTTGCAAACGACGCACGACGTGAGCTGAAGGCACTGAGTACATAAAATGGAAGAATGCAAGAGTGCAGCATTGTGCACTAACAGATTGTGCGGAAACTCCCACCAATTGCTGTTAACGCCGCCACAAACCGTCGCTAGGGCAACGGTCTGCGATCCAACTACAAAGTGGAGACGCCTCATCGTCGAGACCGTCCGAACGCTGCCGCTGGGGCGACCAGTGTATTGTGTTGATGGCCTTTGTGCGCCCTTGTGTGCAGGGCTGCTTTTGTCATCGAGCCAGGGGAAGTCCACAACAAGGCCCAGACAGCAGACTCCTCCTTGTACTGCTTGTACTGCAGATCGACCCTCGAGTCTCTTCTCTCTCCTCCATCGCCCAGCTCTCTCGACAAGCCTTGTTTTTATCGCTTCATTCATTCGGTTGCGTCTCTCTCAAGCAGCGCCTCTCAGCTTTCTCCCTCCCTCCCCGTCTCCCGTCTCCCCGGGTCTCTTCATCGCCGCCGGCATCCACCCCCGACACGATGGCATCCACCCGCGTCCTGGAATCTCGCTTCGAGCGGATGTCGGTCAACGACGAGAACGGCGAAGGCGGCCGCATGTATCCCAAAGCCAAGGTGAGTCGCGAGAGGAGGCCCTGCGTGCGAGAGCGTGCCATCTCTGCCCCGCCACCGCTAACACAAGAACACAGGGCATCGCGGCGCCGTCCGGCCAAGGCGCAGCCCGGAGCCTCGTCAAGGTCGCCCTGCAGGCTCAGAGCTCCAACACCACGACTTCCTCCTCACAATCGACAGCACACTACAAGGGCACCGCCACATCCTCAACAACGGCGACGACCGCGAGCACAGCCAGCGGCAGCAGCCATCACCACCCCGCCTCGCCGACAAAGAGCCGCGGCGTCGTCACAACCACAGTGGCCGTCGCCTCCGACGAGACGACAGGATCAGCGGCAGAGACACCCGAGCAGGACGCAAAGGCGGCGGGCGGCGACGCAGCGGCATCGTCGGGCCTGTCGGCGCCCTCTACAACCAGCCGCGGCAGTTCCACCTCGGCATGTTTGAGATTGGCCGGCCGCTGGGCAAGGGCAAGTTTGGCCGCGTGTACCTTGCCCGGGAGCGCAGCAGCGGCTTCATCTGCGCGCTCAAGGTGCTCTACAAGGCGGAGCTGCAGCACGGCTCGGGCGTCGAGAAGCAGGTGCGGCGCGAGGTCGAGATCCAGAGCAACCTGCGCCACCCCAACATCCTCAAGATGTACGGCCACTTCCACGACAGCAAGCGCATCTTTCTGATTCTCGAGTTTGCCGGCCGCGGTGAGCTGTACAAGCACCTGCGCAAGGAGAACCGCTTCCCCGAGTGGAAGGCGGCGCAGTACGTCGCGCAGATGGCCTCGGCGCTGCGCTACCTGCACCGCAAGCACGTCATCCACCGCGACATCAAGCCCGAGAACATCCTGGTCGGCATCCACGGCGAGCTCAAGATTTCCGATTTTGGCTGGAGCGTGCACGCGCCCAACCACCGCCGCACGACGCTGTGCGGCACCCTCGACTACCTGCCGCCGGAGATGGTGCGCCCGCACGGCAGCGGCAACGACAACTCGTACGACGAAAAGGTGGACCTGTGGAGTCTGGGCGTGCTGACGTACGAGTTTTTGGTCGGCGAGGCGCCGTTTGAGGACACCATGGTCATGACGCATCGCCGCATTGCCCGCGCCGACATGACCATTCCCTCCTTTGTCAGCCCCGAGGCACGCGATCTCATCAAAAAGGTTGGTCGGCTCGTGGTCCATGTTTGCCCTTTATCGTTGTTCAGCCATGCTAACACAGCCCCTAGCTCCTCGTACTCGACCCAGCAAAGCGCCTGCCGCTCGATGCCGTCCAGCAGCACCCTGGATCATCAAGCACTGTGTCAAGGGCGAGCGGGCGACCAACCGGGAAAAGACAAAGGGTGGCGAGTAGCCCGAGGAGCAGAAGCGCGAGGGATGGGAGATGAGCAGAGAGCAGAGAGCAGACGAGAGATGGCGATTGTATTTCGGCGAACCGGCAAGAGGGCACTGCGCTGGAACCATGCATAGGGGATCGGATACGCGGCGTTTATGGTCTTTTTTTCGTTTATGCATCGACTTGTTTGTCCATTTGATCTCTGGTATTGTTTCGTATTGTTGGTACATGGCATGGGATATGCAAGCCTACTTTCCTCTCTTGCTCCCTCTCCCCCTCCCCCCCCCCCTCTCTCCCTCTACTTGTAAATGTCGTCAAAGGGCCGCGTATCACTAAAGCACGAGTCCCACACCTCGTTGACGACCTTGGCGGCATGCACGTCGTCCTTGCACCGCGGCCGCGCCGTCAGCGACTGGACCGCCCGCATGCGCACACACCGCTGGAACTGCTGTGTCAGCGTCCAGTTGCCGCGCGTAATAGACTCCCGCGTCCAGCGGCACTCGCCGCTCAGCATCGACGCCCGGATCTCCGAGCACGCCGCGTGGCGCAGGTCGTCCCAGTCCACCTTCCACCGCAGGTGGTCGTACGCGTGCACCATCTCGTGCGCCAGGTTGTCCTCCAGATGCTTCTTGTCGCGCATCTCGTTGGCGCACAGCAGGATGCCAAAGTTGGGGTGGAAGCCGCCGCCCTGCCGCACAATGCGCATCTCGCCGTCCGGCGTCTCCGTCACGCGCGCCGGGCACCGCGCGCACACAATGTTGCTGCGGTCCAGCTTGTGGCCGCCCAGCTGCTCCGTCTTCTGCGCCATGAAGCGCACAATCGGCGAGTACCTGAGCATGTAGTCGCGCGCGTCTTCGCAGCGCTTGCAGTCGCGCGCCTCGTTCTGCCGGTAGCGCCACTCGCGGTAGTGGTGGACGCCCTCGGGCGTGACCTGGCCGCTCAGGATGCGGAAGTAGGTCATCCACCAGCTGGTTTCGGGGTCGAAGCCCGTGCGGGCCGGGTCGTTTTCGAGAAACTGCTGCAGGCGGTCGTGGCTCGACGACGGCATGGGTGAAGACGAGGTCGAAGGGGGCGGTGGCGGCGCACTCGACAGGGACGCGGTCGAGTGCGCGACGGCCGGCGGCGCAGCAGCGGCAGCCGCTGGTGATGGTAATGGCGTCGACATTGTGTGTGGTGCGTGGATGCGTGCTTCCCTGGGAGATCGACCAACAAACGCAAGGACAAGATGCTCGTCGTCTTGCGATGTTCTTTCGCTCCTCCACATTCTGCCGCCCGTCTGAATTGGGCGGTGAAGAAGCGTCCCGTGACATCCCGCCCGACGGCCACCAACAGAGCGCTAGCAACGTATTGCCATACTGATAGGCCCGTTCCCGCTGTAACTCGCCAGCTGACCAACTGCCGTAGCGCCTGTAGCGTGTCGCGACGCCCCGTACGGTCTCTGTAACGGGCCCTAAAGGCCTCCCGCGCCCTGTAGAAGCCCTGTAGAAGCCCTGAAGAAGCCCTGTAAAAGTTCTGTAGAAACCCGGTGAATTCCTCCCCATGTCGCGGACGGTCGCGCCTTCCCGACATCGGGGCTAGTGGTGGGTTGGGACAAAAAAAACGGCAAGAGCAGTCTGGACACCGGTGGTGCCTTCCCGATGACTCCCACTGTCCAACGACGAGAATCTTTCCGCAGTCCTGTTTCGGCATGCAGACGTCGGTCGTGCCTGCCCTCCCTGCTGCTGTACCTGGTAGACGATACTTTAATTTGAAGTCGACAACTTTTCAGCTTCGTCTCTGTCTCTTGTCTTTTGTCTCTTGTCTCTCGTCTCCAGCTTCGTCTCCAGCTTTCGTCTCCAGTCTTCCATCTTTGTTGCAGTTGCTGGCGTTGCGGAACGGGCCACCCTGCTCAAAGTTTTCTTGCTCTCGCGCCCCGTCGCCCGCTTTTGGGCATCCCGACAATGGATCCACACAACAGTCTCTTGCAGCAGAGCGTCCATCACTCCTGTAAGAACACCCCGGCCTCCTCTTCTTCGCCCTTTTCCACGAGACGCTCCTGGCCGTTCTGCCCTCTTCCCTCCTACACTCTGCATCTTGATCCCCGCGCTGCTTCACGTGAATCGATCGCCTGGCCGCCTCAATCTTCCCCTGTTCTCGGACGCCCTAGCCGTGGAGAAGCGGCTCGTCGTGCACGCCCGGCGGCATCAGACCAGTTTATACACATCTCGTACTCCGTATACGCTCCATACCCTCCATACCCTCCGACCGTTTATACACTTCACGTCCCCGCGCGCGTGTTCTCCCCGGCCGCCGTCTTGACCGTCTTCGCTACCTGTCCTCTTGTGCTTCTTGCGCTTCTTGCCTCGCCCTCCCGTCTAACAGTACTCCTCCCAGCCATGAAAGGACCACGGCCTTTGGGCATCGTCATCAAGCTTGGTATGCCCTCCGTCTCCGGTTTTTGCCAGTCGCTGCCACGCTCACCGTCCCTGGCTCCGCCCGCTGACTCTTGCCCCAGGAACAAGCTCCATCGTCGACGCAACGAGCCATGAGCCGCTCATTGCCACGCTCTCGCTGATCGTCGAGACGGCCGTCCGTCTTCGCAAAGATGGCCACCGCGTCGTCATTGTCTCGTCCGGCGCCATCGGCGTCGGTCTGCGGCGCATGGACGTCGAGCACCGGCCAAAGCACCTGGCCAAGCTGCAGGCCCTGGCCGCCATTGGCCAGTGCCGTCTCATTGGTCTGTGGGACTCGCTGTTCAGCCATCTGCGGCAGCCCATTGCCCAGATTCTCTTGACGCGGAACGACATTGCAGATCGCACCCAGTATCTGCGCGCACAAAACACCTTTGCCGAGCTCTTTGACATGGGCGTCATCCCCATTGTCAACGAGAACGACACGCTGGCCGTCGAGGAGATCCGCTTCGGTGACAACGACACACTGTCGGCCATTACCGCGGCCATGATCCACGCCGATCTGCTCTTCCTCATGACCGACGTCGACTGCCTGTACACCAAGAACCCGCGCCAACACCCCGACGCCGAGCCCATTGAGGTTGTCGAAGACATCAACGCCCTGGACGCAGACAGTATGTACCTCTTCAATCTGTCTCTTGCCAGTAGCCGATCCCGGAACACTAACACACATAGTCTCGACGCCTGGTTCTGCACTGGGAACGGGCGGCATGTCGACCAAGATTGTGGCTGCTCGCTTGGCCACGTCCGCTGGCGTCACGACCGTCATCACGCGGTCGTCCACCCCGGACAACCTCGTCCAGATCCTGGCACACATCCAGGCCACACAGGGCAGCTCGTTGCTGCAAAAGTCCTCGTCCTTTGCATCATTACCGGCCGCGTACGCCCCTGCTGCATCGGCTGCATCGGCTGCCGCCCCCAGCCTCTCCGGCAGCACCACCCTGACCAAGCCTCCTCTCCACACACGCTTCCTCCCCTGGCCGGAGCCCGTCCGGGACCGCTCGTTCTGGATCCTGCACGGCCTCGCACCCCACGGCACCGTCTTTGTCGACCAGGGCGCGTACCAGGCTCTCCTTGACCGTGCGGGCCTGCTGCCCGTCGGCGTGGTCGACGTCGAGGCCCCTTTTCCGAAAACGACGCAGTGCGTCTTGTCGTGGTCGACCGCAAGCCGGCACCCTCTGCAGACGGGAGCGGAGCCACGCCGGCCGTGACGGCCCCGAGCTTGGTGGCCTCCGGCACCGAGGTCGGCCGCGCCCTCGTCAAGTACTCGTCCACGGAAATCGCCCGTATCATGGGCCACCGCAGCCGCGACATCCAGGGTATCCTAGGCTACGCGACGAGCGAATACGTCGCGCAGCGCGAGTACATTAGCATGTTCCGGCGCAAGGACAGTCGTCCCGCATCGCCCAGTCTGCGGGACAAGGAAAGAGACCACCACCGCGCCTCGCCACACCAAAAGGCTGCAGCCGTGGCTGTCGAGTCGCCTCTGCACAAGGTCGAAGGCCTGACCTTGCACGAAGACTCGTCTTCCAAGGAGGAGCCAAGCTCATGATTTTCATCGTCTTTTTGTCTTTCTGGTCTTCTGGTCTTTCTGGTCTTTCTGGTCTGCCTGGTCTGCCTGGTCTGCCTGGTCTCTACATTTGTTGACGTGCACTGTTGTTTGCTGCTGTCAGCCTGCGATGTTAAAAACTTCCCACAGCCATATACTCTCCGAGGACAATGAGATTCTTATCTGTTCACTTATTGATGCCACTTGACGGCTTCCGGTGCCATTCTTTAATTTTGAGTGTATGTAATCGTTGCATGCTACACTATATGACGCGCTGGCCCAGGAACGTCTTCCTGTCCGAGTTCTCGTTTACTGTACTCGTAGTGTCGGAACAAACACGCAAAAGACGGAAGAGGAACGACATGGAGACATTAGAGGACACGAGAGGTAGACAGGAGAGGCATGAGATAACATGATAATGATTCAATGGTACCGGATGGTGAAAGACAATAGACGAGATAAAATCAGGAAGAAAGCCAAACTCCCTTTTAAAGACACACACACAAACAAAGACGAGAAAGAAAAGACAAAAGGTCCCGCTGGCATGGATGACTGCGCAGATGCTTTTGTGCTTCGTTCCCTCTCCGTCTCAGCCGTCGTCTTCGTGGCACACAGACAGAAAACGGAGCTTTTGCTTCCCTCTTTCCCGCGGTACCCGGAGCATGCGTTTTTGTCTTTGGAACCCAACCCTCTCCTCCCCATCGCCTTTGAACAGCAAACAATGACGCTCACAAATCCCCCTTGTTCAAGTCGCCCGCCGTCGGCAGGCGTGCGGACTGCGCATACCCGTCCCGAGATTACGCCTCGCGCCGGAACTTGGGCACGTACTTGCCAGGGGCACCCGACGCCGTCAGGGGCTCCTTGGGCGCAGCAGGCGCCGCCTCGCGGCCGTTCTCGCGGCCAGTGTCGCGGCCGGCATCACGGCTCGAGTCCTCGCCACGCGGGGTGCCTGTCCGGGCAGGCGGGGGAGCGCGGCCAGAGAACGTCCGCGGTGCCGGGCCGTCTCGGGCGCTGGCGCTGCTGGCGCTGCTGGCGCTGGGAGCGTCACCGGACGAGGCCTTGGCGGCCTCGCGGTCACGCCACGAGGGCTTGCCACCGGCCAGGTTCAGGCGCCGCGGGCCCGACGGGCGGTCGCTGGAGTCGGCGCGCTCCATCGGGGTGCTGGTCCGCTCGGGTTGGGCAGCGGCAGGTGCGGCGGCGGGTGCGGCCGCAGCCGGCGCAGCAGCAGCCGGCGCAGCAGCGCCCTCAGCACCAGCACCAGCGTTCTTGGACGCTTCCCGGTCGCGCCAGCTGCGGGCACCAGGCAGGTTGAGCACGGGCCGGCCAGACGCAGGGGCGTCGGACGACCGTGATGGGCGGCCGCGGCGTTGAGCTTCTCGGCCTTGCGTCGGGCCAGGGCCTCCTCCTCACGGCGCGCCTGGAGGGCGGCCTTCTCGAGCGCCTCCTGGTGCTCCTGCTCGCGCTGGGCCTTGAGGCGAGCCATGTCCTCTCTCCGGGCCTCGTCGCGCTTCTTCTGCTCCTCCTTCTCCTGGGCAGCCTTCTCCTCGGCCTCGCGCAGCTGGCGCTCCTCCTCCTCGCGCTCGCGCTTCTCGCGCAGCTTCCGCTCGCGGTACTCCTTCTTGCGCTGGGTGATCTGCTTCTCCAGCTCGCGCTCTGCCTCGCGGCGGCGGCGGTCAAACTCATCCCGGCGACGGTCGATAATCTCGTCGCGGAACTGCTCAAAGTTGGACACCAGGCGGCTGAGGCGGTTCTTTGAGCTCGACGTTGGCCTCGTGCTTGCGCTTCGACTCCTTGAGCGTCTCGGCCTTGCTGGCCTCGTAGTTGGCCAGATCGCGCGTCTGCTGCTCGGCGTAGTCGTCGGCCAGCTTCTTGACCTCCTCCTTACGGTAGGCACGCTCCAGATGGTCGATACGCTTGCCGGTCACGCGCAGACGCTCGTTGACGTCGTTCTTCTCACGCTCGAGCTGCTGCAGCTTGATGGCGCGCAGTCTCTGGGGGTCCAGTGTGGCCAGGTCCTCGCCGTTAATATCGAGGGCCTTCGGTCCAATCTTGAGCTCCTTGATCATGTTCTCGACCTCGGCCTGGCGGATCTGCTCGCGCTCGCGCTCCATCCGCTTCTGCTCGCGCTCCTTCTGTTCCTGCTGCTGGCGCTGCTGCTCCGCCTCGAGGATGGCCAGCTCGCGCATCTTCTTGATCTTTGCGTTCTCCTTCTCGCGCTTGGCCTGCGCCTCCGAAGCCTCCTCCTTGCGCTTCTGGATAATGTCCTTGCGGCCAGGGTGTCCAGGTGCTCCTGCGCGGCGCCGGCCTTGGCACGAGCAAGCACCTCCGTGCGCGCGTCGATGCGGATCTGGTTAAAGACGCGTCCGTGTAGTAGCAGGTGGTGTACAGGGACTTGGCCAGGCGGCTCAGCTGCGAGCGCACAATCTCCGAGGGCGTGCTCTGCAGGCGCTGGACCGACTTGGCGTCGGCCTCGGCAGAGCCGGCGGCGGAGCCGGCGTGGATCGCCTTGGCCGACGAGAAAATGTCCGAGTCGAAGCTCAGGACGCCGGTGGCGTGGTTCATGCGGATGGCCAGGTCGCCCTTCTTGTTGCCGTTCATGATGAACTTCTCGACGGTGGCGCGGGTGACCTGGTACGCCTCGGGGAACTGGGCCAGGCTCTCGACAAACTCCAGGTCGACCGTCTCGTACACCTGCGAGAGCTGCTGGAACAGGCGGGTCAGGATGACCTGCTGCAGGGGCAGAATGTACTTTTGCATCTCGGCATCCTCGCCGATCTGGGTCAGGATGGGCGAGATCTTCTTGCAAATCGACAGCGGGTGGAAGTCGACCTCGAGGATGTTGTACAGGTCGCGGATCTCGGGGCGGGCGCGGCGCAGCAGCGACTTGGAAAGGGCATCGCGGAAGAGACCAGCACGGCTGGGGGCGGAGTTCATGCTGAGGAGGTGCGTGAGGCGCGAGTTCTTGTTCTTGCGAGCCTCGTCAAAGTCGACCATGGCGCCACGCGAGCGGGTGGTGCTGATGACGGGGATGGACAGGGCGGACAGCAGGACAAAGGACGCAGCGCGCTCGAGGTCGGCGTCCGAGGCAGGCGGGTTGTCCGCCTTCTTGCCCTGGCCGTTGGCCACCAGCATGGAGGACTGGCGCAGCAGGTGGTAGTAGCGCGACCAGGCGGCGGCGTGGAAGAGGTAGTTCTCGCCCACGAGGAAGATGCGCGTGAGCTTCTCGTAGTAGTTGGCCATCATGATGTTCTTGGGCGGGCGCTTGCTGAGGCTCAGCAGGGTGTGGATGTCCTCGACACTGCGGAAGGCCTCCTGCCACAGCTCAAGCTCGACGGCGACGTTGAGCTGCTGGAAGCGGGTCTCGAGATGGCGCTGCAGCGTATCGGGGTCGCTCAGGTTGATGGCATGCATCTGGGTCGAGTACTTGGCGGCGGTCTGGACATGGTTCCGCAGCAGCTCGCAGAGACGGCGGAACTCGGTCTTGCGGGCGTACTTGAGGCAGAAATCAAACGCCTGCATGGCCGTGCTCTGGTACATGAGCTCGAGACGGGCGTTGTTGCGCAGGATGTCGAGGACGGTGCGGTACGCCTCCCACAAGAACTTGAGCCAGGGGTGACAATGGCACGGTCGGTGCGGTCGCGGACTGCTCGCCGGAGACCGTGGCCAGCAGGATCGACTCGGGGGTCTCGGACGCCTCCAGGTCGTCGATGCTCGTGGTGCCGTCGGCCTGGGTCGAGGCCTCCAGGCTGGTCTGGACCTCGTCGGCCTTTTTCTGGGCCGCGTTGACCTTTTCGCGGCCTGCTCGATAAAGTCCTTGAGGACCAGCTCGATGGTAGCGACATTGGTGTTCTGGGCGATGTTCTTGTACTGGTAGAGGGCGTCCTTGGCGAGCTTGCCCTTCTTCTGTTCGACGGAGAGGTTGACGAGGAGGAGCATCACAGGCTCGAGCGAGGCAATGGGGACATTGCGGGAGCGCTTCGATGTGATGTGCTCGTGCAGCAGGGTCAGAGCCGCCGGCGCCTGGTTGACGCCGATGAGCTCGTTGGCCCGCTTCAGCACATTCTCGGGTTTTTGATGCGGCGGGGGAGGCTGTTGTCGTCGAAGAGAAGGAGACACGGGTTAGCGGCAGACCAAGCAACAAACGACGGTGTGCTGTGTCCACAAGCACATCCACGGCCGGGCAGCAATACGACGTCCGTCCGACGCGGAGCGAGGGGAAAAGGTGGGATGTAGCCAGCGAGGAGGGGGGACGTGTGGGAAAGGGGCTAAACACGAAGAGGCAGGAAGAGGCAGGGAGAGGGAGAGTCGGGTCGGTGGACAGGTATCGCGTGCCGGGTGGTTTAGACGATGCAAAACACATACATGATGGGCAGCTTTCTCTGTGGGACAGATGGTGTGAAGGGTGCAGTGTTCTTCGTGCCAGTTCCCGGTGATGTCTGTGGTGGGCGGGAAAAGACAGGTGAAGAAGGCCAGCTAAGTGGTGATAATCTGGTTATTTTTCGCCGGAGGACGGGTGGAGTGTCGCGAAAAGATTTTTTGTTGCCTGAATGAAGTCTGTGGGCGAAGGGCGGGGCTCGTGCATCTCACGTGATGCCCGTCTAGTATGATTAGTCATTGTGGGAGGGAATAGGGTATCCTGCAATGCGCTGCGCCTTGTGGCGTTTGCAGCAAGTTACAGGGGCTCAACGGCGGATACAGTGGACTAGCGCTGGGCTCGGGCACCAAAACTGCCCTGTGAGATGATCCACGGACGCGCTCCGGCCGTACCTTGTAAGACAAGATTACGCATGTATCGGTAGTGACGCTCTTGTGCCGCACACATGGCACCGTTCGAGCACAGAGTGAAGCCGGACGCGGCTGGATGACCGGATCGAAGAGAGAGAGAAGCGCAAACAAAAGTACAGAGCACACGAAGACGGGCAGAGACAATGGCAAGACCCGTGCAATGAATGCCGTGCGCCTGTTCAGTTAGCATTGTTCTCGAAGCATGTTGGCCATTGGCATCTGCCGCCAGTGCGGACAAAGAGCGGATGTACTTTGTAGGTGTGAAGGCCCCAATTGAAGAAGAGCGAACAATGGTCTATCCGTGGATCAATGGCCCATGAACTGAACAGCCGTCTTGGGACAGGACGCTCGATGCATGATACAGGTCAGCGAGACCGAAATGCGGTCTGGTGCACAGCTGGCTGCAAGGGAGGCTCTCGAGCTCTGCGACGTCTGGCAGCAAGATTGATACTATCGTACAACAGTACTGTATGTAAAGATACTGGCAGGACTCATGCAAACCCCTTTCCCGGTCTGTTCTTCCTTGTTGACGGGTGCATCCTGAAAGTCGCGTGAGCGAACGGGGCGCAGAGTTTTGGGACGTCGACTCTGCTCGCCATCCAATCTCAGCAGCATTGGTGCTGGTGCCTGCTATCTTCTGGCTGGTCTCCTTGTCAGTTAGTGCCCGCCGTTGGGTGTCTCGTCAGTCTCGGGTTGCTTCTTCAGAACAACCCAGCAAGTCTTGAGACGCATTCTGGCAGATCGGCTGGAGTCAGTAAACGCTGGTGATTTAGCCGTGCGACGGTTCTTCCCCGGTGTGCTGGGATGGCAGTTGTACTCAGTATCCTGTGCTCAAACGGACTACTCCCCCGGGTAGTTCCAGACACCGGCAGCGTACGAGTAGTCGTAGGATACCATCTACCGAACTCCGTACTACTCCGTAGGACAACCGACGCCTGGCAAAAGAATAAGACGAATCTGCCCGTGCATTCGTCGTCCTTGGCCTGGGCGGACCATGGACGCCTCCTGTCCAGTGTGCGTGCAGTTCACATCCTCCACTACGCGCAGTTTGCATCCTCCACCTCCGCGCCTCTGTCGCTCTGTTCGGTTTTGTGCTCCTCAGAGGCTTTTCGTTGTGATACGCCGTTTGCCCAAAAGTCCCGGCGCTGTTGGCACGCAGACCACTTTGGTGGATAAGAGGGTCAAAGAGGGTTGCAGAGGGGGCTTGACTTCATTTGGCTTTGCTCGAGTTATGAGTTGCTCTGGTGTCTCGCCCTCCCTTTCTGTCCTGTTGCACAGAGGACGAAGTGCATCGGGCAGCAGGACGAGAGGAAGAGGGGCTGAAAGGAGAAACGGTAAGCTCCAACGAAGGAAGCATCGACACGCAGATGGCACAAAAAGGCACGGAACGCAAGCTGCAACAGGGGCCAGAGGGGCCAGGCAGCATGAGCTTGGAGACGACAACCGAAACGATGCTGGTGCAGAGGCCAAAGAGCCAGAGACGCGACATCGTTTGCGGCAGGGTTCCCTTCTCTGCGGGCATCAGTCCTCTGGCGCTTGTCGCGTTGGATGGAGTCGAGGTCGTAGCGGAAACAAAGTATCCAGTACGAGTACTTCGTACGTCGTACGTCGTATGTCGTATGTCGTACAGTTGCGCCGTCTCTGACTCTCGCCGGACTCCTCACAGATAGCGACAAAGGATAAAAGGGGCACAGCCAATTTAGGAAGACCTCCACTACCAGAACACTCTGGCCAATAGCCGTGCTTGATTCCGCGGACCTGCCCCACTTCGCTAGTCGAGTTCTCTCTCTTGGCCGACTTGGTATCGGAAGCCCTGCTTGCTTGGCCCTGTTCTTACGATACTTGCAGCGCACTTGTCCCAAATACGAGCCAACGGCGGTAAGATTACTTGTGCAACAAGGCACTCTGGGCACTGGGAGGCGCGGTATCGAGAGAGTATCGAAAAAGGCTTCGAGCCTCTGGCAACGGAAATCAGGTCAGTTCGGCCGCTAAAGTCTCTTTTGGTGCATAGGCCGGCCGTTTGGGAAAGAGCGTCCACCACCCGCACCACCGCAACGCTCAACGCACCTTCCGCCCCTCTCCTCTTCTTCCAGTTCCCCATCCTACCGAAAACAGGACGGCCCTTGGATTTTCGTTCGCTCTTTCCTCTCGTGCATTTCAGGCCTTCCCCTTTTGGTCCACGCTCCCGTTCGTTCCTGCCGTTATTTCCTGTCAGATTTGGCCTTTTCTTTTTTCTTTTTCTCCTTTTCCTTCTCTCTGCCCATCTCTCCGCTCCATATCGAATTTCTTGTCGCGATCACGATTTCGGTGCAGACTGTCACCCTCGCAATCACCACGACATTTTCACCTGATAGATCGGTAAGTTTCGGCGGTCGCCCTCTCCTCCACAGCCCTACTCTCGGCCTCCTGGACTCTGCTCGCGGTCAGCTCCATGTGCGACAAAAGGGGGCAAACGGCGACGCGAAAGTCGAGTCTCTCTTCACAAAGTCAATCGAACCTCGCGACTTGCTACTCCCTCGCTCACGTCGCCCATCTTCGGCTCCCATTGGCAATTGTTTCAATCGACGCATCGGTCGCGTTCATTCGGCGCGCAGCGGCAGCCTGGTCGAGGCATCGGACGACAACAAATCTTTCCTGGAGAAACGACAGCAGAAAGCCCGCGCAATAACGGCAAAGGAGGAGCAATTGGCTTGATGCAGCACGCCGAGGTGCACGCCAGAACCTGCCTGCAGTTTCGTCCCATCTGAGCATCCAGCATTCGCCATCTTGACCCAGATCAGCTCGCTGCGATTTTTGGAAGAAACGAGACCGATGACCACCAGCAATACACTACACACTCGACACACTCGACACTCGACTCACGCGACGAAGCTCAGCAAAGACCTGCCCCTGCATCTCTGCATTCTCCTTCCTTCAGACTCGCACCCTCCGCCACCTGCTTTTTCTTGGACCAACCGCGACTAACAGTAGCTTTGTTTTGCATCTACAGAGGCGAGAGCATCATCAGGTTACCCAGCGTCGCGCGGCTCCATTCGTTTAGCGACTGTCACGACGTTCATTACCACCTCACCGCCATACCACCCTCCCCAATCCACCTACGCAGCCACATACCGCGGCCATGCCTCAATACACGTCGCGGGACGTTGGCGATCCGTCGCAGGTGCGGAGGACGAAGCAGAGCATGGCCGACCTGAAGCTGCGGCGGTTAACAGAGCTCAACAGCCGGCTGCGGGAAGACCTGGAGCGTGACCGGATCCCCGTCAGCCAGGCGTCGAAGAGGTGTGTACAATGTCTTTGCAGCTACTGACCATGGCCATCGGCCGAATTCGTCGCCACCGAGTGATGTCCCATGTCGATCGTTTCTTCCGGACCTCCGGCTAACATGATTGCAGCATCATCGCATACTGCAACAGCACGCGCGACTACATGGTGCCGTCTGTGTGGGGTGTCGTTCCCAAGAGCGAGGACCCGTACGCACCACAGCAGAGCGGCGGGTGCTGTGTTGTCATGTAAGGTGACTCTGTCGACTCGATCCCGCGAACGATACGCATCTGTACATGCCCGGTCTATCCCGGAGCCAAAGACAAAAGTATGGGTTAAGAAGGCGATGATGATGACCCAAACCAAGACAAAAAATACAACAAATACCAAACACCAAACACCAAACACCAAAATACACCACAAACCCGCACGACTCTCCAAGCATCGCCCAACAATTGCTTGGTGTGAGCGGCAGAACGGCGAGCTCCCCAAGAGTCACGAGGCGCGAGCCAGACCAACAACCAGAGAAAGCGTGCAAATGCAAAAAGGCGTCATTGGGTGTGCTGACACGGCTGTTTTACAACGGCGATGACCGACCGACCGGCGACCGGCGACCGGCGACCCCTTTTATTTCGACTTTGTTCAACTGTTCTTATTAGTCCGATGGGTTCCTCTTCTTCACTTCTTCCTATTTTCACCCTTCTGCGTCTCGCCGGTCCGTGGGTTGGCCATTGTTTCTACGTGTACTCTATGTGCGGCGCTTCTTCTTCCCTTTCCCCGTTTGGCCTGTCTCCTATACTCCGCCCACGCTCTTCCACAGACCTATTCTCTTAATACCTCGGCCTCTTCTGTCCTACTACTTGCCGACCTCTCTCCCCCTCTTCTTGTCCGGGGTTTTGTCACCTACCATGGCTCTCTTTTTTTTCTTCTTTCCCTGCCTCTTTTTACGCCGTTTTGTCATGCGATCTTGTCCTTTTATTCTCCAAGTATCCTCCGATGCGTTTTCCACGCATGCCATATATACCTCCCTGGGATCTCATGTAGTAGCTAGTTCCGCGCCTTATTTCGAAAAACCTAGAGAAAACACGTGAAACCTTTATATCATAAGCTGGCAGTACATTGATTGTTTTGGTTGCAACGAAGTGAGTGTTGCTCTTCGGTAGCAGATGAGAGCCTGGCTAGCATAGACTGTAGAATATGACTGTCTGCCCCGTCCGTTGTTGATCTTGTATGTCTTGGTGCATACATGGTTCTTGTGTTTCGTTTTGTATTTAGCTCATACGACGATACGTGCCATGTTTTGGGGAATAAGAAAGAAAAGGTATGTTTTTTATTGCTGTCTTTTTTCTTTGCAAAAACTTGTTCCATACTACTGCACGAGTATTTATTATCTTCAAAGTAGAGTGCATTTTATACACGCATCAATTCATCCTCGGCGTGCATTTGAGTACACTCATCTGGCCATGAATAAGCCGTTTGAAGTCTTTGAAAATGAGAGGCGAAATGTACGCTACAAACTTTGCCTGCAGCACGCGAGTTGCTAGAGGACGATCACATACCCCACACAAACTGCGAACACACGCTGCAAACGACGACCAACGACGACAAACGACCAGCGACGACCACCGACGCATCGTTTTCTCTTTGCGGCTCACCTCGCGCCACGCTCTCTACACCCAAGCCGCAGCGCGCTCGTAACGATGGCCGACCCAGACGCAGGCAGCTCTGCCGCTGAGCCGCCCCGGCCGGCAGTCCCGACATACGCGCCGGCGCGTCTGCCCCGCGTGACCATCCAGTTTTGCACACAGGTGAGTGGGCGACGACGCCGCGACTCGCCGCGACTCGCCCCGGGCCTCCCGGCACCGCGTTGCTGACCGTCACCATGCAGTGCAAGTGGATGCTCCGGGCCGCCTATGTAAGTTCTCTCTCTCGACTCTCTCTCGACACTCTCTCTCGCACTCTCGACTCTCTCTCGACGCTGCACGTCCTCTCCCGGGTGCGCCCCTCGCTGACATGGACGTGGTCGGCAGTTTGCCCAAGAGCTCTTGTCGACCTTTGGCCCGGCCCTGGGGGAGGTGGCTCTCCAGCCGGCGACGGGTGGCGTGTTTGCCGTCCGCATTGAGACGGCCGACGCTGGCGCGCGCACGGGCACGGGTGCGCCGCGGCTGTTGTGGACCGCAAGACGGAGGGCGGCTTTCCCGAGACCAAGGAGCTCAAGCGGCGGGTGCGGGACGTGATTGAACCGGGCCGGGACCTGGGCCACGTGGACCGCAACCACGGAAAGGCGGCTGCCACCGACACCGCAGCCCCGGCCACGGCCGAGACCAAGACCGAGACCGCCCAGACGCTGCACCACCAGCACCAGAAGCCGCTGTTGACGCCGAGACCCAAGACAAGGCTGAGGCGGTGCCTGTCTGCGAAGACTGCCAGTGACAAAGAGGCGCGCACGGCGAGACGCCAGGACGGTACGAGAGTCAGCTCTCATGCCGTGTCGATACATGGTCCCATCACGAGTTGCCATGCTACAAGTTTAAGAGGCCAGGGGCCGGTCGTTTGCCGCCACTGAGCAGTCGCATCGAGCAGCCGCATCGAGCAGTCGCATCGAGCAGCGACCATGGCACGGCCTCTTCATACGCAGCCAGGACGAGACAAACGGGACAGCACCAGATCCAGTGTAGCGCATGTATATGTGCAATGACAAGTCGTATGTTTTTGTACCTGGTGACCTTATGAATTCGTGGGGTGATTGTGTGTGTGGACGGGCCATCCGAAGAGACGAGACAGATCGACAGACAGCCCGACAGAAAAACGGCCACTCCAAAAATGTACAAGGACACAAGAGAAGGAGAAAGAATATAGTAAAGGAGTTCCAGAGGAAAGATAAGAGACAGCAACAGAGGCACAAGCGAAGGAAAGCAGAACCAAGAATCCGGCAGCGACCTCCCTCTCCCTCGCCCTCTCCAGCCCGTAGCCCGTGATCGGCCGACCCACTGGCTGCGCGTTCGTACACGGACAACAAGAACGCAAAAAAGAAGAAAAAAGAAGAGAGAAAAGAGAAAGAGGAGAAACCGGCAACATGAGCAGACAGCAAAAGAGAGAAGAAAGGAACCCGACGCAGACAGCGGCGCAGTCGGTTCCCGGTTCCGTTCGCAGCGCCGCCTCGGGAGCCAACGCTGACCGTGACGCGGGCCGGGCGAAATGGGAGTAGCATGACAAGGGCCCGGAGCGTACGCGTTCAGAAGCACAAGGAGTGCCGTTGGCACATCAGCCCGTGCGGCCGGAGGCAGCAGTCAGGGGAGCAGGTTACTACTAGCGGCGGCCAAACCTAAGAGACGGTTGTTAGCAAGCGTGTTTGTGGGGGACGGCGAGGGCGGTGTGGCCTACTTCTGCTTCTTCTCGGCGGGCTTGAGGATCTGGAACGAGCAGAGAAGGCTCTCGTCTACGCTCATCATGGCGCCGGCGTTGTCAAACTCGCCGCAGTAGTTGGGGGCACTGAACAGCGTGACGAGCTGGCGCTTCGAGAAGAACTCGTAGCCGTCCTCCACGACCTGGTGGGCGCGGCAAATCAGGTCCATGTCGTGCTTCTGCAAGAATCTGGACACGACGTCGGGGCAAAGGTGAAGGAGACGCCGCGGTCGTTTTCGCTCCAGCCCGTGATGGTCCTTGTCGGGGTCGGACCACAGGAGATCGCACAGCAAGCCGCAATCCGGAATCTAGACAAGGCCGAGTTAGTAGGTGTTCGTTCCGGCCTTCCGGCCTTCCTTCCGCGAGCCGTCGTTCGGCTCGGCTGCTGCGCCTCGGGCAGCATGGCGGATGTCTACTCACGTCCGTGGGGCGCATAACACGCCGGATCTGCTCCATGGAGTTCAGGTCCGGGCTGAGGCCACCGTGCATGGTAAAGATCTTCTCATCGATGATAGCGGCAATGGGAAGGCAGTTGAAGCAGTCGGTAAAGGTCTTCCACAGCTTGATGTTGTAGCGGCGCTTGCACTCGTCGTAGAAGCCGTAGATGCGGTTGATGGACGCGCACTCGTGATTGCCGCGCAGGATGAAGAAGTTCTCGGGGTACTTGATCTTGTACGCGAGCAGCAGGCAGATGGTCTCGAGGGACTGCTTGCCACGGTCGACGTAGTCGCCCAGGAACAGGTAGTTTGCCTCCGGAGGGAAACCGCCGTACTCAAACAGACGCAGGAGGTCGTAGTACTGGCCGTGGATGTCGCCGCAAATCTTGATGGGAGCCTCCAGCTCCAGCAGGATGGGCTGCGAGATGAAGATCTCGCGGGCCTTGGTGCACAGGAAGCGGATCTCGCCTTCCAGAAGCTGGACCTGCTTGCCGGGGCGGCTGCCGCGGACCTCGAGGAGTCGGTCGATGATGGAGTCGAGGTCGACCTCGTGTTGCTGGTCGGCCATTTTATGTAGTTGCTGTTTCTCTCTCTGGGGGTTCGTCTTCTTTGTGTTTTGTGGAGGAGGCGAGCGTCGACGGTGCGATTGAGCCTCTGTGAGTCGAGATCTCCGCAAACCCTTGAGCGTCTTTGTTCGACTGGCTCAAGAGATCTGTGGGCGTCAAAGGGGAGGGGAGGAGAGAGGAGAGAGAGGAGCGGTTGGACTCTCGCAACGTTGGCTCTGTCAGGTCGAAGAAGAGCGGTCTGTAAGGTTCGCAGCCAGAAGCAGCGAGCGTCGTCAAGATGGCGGCTTTTGGAGCTCTTTGTTGGTCGATACGGTTTCTCTGCCGGACAATGCACAGCAAGAGCTCGTCAAGGGAGGAGGATCACCAGGTCGCTTGGTGATGGCGTCGCTTTGGGGGTTCAGACTATGCGTCTGGTCGTCGTCTATTTTTTTTCTTTTGGTTCGTCAGAGTTTTCTTCGTTATCGTAGCTGCTGTCTAGTATCGTGCAAGGTCTGTTGATCGTCAGCATTGGCCCCGTGTGGCGAAATTGCAGTCAAACGGGCGGTGGAGGGCGTGATGGTGTGGTGCAGATAAGGACAGCAGCGCCCTGAAAACACAACGAAAGTCGGTCGCACAGGACGGTTGGAAAGGCACAAGGGAGGACGCAGAATGCCTGGCAGAGGTGTGCGAGGAGAGAAGGATGTAAGGATGTGAAGCTCTTTGACCGTCTGTGACAGCACACACGGGCGTTTGTCTCCTGTTGATAGCGGCGGGGTGGAGGCGAGGGCAGAGGAAAGGTGTGCACCTTGTGAATGTGTATCTTGGGACAGCAAATGATGCTTCCGTTGCCTCCGGCCAACGCGCAGGTTCCGACGATAGCGTGTTGCAAGACGATGGACTTGAAGGGAGAGTGCAAAGATGGACCGGGAGACGAGCCGAACGCGCGCATCCGATGAAGCCAAACGTCGGATAGGGAGAGAGGAGGGGGCTCGGAAGAGGTGGGCAAGGAGACGGATCGCGTACGACGGGAGCCGGTGCAGGAAAACGTGGACGTCGCCGAGAGACGAGCAGGAGACACGCGGACGAGCTCGAAAAGGGACGACAAAGACGAGAAGAGCGGGATGCAGTCTTACCTAAAGCCGACGTCGTCGTGATGGGCTGCGTCGTGGATTCGATGCAAGTCGTCGGAGCGATGCTTGATGCGAGGGCGGTGGAGGAGGCAGCCTGCAGCGGTGCGCGGAGGAGCAGCCAAGCGAGCGAGAGGCGGCTGGGCGGGACGGGCACGGAATGCAGTTGGGGTTGCCGTGTCTCGTCAGTCTTCTTTTCAGACTATCTCAATATCGCGGATGGAAAGGATGTCGCTGTGGGAACGTCGTTGAGGGAGGATTGTCTGGAGTTTGTGGAGTGGAGGAGAAGACGAAAGCGTGATGTCTCTGTTTGGTGGCTTTTTGCTTTTGGTGGCTCTCTGCTCTTTTTGCTCTTTTGCTCTTTTGCTCTTTTGGGCGGATTCCCTTTTTTGCTTTGAAATTTTTTAGGTCGTCGTTGGGGGAAGGTGCGAAGGCGAGGAGGGAGGAGAGAGGGAAGGAACGAGGGGAGGAAAGGGGTGAAAAATTCATGGAACTAAAAAGGCAGGCACTGAGTCGCTGTCTCGCAGGAGGGGGGCAAGGAGGGGAAGGAGCAAAGGGCGCCCAGATCGGTCGAGGCCTGTAATCGTGCTGGGAAGGCACGACCGACCGCTGTTCTCGGAGCAGAGCCCTGAAGCTGACACTGACACTGACAACTGACAATAAGACAACAAGACGAAGCTGTTGCGCTGCGGCGGACGACCATCGCCGGATGGTTCTTATTCTCTAGCACGAAGGACTCGTATTACCAACTCTTCCTCCCCAATTTCCAATTCTCATTCAGCCTGGAGCGCAGCGGTGGTCGGTGGACCTCTGCGCCTTCAAAGCAAGCTCTACGATGTAGGCCGATCACAAGACCCACAGCCGCGTCTCCGTTCGCCAGGTTGTTGTTGCTGGAGAGCCCCGGGCAGGGAAGAGGACCCAGCGTGCAGCGTGCAGCGTGTGTAAGTGCGTCGTAGCGTTGTGACGCTGGAACGACAGCGCCACTGGACGGGGCAGACGATGCACGCCGCACGGCAGACGGGCCTGCAACTGGGATCTGTTGGATGGCGTCAACGGACCATGCTGGATGCTGAGCCAGATACGTACAAAGTACGAGAAGATACGGGACAAACTACCCTGTATCGCTGTGACAGGGCCTAATCACACGGAGACGCAAGCCAAGAGAGCGGCACCAGCAATGTGCAGTTTGGAGGGGAACGTCAAATACCGCACCTCGGATGACAGTCACGATGGCGGATGGATACGACATGCAAGTTCAGCGTACTGAGTATATCTGACTCCGTGAACGATGAGGGCGCGGGGACAAGCAGCACCGCGTCTCGCAAGAGACAAACAGAACGCAGAGCTGGGCGGCGACCTGCGGTTGATAGGGCAGAGGGCAGACGACAGAGGACAGAGGACAGGAACGCGACCGGAGCGCGTCCAGAGGCGTGGAGGGAAACAGGACGAGCAACAGGATCGTGCAGTAGCGGCGGACGGCACAGACGAGGGCGAGGCGGCGCTGGACACGCTGGAAGGGCGGTCAGCCGTGCGTCGACAGGCTGGACGGCCCGGAGTGCTCTGCCAGTCTGACGACGCCGTCTGACGACGCCGTCTGACGACCGTCGTCAGTACTCGTTTCGTACTCGTCAGAGCATCGTGAGCTGTCGTGACGACCTTATTCGACTTTGGCCCGCCGTCGTCTTTGTTGCAACGAGCTGAGCACCGCGGAAAACCACAAAAGGACCAGGTGCCGCTGGCCAACAGCTTCTGGACCTGGGCCGGGCGAGCCAAGGCAGCGCCAGCTGGAGCTGGTGGGTCCTGATGAGTGAGGGCGCACGATCACCGGCCACTTCTGCGCTGTCGACAGCAGCCAATTGCTGCGCGTGGATTCTGTAGCGCCGAGGATCCCCTGTCCGCTGTTTCTGGCCTGCTTGGCCGACTTCGTACTGTCGTTGGCCTTTGTCCTTCCTGGCCTACGTCTGGCTATTTTTGGCCCTGCTGTTTGTCAGACACGGCGGATGGCGCTGGCCTAGAGGAATGACGAGGCCCGCAGGCCCAGTTGGCGCGGATTGCCTACGAGTAAGATACCTCGTCGCGTAACGTAGACGACGCTCTGGCCACGCTGCTCAGCATCGACAGAGCTCTCCCACTGCAAGGCAAGATCCACTGGCTGCGCCGCACCGTCTCCTGGCGACGCCGTCTCGGACCGGCATCACATACATCACAGATCGAACTCCGGTCGCTGGGTTCGGCCGACAGCTGTCGTAGAGGGCAGAGCAATCGGTCGCCGGCTGGCTGCAGCCGCCAGACCCCGCGCCTTCCTTTCCAGTCTCACACCAGGCTGCCAACGCAGTCGTTTTTTCGTCGCAGCTCTGCAACCGACTTGACCTCTTGACCACGTACTGACCACGTACTGCGTCCTCTGCCGACTTGTCTACTGCCTCTGCCACCTCGTCCACAATGGCTCTGTCAAGAGAAGCCTTAACGGCCACCATGGGACGCGCAGGTGAGCCGCCGAGCCGCCTTCGTTCGACTCTCTCAAGGCGTGGATCTACGACCAGGAAGAGTACCAGCGGCGCACCGGCGAGCCAGCGCCATTGACGGACGAGCAGCGCCAGGCCATGGCCGTCCTGGTTGCGCCACGGCCACCGCCACCGCCACGGCCACCTCCGACCCCGCCGGCACCGTCTCTGAAGCCCCCGCCGGCACCGTCTCTGAAGCGAGGGGGCGTTGATGTGACGGACACGAACTGGGTCGGCCTGTTGATGAGTTAGGTGACCCGCCCGCATCTTTCCGTCGTCGTGACACGAGTCCTCACACGTGTACTCACACTTGTACTCACACATGCAGGCTATGCGCAAGTGCACAAGGAATCCGTGCCGCCCGTCTTCGCCGACGAGGACCTCCCGGCCAGCGCTTTCGGCTCGATACAATGGCGCACCCGGTGCCGGCTTCCGCACGAGGCGCCCGACCGCTGGTTCCCGGACCTGAACGAACCGCGCCCGCAGGACAGCATTTTCCCCAACAAAAAGGCATCGAAACAGCACGCCGCGCGCTGCGCCGTAGAGTGGCTCGTTTCCCAGGGCCTCATGTCGTCGGACAGCGTCTACGCGGCACACCCTCCGAAACGCACGGCCACCGGGGCACTGGTTGCCAGCTCGACAGCGGTCAGGCCAGCGGCCAACACAGCGACGGCCAACACCCCGTCCCTGCCAAGCCTGTTCCAGAGTCCAGCGGCCGTGTCGCGGCGCGCCCGAGGTGCCTACGCCCATGGCCGCCCTCCAGCCAGCGCCATCGACTGCAGCAGGCCTTGTTTACGAGAGCTCCGCCGTCTCGGACGCCAACCAGCGGCCGCAGCCGAGGACCCCCCTGGCCTCCTCGCCTTCGCCCCGAGCACTGTCCATGGCATCGTGGGCCCACAAGGGAGAAGGCACCGGCGCACCGCCCAAACGCTCGTGGAGTCTCGTCATGGCAGCAGCCGACCAGGGGACCACGGTCACCAACGTTGTGGGCGCCGAGCCAAGCAACACACCGGGCGCCCAGGGCCGGCTCTCGCGCCTCCGCAGCGACGACAGCGGACACGACAACGGCAGGGACTACGAGGTCTCCAACACGCACCTGCTCGAGTCGTTTTGCAAGACGCACGGCCTCGGCTCGCCGACCTACGAGCTCGCGCCCAGCCGGGAGGACACCGAGGGCATTTTCAGCGGCCGCATTGTGTTTGCGCCGCCCAGCACCAAGGGCAGCGGCAGCGGCAGCGGCGGCAACGCGGCAGCCCTTGTCCTGCCCGCCGGCGTCGGCGAGGTGCGCAACGTGTTTACGAAAAAGGCGGCTCGGGAGAAGATGGCGCAGAGCGCCTTGCAGTACCTGAGGACGACCATGGCCGGTTCCCTCGAATCTGTCTAAAGAGAGGGTCGTGGTGCAGGGCGGTCGCCCTCTCTGCGGGGGATACAATGTTCCATGTCTCGGCATGTCTTACGATTTATGACGTTGCGAACGCCGTGTTCGGGTGGCCGAAAGCGGCTGGTTGAACGGATTGGTTGTTGGTTTTTAGTGATTCGTGATTCGTTGCTCGTGTAAATTCCACTCCGTATTCCAGGCACAATGCACACCAGGGCTGTAGACGCCCGGCTTTACATGACTCTCCATATCGCACCGGCGCGCGCAGGCGGCTGGGCGTGGCCCGGTGGGTCCGTCGCGTTCATTCTGTCGGACCCAGGCCAGCTCCTCCTCGGCGGCGTCGCGCTCCAGCTGCTGCATCATGTGCAGCTCGTCCAGCATGCCGTCCACCAGGCTGCGACAGCCGGCCAGTATGCGGTGCAAGCTGGACTGCGGCTGTGGTGCTTCCTGGTCCGGTGTCTGCACACCCCACCACGGCCGAGCTGGTCCAATTGACGCTGCCAGCCCTCGAGCCGGTGTGCCAGATGCGCACACTCTTCGTGCCATGCCGCGTCGAGAAGAGGCTCGTGCTCGTTGGACAAGAAGCCGCTCGCCACGCCCTGGCTCGGCCGGTCGCCGTCTTTACCGTCTTTACCGCCGCGCCCGTCCTCGTCCTCGTCCACGAGGTCCTCGAACGTGTCGATGCCTGCCGTGCAGCCATCAGGTCGGCCGTCTGCTGGGCCCAGCGCTCAAAGCGGCGCACGACCTGCACGTAGCGACTGGCGGCAGCGGCGGCATCGCCTCCGTCACCAGGGCCGTGCGCCGCCGCCGACAGAGACCACACCCCTGCGAGCACGGCATCCAGTGCCTGGATCTTGTCCTCCAGCGCCAGACCGGGTCCAGGGCGCCGCCGGCCGGGCGCCCCCACGCCTGCAGGGCCGCCGCATTCGCCGCCTCGGCGCGCTGGCCGGCCACCTGCACCAGCGCCGCGTGGTCGGCCGCCAGGGCCGCTAGCCGCTCGCCCAGGAGCGCCTGCCGGGCCGAGGCATGCCACGCGGCCGTCACGGCAGCGGCGTCGCGGTGCAGCAGGTGCAGCTGGAGCAGGCTCGTCTGGAGGCGCCCTGTCTCGGCGGACAGGGCCACGTTGGCGGTGTCTTGGAGGGCGAGGCGGGCGGCGCCAGGATGGCGGCGATGCGCGGTTTGGGCGCCAGGGTCTTGGCCGGGGAGTAGTGCTGCCGGTGGGTGGAAAAGGCGGGGCGGTGGTGCACGGCGGCCGAAGCAGCAGCAGCAGCAGACGTGGACGTGGTCGTGGTCGTGGTCGTGGACGTGGACTGGTCGTGGCCGCAGCTGCAGTGGCGGCTGTCGACGCGCTCGCGGCGCCGCGTGTGGCGGGCGACTGGCCGGGCCGCTGCTGGCCGTCGACGACGACTGGCGCCGACGGAGGACGCAGTACGGTCGCAGACGACAAGGTTGTGGCCGACGGGGGCCTAGACGGCGGCTTCTTCGTCGTCGTCGTCGTCGTCGTCATTCTTGTTGCTGCAGAGGCCGACGGGCCCGTCACGATGGATGCCGATTTGTTCCGCGCATGGCCGCGCACGGGAGCTGCCGCTGGTGCTGCCGCCGAGCCTGCTGCAGACCGCGTTCGTGCCATGCCCGTCGAGGCCGCCGAAGACGGCAGACCGCTAGACGACGTTGGCCGTCGCGTGGCAACACCACCGCCCGAGGCCGTCCCTGCACCGGCTGCTAGCAGGTGCGAGCGCGACGACGAGGGCGGTTTGGTCAACGGCCTTGGCATGGCCGACGTTGTCGACGTTGCCGAGGTTGTCGGCAGAGAGGCCGCCGCCGCATCTGGCCGCCGCAATCGAGCAGAGGACGGACCGCCTACTGCAAAGGCGGCCCGGGCTTCTGGCCCATCCGTGTGGCCGTCCCTGCTGCTGGCTTCGCCGGCAGACGGCTGGGCGACGAGCCGCGTGCGCCAGCCTGTGCTGCCTGTCCCGCTTGCACTGCCGCCGCGGCGGAGGCCGACGGCCCGGCTTGCGGCCGACGCAGAGACCGCGTCCGCGACAGGCCACCACCGCCCGCCGGCGGCGGTTGTGTGGATAGGGACGACGGCGGCGGTATAGACATTGCGAGTGTGGGTGGGCTGCTCGGCCGAGAGTGGAGGCCAGCGTGGCTGCCGTCGTGTGGTCGGGTGTCTTCGTTTGTCGATGGGGAGGTGTTGTTTGTTGACTGTCCTCCCCCTGCAGAGCCCGAGGCCCTAACGTACAGTCGAGGTACGTCGTTAGGGGCCACGCGCGCTAATGATATGGGCGATCGGCCGCTGGCGCGCCTTGTGGGCTGCTGGCCCCCAAGCCCAAGAGCCAATCAGCGAGCCATCCTCACAGCATCACATCATCAAACGACATCTCACGGCAGAAGACGTTTATGCAAAGTCGGGCAAACTGCGCGACCTTCACAAACAGGGGCTGGCTTCCCGTTGTCTTGTATCTGACGCGGACGGTCTCCCGCTTCCATTGCGTCACGTGACAATCACACGGGCATCGGATGGGTCAGAACGACCAAAGGACAAGGCTGAGACGCCTCGCAGCAGTGTTCACTTGGGATGCTTGCCTGTCGTTGGTTTGTTCCCCTTGCATATGATGCTGGGCAAATGCTGTTGCCTTGCGTGTCAAAAAAAAGCTCGTTTCTTCATATTTCATATCCCAAATCTACCCTTTTCAAAGGTGTGCTCGTCACGTAATATATATGCGATAATATCCCCCCCTGTCCACGTTCCGCCCATTTGTAGCCAGAAGCCAGACGAAGCCGTCGCGTAACCAAGATACAATAACAAAGAAAACTATGCAAAACATGGTAATGGATATAGAAAAACGCAAAAGAAAAGATGCCAAGAGATGGGACGAGACGGGGCGCGAGCATCAAAGAGAATAGCTCTTTGGCAAGTACAGCGAGAGTCCGAGAGATGCTGCCGCAACGGGCACGTGTTTGCAGCACGCCTTATGCCTCCCGAATGACTGGGAGCTCGTAAACAGGCGAGATGGGGCTGACAACAGGCTTCCCATCTGCCTCGTACGCAGCAGCACCCCCTTTGGCCGCGCCACCAGGGACGCCCTCTGCCAGGTAGGTCTGAAGCTGTGATAGGTCGTGCTGGGCGTGCGTGTGCAACGCCTCGCGGCAGCTCGAGCACACGCGCAGGTAGCACCACTTGCACCGCCAGCGCATCGACCGCTCAAACGTCTGGCACGTCTGGCAGCTCAGCGGGTAGTTGACGTTGCGGTCGCGGAACATGTCGCGGTGGCCGTGGAGGCAGTGGAGCTGAACCTTGGACGGGGCGGGGCTGCAAAGACGGTGTCTGGGTGACGACGTCGGTCATGTAGCCCGACGGAACAGCGGCGGCATTCCCGGGGCGAGAGGAAGGCCGGCCGATGCCGGCGAGCCGGGACGTGGGATACGACAACGGGCCGATCTTGGTTCGACACGCTACGGTCTTGTGGGGGGAACTGCGTCTGTGCGACCGGCTTGATGGTGGCCTGGCTGCCCGTCTCACTGGCAACGGACACGGCCGAGTTGGCGTTGGAGTGGGTGTACTGCTGCTCGGGCACAGGCGAAGGCGGCACAGGTACCTGCTTGGGCGGTGGAGCTTGGCCATGGAGCGCGCCCGGGATGGTCGAAATTGACACGTTTCGCGACGAGGTTCGGGAGAAAACTGTTGCTGTATCTGTTGCTGTTGCTGTTGCTGTTGAGGCTGAGGCTGAGGCTGAGGCTGAGGCTCAGTCTTGACCAGGACATCGCGGCCCACAAGACTATTGTTCACAGCCGGCGACGTCTGCTGCTGCTGCTGAGACGACGTCGACGACGCGGGTGACGCAGCCGGGGACACGGGCACGTTCACAACGGTTGTGGAGCTGCTCGAGGTGCCCACTGTGCCCGTGGCCGACGGTGCCATGGACGTGCCGTCCGTCCGGCTGTCCTTGATCTTGTCCTCCTCTCCGTAGTCTGGCGTGGGCGGACGCTGGAATGACGGGGGTGGCGGCTGCGGCTTGGACGTGAGGGCGAGGGGCGAGCGCGCGGCCGATGTCGTTGTGGGCTGGGGAAGCTCCTTGGCGGCGGTGCAGGTGGCCCCGAGCGAATCGTCACGGCCGGCGCAGGCTTGCGCTTCAAGGTCGATTCCGCCTTGGTCTCCAGCTTGGCGAGAGAGGAGCCCATGTTGGGTGCCGCTGGTGTCGCGGCCGGGCTGGCCTGGCGAGAGGGCCGGATATCACGATCCGACACGCCGAGTTGCGGCGACGGCGCTACCAAGGAGGACGGCGAGGCGCCGCTTGCATTGGTACCGCTGACGAGCGGCGACCTGGGAGGCTGAAGCTGGCCGAGGGCAGAGCGCGTCGGTGGCGGCGGCAGGGAGACTGGGGCGGGGCAACGGCTGTCGGTAGGCAAGGTAGCTAGCATCTTTGGCCGGGGTGAGGGGAGGCAGGTCGTTTTGCAGGTCGTTTTGCTTTGGCAGTCTCTGTGGCACGGCGTCGGCAGTAAAAGCTTTCGCAGATCCGTCTCTGGCATCGGCGGTGACGGCGACGGCAATGGCGTTTTGCAGGGCTGGCGTGGCTTTCAGATTCAGCTCAGTGACCGATAGGTTGCTTTCTGCCTTTCCGAGCGGCGCCTCCAAATTTCCGTCGAGGGCGTCGAAGAGTGCTGGGGAAGGGTCGGCAGTGGAGGCAGTGAATCGTCATACTTATGACTTGCTCCTGGTCCTCCTGTCGTGGCCGTCTTTGACAGGACGTCCGGTGGCGGGTGGCGCAACGACGTCGATCGTGGCGGCAGCACGGCGTCGGTTTTGCTGATTGGCGCAGGCGGTGCAGGCGACGTGGGAGCAGCAGCAGCAGCAGCAGCAACAGTAGCAGTAGCCTGTGGCGTCCCACTACCTTGGACACTGGTAGCACGGGTAGTGGCCGTGGCGCTGTTTGTGTCATTCTTTGTCTGCACCTGCGCCTTGGGCTGTGGAGGGCGGTAGCTGTAATACGCGTCCGAGTACGGGTCGTACTCGTCACTGTTTGTGTTTGTGCTGCTCTGGCTGATGGCGGCTGCCGTCGTTGTCGTTGTCGCCGTCACCGCGGGTGCGGGTGTAGCATCTTCAGCTTCATCCTCGTCTACGTAGTCGCCATCCAACAGATACGACAACGCGTGTGCACAGATTCGTCCAGCTTGGAGGCGAGCTCGGCTGGCGGACATCGTAAAACACCTGCTGGCCCTTGTCGTTGGGCAGGGCCCGCAATGGAGAGGATGTGGCGGCAGCCATGGCGGACGAGGCGCTTGTGCTGATGGTGGCTTCCGAGTTGGACGACGAGAGACCGGCCAGTGCCGACGAAGCGTCTTCTGAATAAGCCGACAATATGCTCGAGATGGAGGCCGCCCGAGAAGACGGAGGCTCTGGTTCTTGATCTTGTCCCTGCTCCTGCTCCTTCTCCTTCTCCTTCTTACTCTCCTGCTCACGAGAGGCAGCGGCAGGAGGCGATGGAGCCCGCAGTGTCTTTGTTTGGGATTGCGTCTCGGAGCCCGAGCCGGCGTCTGCGTCGACGGGAGGTGACGGAAGCTCTGGCAGCTCTGGGAGGGCGCTCCGAGAAACAGGTGCCGCCGGGAGCTCGCTGGGAGTCGAGAAGCTGCTGAAGCTGGGCAGGTCGGGCAGCTGGGGCAAGGAGCCAGCGAGGTCAGTGCTGTCAGTGCTGGTGGTGCTGGTGCAGGAACCGGCGTGGGGTCTTGCGGCGGTGGCGACGCGGACTGGACCACAGACCGGTTCGAGTCGGAGCTGGCTGCCGAGACGGAGCTGCCCACAGGTCGACGGCGGATGGCACGACTGGGCACGGCCGGTGGTTGAGGCTGCGTCTGAGGCACGGCCTGTGGCTGGTACGATGCTGGTGAAGGCGTACTGGGGAGTCGCGCGGTCTTTTTCTCCGGCAGAGCAGGAGGAGCCCGTTGTGGGAAGAGGGAGAGGAGGGCGACCGCGCAGACGAGATGGCTCCTGGGGCCGTACGGGCAGACGACTTGGGCGGCGGTGGTGGGAGTGGTGGGAGTGGTGAGAGTGGCGAGAGTGACGGGCGTGACGGGAGAGAAGCCGAGGGTGGTGAGGATGGCGCAGCACGGGTGGTGGGCGAGGCGGTCGTGGGGATATAAGAGTAGCTGGAGGGGGAGAGGACGGCGGAAGACGGCGGAGGAAGTGGAAGCAGAGGTGTTTCGCTCATGGATGCGGAGGGCCGTGACGCAGAGCGCGAAGGAAGCAGCATCTCCAGGACGGGGGTGGCGCAGGCAAGGCTTTGGAGAAACGCGAGCGACCAGGGGACTTTGGCGTCCTGGGGCTGTTGCTTCCACTGCCTGTGTTGCCGGACGAGGGCAGAAACGAGGGTGAGTCGACCGCCATGGCGGGCCGATGGCAAGACAGTGTATCCTTGTGTCCGGGGCTGGCCAGAGGGCGAGAGTGGGAGGGGTGAGGCACGGACGAGCAGGATCCAGCGCCTTTTCGTTTCTGGAGCCTGTCCGGGCTACTCTCGTCGGCCCGTGAGGTTGTTTCCTGTTGTCCCCCTCGAGCTGTTTGTACAAAGTAAGATACGGAGGCGAGTGCTGCTGGGAATGTCGTGCTCCCTTTGTGAAATTGCTTCGTGCTGTAGTCTTTGCTCCCCTTTCCAACGACCCCGGCTGTATCAAGGATGGGCCCTGTTTGGGACTATCCGGTGGGTTCCGTGCTGGTTTGCGTATCAGAATCGGCACCTTGCCAATGTTGTGCTCCTCCGTGGAAGACCTCTGTGGAAGAGCCTGGTCTGAGCAGGGAAAAATAGAAACGAAACGAGCACCAGCCGGCGGTTGCCTCCGTTTCGAGCCAGAGTAGTGGGAAGATGAAGCTTAAAGCGGCGATTTCCCAAAGACCCGAGATTGAGTGGTGGTAACCGGCAAAAGGGAGCCGTCTATTCGAGAGAGTAAGAAGCAGGGTTGGAGAGGTGAGAACTCATGAATAAGAAAGAGAAAAGATTAAAGTAAAATAGAAATAGAGAAAATAAGAAAGCGAATAAAGAGTGGCGCGTGTTGGTCGCCTTGGGAAAGAAGGACGATGATAGACGGGACTGGGCGTGTGAAAGGAGGACAGGAACACAGGCAGCGCAAGCCATGCAGATAGTGTCACACCAGGTTTAGCGGGAAGCCGACGACGGGGAAGAGGACGGGCAAAAGCGAGCGTGGGAGGAGGCCAAAGGCCATGAAAACGCAGCGAAGCTGAAACGAGCGAGTGGACAGGCGGTGGAGCGCATCGGCCAGGAAGCGAATGAGGCGGCGGGCGGTGCGACGAATATAGAGGAGAGGTCAAGCAACAGAAAGGATGCCGCGCACAGAGACAAACGAGTGTCGTTTCTCCAGCGGACGGGCGCGTGACGCAGGGGACAGACTGAAGAATGAAGAGGAGACGGAAGAAGGAAGAAGAAAGGAGGCCAAGAAACAGGCGGGCTGAAGTGAGGCCAAAGGCAAGGCAGTCTTTGCCAGAGGCGCGGCGCGGGCGGAGTGGCAAGGAGACCGACAGCACGCAAGGGCAGTCTCGTGGAAAGGGGCGCGCCACGAGGAATGGAGATGCTCTGTATCTTACGGGAGAGAAAAAGCAAAACGAGGTTCAAGAGTCAGCCCTTTTTCGGCGTCGTCGTCCTTTTCCGTGATGACCCCTTTTCTTGCCCCTTTGTCGCATCGTTCCTGCTCGTTGCGTCCCGATCGAGCCTGTTGCGGCCTCCCGCTCTTGCCCTCTGTGTGGCCGCGGACGTCGTGGTTCGCTTCAGTCGTTCTTTCCCTCCACACGTTCTGCAACCGACCTCCGAAACCGAGGGCAAGTGCGATCCAAATGAGACGGGATCGGATGGGGCAGGCACCCCTGTCGCCTTCCCTGGCCCACGCAGTCGACAGGTGACGACTGAGCCCAGCTCGCCAGCGCGGGCAGGGCAGGAGCGAAGGACGAGACACCCAAAGAGGAGACCGTGGAGGCCCAGGTTGCCGACCCAGGGCAGGAGCCACCGGGAAGCCAAGGCATCTACGATCCACTGGCCCACTTTCACGTTTTACGTTCACACCTAGTCCCAAAGCCCCAACCCACCCCTCCTTCCTCGTCAGAACAGGCGGCTGAAACAGCCACTGGATAGGAAGAGTGAAGAGTGAAGAGTGAAGAGTCAAGAGGAAAAGAGGAAAAGAGGGTTAGAAGGATTGAAGGGCAAGTCAAGAGACATATATTGTCCTTCGGGATGGCGGATGTTGGTCGAGGCAGCCAGGGTTTGGCAGCGGTTACGACAAATACGAGTACGGGAGGAGAGGTGTCCGTTCTTAGCTGGTGTCTGGAAAGGCTATGGAAGAGATCCTGTGATCCTGTGATCTTGTGAGACAGTATCGAGAAGCAGCATCACGTCTCGAGAAGAAGCTTGGACGGCGCAATGTGAACGCTGCAGACTCTGTCAGCAGATGCACAGCAGACAAGGACAGGAGGTATGGACATAACCCCGACAGTCTGCAGGGTCTGAGCTCTTTTTCTCATGGCCTTCATACGGTACGCCGTACGCCGTATTTGTATCCCTTCATTTTCTTAAGTATCCATCTGCCAATGTTAACCCCTTCGTCCCATCTCTCATCTCCCTCTAGATCTCTCGCGTGTCGGTCGACAGAATGCAAAACCGCCAAAGGAGTTTAGGCCAGGGGAAAGCGTGCTTTGCGAGTTTCAAGAGGAGCCGCGGCGCGTTGACAGCCAAAACAACCGCGCCAGAAATAAAAAGGACTCGACGCGCCGTTTCATGTACCTTTTTGTACGGAGTAGCGAGTATGAAGAAGTTTGTACTCTGCAGACATCGAGTACGGTCCAGGCTCCATGCGATGGAGGCCCTCTCATATGGCAACAAGAGCGAGATGAGATCGTTTCAAGCGTAGGACTGCGCCTTTTCGTCCCGAATACGGCTCAGAGGACGGCCTCACTTGTAAGGAATGGGAGAAGAAAGGAGACGGAAACTACTTTGCGCCATCCGAGACAATGACTCTCCTTGCGACTCAAGAACGGAGTCGCTGTACGAGTACTTTTCTTCAGCATAGCCCTGCACATTAGCGTGTCTGTTGCGGCGCACGAGCTAATCGCACAGACGCCACCGGTCGGGTAAGCAAGTCTGCACTTGATTTATTTAGTATGGGAAGTAGGGAAATAGGAACATAAGAAGTGAAATTAGAAAGAGAGAAGAGCAAGACACGCCGCGGCCCATCAAACGAGCGGCGCCGAAGGAACAGCAGAGCCGGAGAAGCTTCCAATTGCGGGTGCATAACGCCGGATTGTGCAGGTGTCGATGCGACAGCCTTTGCCGTCGCGACGACTTGCTCGAGACGGGGACGGGCGTCTCGGGCGCGTCTCGGGCGCGTCAGTGGCTGCATGACGTCGGGGACGATGGCGATGGCGATGGTGGCATAAGACGGTACGACGGTTCGACTGTACGACGGTTCGACTGTACTTTGTAGGGCGCGCTGGGTGACCTCGACAAACATCCCCGTGCGCACAAGCAAGCACAGAGCGCAGAGGCAAGATGGACAAATATCTACGAGTAACAAAGTACGCGTACGCAGGCCGGGTCATCCTCCGTGTCGTGCGACTGCCATGCCAGAGCCGGACCCACGCAGACGGCTGCTGGCAGGGATGCGCCAGACGGCGGAGACGTTGCTGCAGAGGCCAGCGCACGGCGATCGGACGGGCTGCAGATCAGCCTCCCCTGTGCCCTTTCTGGACAGCACAGCCAGGTCCATGACCGTACCACTACGAGTACATGGACGAGTACGACGGACAAAACCTCACGAGCCCAGCGTGCGCCACCCATCAGGCCGGACAGAGGCTGGACGGCAAAAGGGCAAAAGGCCAAAAAGGGCCAAAAGGCTGCTGGTCAGCTTTGCCGGTCCTGGTGGTGCATCAACGGCAGGAAGCTCAACAAGCAACAAAAACCTGCTCTGGGTGCAGCTCGTCTTTGCCCTTTTGCCCGTTTGCCCATCCGCGCTCGTCCTCGTCCTCGTCCTCGTCCTCGCACGTGCATCGCACCCAGCAGGCCAAGACAGCCGCTTGTGCGACCCGTGCCGCTGCAGGGAACAGAGCCAACCTCAAAGAAAGCGGCTGGCTTGTGAGAGTGGCCCCATTTCCAAGCGGTCGCGCTCGCCACTCGTGCCGATGGCATCATCGCTCCGTCGCCTGCTGATAAGACGCAATACGGACGTACTCGTACAGGCTGTGGCAGGGCGGGGACGGGCAGAGGAGCGAACCAGATCGAGTGACGGCCAGAGGGCACTGTGGACAGCGTCGTATTTGCCTCTTTTCTTGGTCGAGCGTCGTATCGTTCCGACGGCAGTGACGCATCCACTGGAGGCAGCCCACGGCCCTCGAGTAGACAGGTACGGGCACGGCACAGACCTTTTCTTTGCCATGACTGTCGCCAGCCATGGATAGATGATAGCAAGCGAGGAGCCCGGAGCCCGAAGCCGGCCACGTAGTACGCGTATGCCAGATACGTCGTATACGTACTTACGAAAACAGACTGCTCAGCGTGCGTCGGATCTTTTGGACGAGTAGAATCAGTGGTCTATGAAACGCACGGACGAGAAGCCACTACTGAGTAGGGAGGACAAAGGAGGAAGGGCTTGTCCAGGGGATCCGGAGGGAGACCAACGGAAAGGGGATTCTATGTGCGAGGGAGGACATAAAAGGACTTGCGTAAAAGTCGTGCAAAGTAAGATGGGATAAAGCGATTTGATGCTGGGCGCCGCCATCATGCCTCAGATGGAAGAGGACAAGGGACAAGGGAAATGTAAGGAGCAATAAAGATAAAGGAGGAGATGAAAAGAAAAAAAGAAAAGAAAAAAAGGAATCAAAAGTAGTAGAAATGGGGAAGAAGCGAGTCGAGAAAAAGACAAGCACGACAGCAAAATGACGCGAGAAAAGAGAATAGAACAAAGCCAGCCACCCTCTCCAATCTCAACCCATCCTCTCCCCTCTCCCCGGACGTCCTCGCCCCTCCCCGCCTCTGCGTCCAGTCCTGCCTCTCTTCAGCCTTCTCGCCCTCTCGCCCCCGTTGCCTTCCTTCTTCTCCACCGCACCCACCCGTCCACCAGCCATCCACGTTCACTCAGCCTAGGCCGGCCGTCGTCCTTACAGGTTGAACCCCGCTTAGGGAAGCTCACGCCCTCCACGGCCGCGTTGTCCACAAACCAGCTGCACCGGTCGCCCGCACCCTCGTTGACCAGCGCGCACGGCAGGCCACTGTCCTCGTCAAAGATCTGCTTCATGATGCCCTTCTTGCCACCGCCCGTGGCCACAAAGGCCACCCGCACGCTGTGCGTCACCACCGGGAAGCGTCAGCGTGATGCGGCGCGGCGGCGGCTTCGGGCTGTCCTCAATGGGGCAGACCCACGCGCTCGCCTCGCGCAGCAGCTCGTGGCCCGGGAACAGGCTGCACGTGTGGCCGTCGGGCCCGCAGCCCAGCAGCAGCAGGTCAAAAATGGGCAGCCGCACGCTGTCGCGGCTGGCAAACGAGGCCACAAGCACCTGCTCGTACTTGTCCGCGAGCTCCTGCGTGTCCTCCAGCACCGACGTGTCAATGGGGTGCACTATGGGCTGGCCAGCGCTGGCGGGGATCTTGTCCAGGAGCTCCGTCTTGAGCAGGCCGTAGTTGGAGTCGGCGTGGTCGAGGGGCACGGCGCGCTCGTCGGCAAAGAAAATCTCCACTTGTCGAAGCGAACAGCGTCGTCGCTGCCGTCTGCTGCTGGTGCTTGGGTGGATGGGGCGTCTTGTGATGGCAGCAGCAGCGCTTGGCGAGTGTGGCGGGCAGGCTGCCGCCGGACACGGCCACCTTGAAGACGCCGTGGCGCGCGATGCCGGCGTTCTGGCACTGGATGACGTACGCCCGCAGGGCCGGGGCCAGCAAGGCCACGTCAGGGAACGAGTAGAGGTTGGTTTGCTTTCCCATGGTTGCTGCGCGGTGTGCTTTGCAGGGATGTGAAGAATAAGAGTCGGGCGGCGGGGCCGGTGCTTGTGAAATCGAGAGATGCGAGCTTTCGTTGCGCAGCTTCTCGTTGTCCGACGAGGTACGTGGTGTTCGCGTAAACGGTGTTCGCGTAAACCTGCTTTTTTCCCTTTTCCCGAATGTTCTCTTGCGTCTACCACAATCTGTTTCGGTTGTCAAAATTGGCTCTGTTGTTTGTTCTACGTGAAAACGTCAAGACGGGGAGACGAAACGGGCAAAAGAGTGGGAGGGGCTGGGCGGCAGTAGTATGCGAGTCTGCAGGACCCCTCCCAGCTCCAATGGTCGTGTCTTGTTGGCAAAACATACTTTGTGCAATGTGGCAGCTTGTGGTCGAATGGTGTGCCAAAGAATGGCGCTCGCGTCTCTGCACTCGGAAATGCAAAGGCCTCGGGGAGGGTGAAGAGTCGTGTTGCGAGTGCGTTGATTTGCGTCAAGGCGACAGAGAGGCGACTGCGAAAGAAGATATGGCGAGAGGACTTGTGGGTGGGTGACGAGGGAGCGAGAAAAAGCGGCGGTGACAGCAATCGAGAAGGAGCAAGGACAGACGACTGTAGATGACGGGAGAAGTTGGGCTCGTACGCTTCGATATCCTCTGGGCCGAATGTTGTCTTGATGGCGATGAGCGCGGGTGGGTTGCTTTTTTTCTGTGACAAGGAACGAGAGGGGGGCAAGGCCAGCTAAAAAAGAAGGTTGACTGTCTGCTTGGCAAAAACAGCCACCGTAAGGCCGGTCAATCAAGCGTTGGGACTTTGCCAGGCAATGAGACGGCCGCTCGACGAAGGGAGATAAGAGGTGGCGGTGGAGCTTGTGCTGGACAGTGCGGTGCTACACCTGGACAGCCTACGGAGTAGAGGCCAGAGAGGCCCAGAGAGGCCCAGAGAGTACCCAGAGTATGTCCAGAGCGCGCACGGTCGCCAAGATAATGCGAGAAAATGCGAGTGGCTGTAGTTGTACGTGAATGTGCGAAAATGAAGCTATTGACAGGCAGTAGAGAGAATGATAGAGGGAGAAAGGAGAAAGGAGAAAGAAAGGGACGGGCCAAGTGAAGAAAGTGCCAGAAGCAAAATGGGACTAAAAGGCGCCTGTAAATGGCGGGACGAAAACGTGGATGGGGAAAGAGGGGTGGCCGGGGTGCTTTTCCAAGGAGGGGAAGGAGCGTTGAGCGTTGAGCGTTGAGCGTGTGATTTTGATCCTATGGGTCTTATTGATCTTATTGATCAGTGGCCAATTGGGCAAACGACCATGGGAACCAACACGGCTTTTCTCACACCTCTACAACGTGAGATACGGAGACAAGCTGCCGGTAGCCACCACGCCGTACCGTGTACGTACTCACAGGACAGACAGATGCAGCGACGCCATGCTCGCTCGCGGCAGACACGTTTCCGAAAGCGATCTGGCTGGCTAGTGGACGGGCAGGAGAAGCAATTGGCTCCCTGGCCGGTGTTCCTCCTGTCAGGCATCGGCCGCCAGGCATCGGCTGTTCCCCCTTCTTACTCAGGGTCGCTCGCTCTTCCTGGCGGCTGCATCGTGCCTCCAAGGATGGAGACGAGGAAGCAGCATCACCCTCTGCTCCGGCCAATTGCACTTGCGATGCAAGAGGCAGACGGGGGGACGACATGCAGGATACACGGGTGGAAGAGCTCAAGAGCTCCTTGGCTGAAACAAGGAAACATAATGGCAAGGGTTGTTTCCATGCTCCTCAGCCTCCCAGGGTCGTTTTGTCGTTTTCGTTTTCGTTCAATCCTTCTTTGTTTGCAGAAAAAGACGGCCCTTGTCGCTCACTCCCGGCGCGCGTTCCATTGCGTCATCGCTCCCTCAATCTCTAGGGAAGACATGGCTCTGATCGGCCACAATCGCCATCGCCCATCGCCCATAGCCCATTGCCCTGTCTTCGCCCCAGTCCGATAACACGCAACGCTGCGGCAATTGCGAGAGCGAGCGCCAGCAGAGCCGCCCGGCAGAGCCGCACGGAGGCGTTCTTGATCGTCTTCATTCTTTGTTTCTCTATTTCCCAACGAGCCGTCGGATCAGCGACGTCACATCGAACACGGGCACGGCATTTCCGCGCAGTTGGCCTCTGCAGTGCCTTGGCATCTCTCCACTAGGACGTTCACGATAGTCTGGCTTTGACGGAGAACATTCCCACGGCGGCGAGTACGAATAAGCTGCGGCTGGGAGACGGGATCTCCATTTTCGTGTTTTCCATTTCAAGACGCACATGCTTGGGACGCTTTGTCGACTGAGATATGAAATAAGCTCCCAGATGCACCAAACAGGGCCTTATCTGCGTTGATGACGTATGGCGTGGCTGCCATCGCCGGGCTTGTTCCAACGTTGAGGCAAGGCATCAGACTGTCAGCAGCAATGTCTACGTCGACAAAATGAGACGATGCCACAATCAGGCGCCGCAAGAGGGAGAAACGCAAAAAGAAAAAAAGACAAAACTACGAGATACAAAAAGTACAAAAAGAAAAAATCGAAACAGGCTCATAATAAGGTCCATGCCGGACTCGAACCGGCGTTCCTGGAATGACAACTTGTAGGTGATCAAAATCCAGTGTCCTAACCACTAGACTAATGGACCTGTCACGTTTCTGTCGACCATTTATCTGTGTCTATATAGCCTGTCGACTAGCGCCCCGATAATTGAATGGATTCCACTGCCGGACTCGTCCAACACGTTTCCACATCCGCCACGGCAACGTATCATGATTCTCTACCAATCCGACCTGCTTGAAGTCATATCCAGACTGTCCGTGGAAGCCCAGCTTTGTCCGGATATGCGAAGGCGGCGACGGTTGTCGTCTCACTCCCTCCGTAGAGGAACTTGTAGTGCCTGAACGCGCAAATGCTCCCCGTCTGTAGTGGAGACATGGGGCAGATACGGGCATTCGGGGCAGTAGATAGCGACCCTCGACCTGTGCTTGGAGGGGCACCTGCGGCGCTGTGTGCTCCGAGTCGCTGAGCCATTTGCAGTCATCCTCACTCTGTGACGACGTCTTTGCCAAACAACACTTCCACGACCCAGACGCCGTCATTCCCGCAGCCACGCACGCTCTTTTCCACCGAGATTCGAGATTCGAGATTCGAGAACCGAGAACCGAGAACTGAGAACTGAGAACCGAACCTCGCCTGTGACGGACCGTTCCAGCATGTCCGGTCCCAAGTTCCTCAGCGGCGACTCGTCCGCCATCAACGAGTTCCTCGACAAGTTTGATGTAAGACTGAGAGCCCTCCCCGACCACGCCATCTGACGCATTCCTGACCGACACAGACATTCCTCATCGACTGCGATGGTACGGCCTGACCTGTGCGCACGACGTCATCCTGTGGCGGCCATGGACTGACCCGGCGCAGGTGTACTGTGGTCTGGCGACCTTGTCTTTGAGGGCATCCCAGAAACCATTCAGCTGCTTCAAAAGAAGGGTAGGCGTCTCCCGCTGCACATGCGTTCCAGCTCCATGTTCCGCCGTGACTGATGCCCGTCGGGCCAGGCAAGCGCACTGTCTTTGTGACAAACAACTCGACCAAGTCGCGCAAAGAGTACCACGCCAAGCTGTCCTCCAAGGGCATCCCGTGCCAGATCGAGGACATCTTTGGCTCGTCGTACTCGGCCGCCATCTACATTGCGCGCATCCTGAAGCTCCAGGCGCCCCGCAACAAGGTGTTTGTCCTGGGCGAGGCCGGCATCGAGGCCGAGCTCGAGAGCGAGGGCATTCCCTACATTGGCGGCACCGACGCGGCCTACCGCAAGCTGGGCATGGCCCCCGAGGATTTTGCCGGCATTGCAGACGGCTCCAGCCTCGACCCAGACGTCGGCGTCGTCCTGGCCGGCCTCGACTTCCACGTCAACTACTACAAGCTCGCCCACGCCCACGGCTACCTGCGCGGCAACCACGTGCCGGGCGACGCAGCCGCGAAAGCAGCGGGCAAGGCCGTCTTCTTGGCCACCAACACCGACAGCACGCTGCCATGCACCACAGCTTCTTCCCCGGCGCCGGCTCGGCCTCGGTCGTGGCCCTGTCCAACATGACGGCGACCAGCCGCTGGCCCTGGGCAAGCCCAGCCAGGCCATGATGGACGCGGTCGAGGGCAAGTTCCACCTGGACCGCGCGCGCACGTGCATGATTGGCGACCGCCTCAACACGGACATTCAGTTTGGCGTCGAGGGCCACCTGGGCGGCACGCTGGCCGTGCTGACGGGCGTGAACAAGAAGGAGGACTGGGAAAAGGCCGATGCCGTGGCCGTGCCGGCGTACTATGTCAACGGTCTCAGCGACCTGCGCGGTCCGTCCAGCAGCTGAGCGAGGCGCCGGTACGCGGTGAAGCGGGACGACGATGGCAAATAGGCCTTTTCTCGGGTTGTTTCTTGTTCGGGACTGTTAATGAAAACTAAAGAGCGCATCTCAAGCGTATGTTGTACATGGTAGAGCTGCAAGGAAAGGAGGAATGAATCCGTCTTAGCCTGCATGTATTTAGGCCTACTGAAATCACAAAAATCACAAAAATCACAAAAAAAAACCATCCATGGCGAAAAGACGCGCCGAAGCAAAAAGCAACGTAGATGAGAGAAGAAAAGCCCCCAGGAAACGGTAATGGCAATAAAGAAGGCCTCTTGTTGAAAGGCGATAATAGTGGGCGATGGGGGGCGACATCTGGCTTTGTGGAAAGCGCGACCAGCTCTGGCGCAGATGCCGCAGAAACCCATTTTTGCCTACCAAGAAAATTGGGTGCAAAATCCGAATCGTCGCCAGGCTGCACGCAACAAACAGCTACAAAGGTACGGAGGAGAACGACGTGATCCTCGGCTGCGTTCCGGGATCCTGGTGCAAGTGCAATTTCGACAAATAGCACAATATTCTCACCAGGGCTGAAAGGCCAGGACTGGGAGACGCACAACCGACGGCCAGGAGAGCCGGCTGCCCTTTCTCCTTCTCCCTTCACCTCCCATCGCCTCCCATCAACGCACGCCATGGCCGCCTCGGCCGCAGCCAGCTGGCCGCCGGCTGGCTCAGGGGCCGCATCCCACCTGGAGCTGCGCCAGGCGCTGACGGACGAGCTGGCGAGAGCGCCTATGACGCCTCCTCTACCTGCGCCGCGCCGCCGTCTACGCCGACCTGGCCTACCCCGACCTGGCGGCCGGCGATGCATACCGGGCGCTGCTGCGACGGACGAGATTGGCGACGAGAGCTTCGAGTACCACGACCAGACGCAAGCGGCCATGGCGCTGTACGTGACGGGCGAGAAGGCCCTGCCCGACTTTTTGCAAACAGGCATGTCTGAAGCGCTTGCTGCCGATCTGGCCAAGCTGTGCATGTCTGCCGGCCCAGAAGGCGGCCACGAGGCCGAGGCCGAGGAGATGAAGACGAAGACAATGACAGAGACACAGACGCCAGGATCGAGGCGTGTCGCCGGCTGGCCTCTGCTGCGGCCGTCCGCTGCTACCAGGTCCTGTCGCTCAATCTGCTGCTGTGCGGCTGTCTTCGCAGTGCGCACGCGTTCTGCGAGAGAGGCCTGGCGGCCGACGCCCAGGACAGGGACCTGCAGCAGACCAAGGTGCTCATCGACACGGCCGCCCGCGCGCGCTTCCGCAAGGCAGACGACGCCGGCTTCGTGTACAGCGCGACGGACCTGCCGGACCGCGGTCTGGCGCGCCGTGAAGTGTATCCTTGGAACACCTACGAGCCCGACCGCTTCTCGGCCGCGTCGCTGGCGTTTCTCAACGACGAGCTGTCGCGTGCGGCCCCCAAGTGCGAAGTGCGCGCGGCCGAGCTGCCGATCCTGACGACGCGGACACGAACACGGACACAGACACGGACACGGACGCGGACACAGACACAGACGGCAGCATCCCCACCTGCTGGCAGCTCGGCGTCTTTGCCAAGGAGCCCATTGCGGCCGGCGAAGCCGTGCTGCGGGAGTACTCGCTGCTGACGGCAAACAACCGCCTCAAGGAATCGGCATGCGATGCCTGCGGTACCGAGCTGCCCAGCCTGGCCGAGATTGGCAAGAAGACAAAGGACGACGGCGCGCTCGTGGCTGCCCCTGTCGCGTGCCCCGACTGCTACGACACCGTCTTCTGCGACGACTTTTGCTTTGAGCAGGCACAGGAAAAGTACCACCCGGCCGTCTGCGAGACCGACGTCGACTCCATTGCCAAGGACCCCGAAGACGCCCGCGATGCCGACGACGCCCTCTACGTGCTGCTGCTGGCGCGCCTGCTGGCCATGGCCGCCCACCAAGAGGTCCACCCGCTCGCGGTCCCCGAGATCCGGTACATTTGGGGCGACTTCGTGCCGCCAGCGACCAACGCCGGTGCCCACCACCGCGCCGGCACCAGCGCGGCCGGCGAGGCCGCGTCCGTGGCGCCGTCGTCGCCCGAGGTGGTCGCCATGGCCGCGGCCGGCGCTGTCCCCCCGCCGCCTGGTCGCTGCCCTTTAGCTTCGAGGCCAACATTGCCACCCCGCTGCACATTCTCGAAACCATGGACGTGGACGTGTTTGCCGGCCTGGCCCGCTACGACCTGTGGGTGCTCAACTCGTGCTACGGCAAGTTCCGCGGCACGGCCTCGGCGCGCAAGAGCCGGCGCGACGGGCGGCCGGACGTGGCGGCCGTGCACCCGCTGTGGTGCCTGGCGAACCACGACTGCGACCCCAACGTGACGTGGGAATGGGCGGCGCATGGTGCTGTGGGCGCGGACGGAGCGGGTGCGGCTGGGTGCCGGCCGCACCGAAGAGGACCAGCGGCCGGTGGCATCGAGGCTGGCCAGGAGATCCTGAACCACTACTGCGACGTGGACATGCCCGTGCAGCTGCGCCGGGAGTGGGCGAGCGGCAGCTTGGGCGGAGCCTGCATGTGCCAGCGATGCCGCAACGAGGCTGCAGCCGAGAAGAAGGCAACGGAGAGACGGTAGGGGAGACGGCAGGACAGATGGTAGAAGAGAGACGGGAGTTGGCGTAGACGGGAGTTGGCGTAGACGGGAGTTGGCTAGACACAAAAGCGACAGGCGAAAGGCGGGACCAGGACCACGGCCACATTACGCATAGTGGGAGAGCGTGTATTGCAAACAATCAAATTCATTCTTGGTACAGTCAACTACATTCATGATAGTGTGTGTGCGAGTAGCTCGATGGGTGGATGTGTTTCATGCATTTTTGGTGTAAAGTAGTTGCCAAAGACGGGTCCCCCAGTGGGACAAACAGAAACACCTTGACCGTAGAGCCCCTATCCATAACAAGAAACCCGAGCTGTGGATATAAGTAGAGTGTGAAGAGAAGTGACAAAAACGCACAGGACATGAACTTGTGTACAGAGAAAATCCAAGACGGCACAAAGACAAGGAAATATAAACGCCAAATCACCAACGTCGCAAAAACATGGTTCACATCATAGCATAGCACTCTGCCCAACGCTTACTGCGACAGACGCAGCGTCGGGTACAGAGGCGCCTCGCTCACCGACTTGAGCGACGGCAGACGTGTCGACGACGGCGGCGGAGGCATCTCGCGGGCGTCGCGGGCGTCGCGGGCATTGCGGGCATCGCGGGACGGCGCAGACCCGTCGTACTCCTGGCGCGTCAGGCGCGTCTTGATGTAGTCGCGCAGCGACTCAATTACGCGCACGTGGTTGAGCCACTGGTCGTACGACTCGGGCTCGCTGCTGGCATCCGAGGCGGCCGACGGCGAACCGGCGTCCTTGGAGCCGAGTTGCGGCGCGAGTCCTCCTCGGGGTGGCTCGACGCCGGCCGGCTCGCGCTCTGCAGCAGACCGCCGCGGTGCGGCCGGTCGTCCGGCCAAAGCTGGAGCCCAGCGTGGTCGGCGCGGCCGAGCCGGGGTAGGCGAGGCCGCTGGACGTCGGCAGGTGCGGGTAGGCAATGGTGCCGGCGACCGAGGTGGCCATGACGGCCGGGGCCTGGCGCGACGACGGTGACATGCCCGTGCTCGACGCGCCGGGCGAGTGGCCCGATGTGTACGACGCACCGCTCGAGGGCGGCGTCATGGCCGGCGAGCCGCCGCTCTGCGACGAGTGCGACAGAGCCGTGAGGGGCGAGGCCATGTGGGCCGCCGACACGGCCGGGTTGGCGTAGTGGTCGTGGATGAGCGTGGGCCGGGCCAGCGGCGACGGGTTGTTGCGCAGGTCAAAGGCGTGGGTGTTGGGCGTGGGCGAGGCGCCCGAGTTGTCGTAGATGGTGGTCTGCATCTGCTCCAGCAGCACGTCCATCTCCTCCAGGTCGTTCTTGGTGCGCAGTTGGGGATGGGCGGCAAAAAGTAGTGCTTGGGCCATGGGGTTGTGCTGCTGCTGCTGGGCGGCCGACGCGAGCAGGTGCGGCGGCTGTGGCATAAACTCCGTGGCAACACCGCCGCCACCGCCGCCACACCACTCTGCAGAGGCATCAGCGAGCGGCCGACCTGGGTGTAGGAAGGACGGGTCGACGTTGCCGCGCTTGAGCGAGCCGAAGAAGTCGTTGAGCGCGTCCAGGTTGCGGCGCTCGGGGTAGCCTCCGCCGTGGCCCAATGAGCGGGCCACTGCCATGTGGTGCTGGGGGGCGTGCGCCTGGTGGTGCTGTGCCTGGTGGTGCTGGGGGGCGTGCTGCTGCTGGTGGCCGTGGTGGCTGCTCATGAAGCCGTCGCTGCGGGGGTTCAGGGCCGGAGGGAAGTAAAGCCCGCCGCTCGGTAGGCCTGCTGCTGGGCCGTAGTAGCCGGCGTGGCCGCCGCCCTGGTGCGGCTTGGCTAAAGGCGGAAGGATTGCTTCGATGTGGCCGTTGTGGTCGTAGTAGCTGGACGTCGCTATGCACAACAGGTCAGTTGCATGGTCTTTGAGGCCGGGATGAAAGCACATACGGGGCGTCGTAGGCGTTTCTGCTGACTTACTCGAGTGGGTGCGGTAGGAAGAGCCCATGCCGCCGGTGGGGTCCTGGCCGGTCTCGGGGCCAGGACCGAGTCGTCGGCGTGGGTCTTGACGTGCTTCTTGAGATCCTGGGGCCGCTTGAACGTCTTGCCGCAGAAGTCGCACTTGTGGGGCTTCAGCGGCACATGCACGCGGAATGTGCGACGTTGATGTGGTCACGCTTGACCGTCGTTGTGCGGCACTGGTTCCACTGGCACGTCAGGTTGAGGTTGTTGGTGCTCTTGCGGCCGACATGGCGCTCGCAGATGTGGTCCTGGACGTGTTAGTGGGCTCCTGCTTCGATGTGGCCATGGCCATGGCCATGGCGGAGGGCAGAGGCAGAGGGCAGAGGCCGGGGCAGACAATAAACATACGTAGAGAATCTCGGGTGTGGTGAAACGCTCGCTGCATTGGCTCCAGCGGCAGACAAGGTTGTCGTCGGCGTTGCTGCTGGCGGCGGGGACCGAAGACGACGACTGGGGTGTGGTGTTGGCCGAGGAGGCAGAGGGGGTGTTGCTGCTCGACACCGACGAGCGGTGGTCCGATGCAGAAGACATGGACATGGTGTCTGTGTTGGAGAAGAGAAGAGAAAGGTCAAGGTGGCAGTTCAGACCGTTTGGAAGCCGTTGACAGCTCCCCTGAACGTGATTGTCAGATACAACAGGCAGGCACGTTGTTGGGTCTGACTAAGTCGTGTAGTTGGATGCACTTTCCCGTTTGGTGATTGTATGCTAGGGCGATGAGATAAGAAGGGAAGGAGGGAAGGAGTGACTGTTATAAAGAGAAAGGATTGACTCGACAGAAGACGAAGAAGAGAGGACAGGAACAAATAGGAACAGAAGACGACACACAAAGAGTGTCTGTAATCTCTGTATTTGCCACACGGTCCTTGGTCACTGGTCGCTGATGTTGTAGCGTTGAGACGGATGAGATCGCTTCTGCCAGTATGTGAGCGGCGGCGGTGCTAATGGGGCAGGTGTAGATGTAAGCGCGACTGCAGCACTTGCTCTTTCCGATTCGAGATGTTTTGATGCTTGCGACAAATCACGATTGCGTTGGAGAAAGGAAAGAGGAAAGAGGAGAGGGGAGAAGAGAGGAGAAGAAACAGGAAACAGAAACAGGAAAACGAGAGCCAGAAAACGGAAGAGGCGCCGATGTTTCTTTTCTATTCTTTTGCAAACGATGTTCGCATGTCTCTTCTCTTCGCCCGGCGCCAGGCCTCTTTGCGCCTGCGTGCTGCGCATTGCCCGGTGTCTCGTCCCTTTGCCTCTTTTCGCCAGTGGTGTTTTTCCTGCGTCGTTATTTGGTCTTGGCGGTCTTGGCGGTCTTGGCAAGTCGGGGGCTCGGATTCGGGACTAGGCCTGTGATTGGCTGCATTGTCGAGCGACGGCATTGGCAGGTAGACTGGCCGAGAGGTACGGCTTGGCACGCCAAGCTCTGCTGCGGGCCAAGGTATCTTTTAGCTGCGCGACTTGAATGCCAAGACATGCCAAGAAGGAGCCAAGCCTTGGCGTCTTATGAAAGTCTTGGCATGTCTCCACCGGGGGCTCTTCCTCTTGTTAGTCGGCCAGGCCTTTGTGTCGTGACTCGTGACAGCTGTTCAGCTCTGGTGCGCTGTCTCGTCCTTTGCGCGGACGTCCCTTGTCTTTTCTCTTGTATCGCCATGCTCCCACGCTGGCCCTCCTTTTCCGTGTGTTCCAGACTCATACAATGCGCTGCTTATGAGACTCCTGGGCGCCGTTACGCATTGCGACTCCCCTGTGTCTGCCACCGTCGACATGGGGCGCGAGCGTCTGGCCGTCGCGTGGTGTCATTTTGCCGCCGGCTGACGACGTACTCGTAGTACGACAATACTTTGTACACATGGGTTTGTCATTCGTGCCCTCTGGCCGCCAACAGCAGAAGAGGACCAGACTTGACAGACGGCTGTTTCTCACGTTGCGGCCCCGATGTCAAATCACTTCTGCTGAGTCACACTTTCCCATGGCCTGTGGCCTCGGTCGTCCGTCTGACTTTTTTCTTGTAAAGGACCCAACGCCATGCCTAGCTCGACAAAAAGACAAAAATCGACAAACGAAACGTGCCCGGCAAAAGACAGAAAGACAGAAAGACAGAAAGACAGAAATATGCACGGAAGCCTGGGCGCCGCTTGCTTTGGAACGCGCCCTCCCTCTGCCGTTCTGTTCCTCGTCTGCTCCTCGTCTGCTGTTCGTTCCCCAAACTCAAGGCCTCCCTCCGCCAAAGCCCAATACCAAGACTTCACAGCCCACCCCGACAAGCCTTTTGACTCCCAAACACGCTTGGCCACTGGCCATCGCTGCCTCTTCTTGCGCCCTGGCACAAGCACCACGCTTCCCCCGTCCTGTACCGTCCGCGCCCAGACTTTGCAGGCTGGCTAGTCCGTACAATTACAGAGTACTTTGTACAGTGCCCGTTCATGACATGCGCTTCCTGCATCCTGGGCTCTCTTCTCGTGTCTGGGCGCCTTGGCGCTCCCCCACAAAAATCTCTCACGTTGCTCCTCCGAGTTGACAGGGTCAACCCTCGTGCCGCCGTTTCCCTCCATCTGCATCTGCATTCGTCCTGTCCGGCCTGCGACGTCCATTGTGCGAGTGCGTCCAGATCTCACGACGTGCGCGTACTTTTTACCGTCGGACCGGCAGCCTCCCAGTCAGCCTCTTCGTGTGGCTTTTTTGCATCTGTTGATGGCAAGGCCGCATCGGTGGGAAGAGCACGTCTGTACGAGTACTGTTCAAAGTGCAGATGGACTCCTGCGTGTGCAGCGCAGAGCATTGTGCTCGGTATGTTCCGTCGTCCCCACGGCGTCGTTTGGATTATTGATGCATGGAATATCTTGCATTACGCCGTACCTCGTAGGCGTCAAGGCCAGTCCGAGTACTTTGTTGCGCCCTTCCTGTCCTTCCTGCGCTTTCAGCCCTTTTCGTTGCTCTGTACAAAGTCATTGCTCGTACGTGTACTTTGTACATCACTTCATTTTGACGCAAAGGTCTTGGGATCTGATACTGGCTGATAACTAGTCTGGGCACCTTGGCACCTTGGCGTGCTTGGCAGCTTGGCAGCTTGGCCCCCGTTGCGAAAACGGCACACTACGAGTACTTTGTATGTCCTCAGACTGGCAATCGTCTGGGCGCCTAGTGCCCAGCACAGCCTTCTTCCTTGTCTGATGCTTCTTGACCACAAAGGGGCACGCATTTCCTCCTTGTTTTAGTTTACTCGTAGTCGTTTAGTCGTTCCGTCATTCAGGACGGAGCCGGGGTCAATCTCTCACCTCGTGGCACGCGTTGGGTCGAGAGACCGACGCCGGTTGTGGTTTCTTCTCATTTCTCCATGTACAAAGTACGAGTACTCGTACATACAGCTTTGCGTGTCCCACGGCTACGGGCCTTATGGCATGGCACGGCATACATTCACAAGCCACGCATGGCCAAGAAAGTAAAGCTTTGGGCGGAAACGGCAGTTTGGTTTCATTGCCTTTGATGCGGCAGCGTGGTGCCCGCAAGGAGCCGCAAGAGAATGGGAGACAAGAATCCCACGCCTAGTGTCTCTGAGCAGTTGCAGTCTGGTTCCAAAGCAAGAAAAGATATGTAAGTACAAAAGTTTGCGCGTTTTCAGACTTCCAGACGTCCAGACGTCCAACTCGTATCGCTCTGTGGACACCTTTCCTTGCCAAAAAAACAGAGGGAAAAAAAGTAAAACCTCGTTTTGCCCCATCAATATATAGGCTAGATGCTATGGCAACTACATACCACCCTGGCCGGTGAGAGACGTCCGGAGAGTGCCAAGGCTGCTCCCGGTCTGTGGACAAAGGTGGGTGCAGCCGGTGTCCGGTGTATCCTGTTTGATGGCAGGTATGTGTAGCGGCCAGATCCAATCCGTCGGGGTGTGGTACCTGCATTCCCCGGTTGTTGAAGTTGTCGAGAAGACATGGTATCTGTTATGTGGTGTAGTGGTGAGTTGATATGTAGATGTGTTGATTTGGTAGAGGGGGAATGGTGAGCTGATATGTAGATGTGTTGATTTGGTAGAAGGGGGTATATACTGTGTTGAGTCGTGCTAATGTCGTGAACCTGCACCCATAGATGACCGAGAAGGCGCACGAAACCACAAACCCAGTGGGAGGGACGGAGACTCCGGAGGATGTAGACCAAAATGAACACAAGACCAAAAAGAAGGGCAAGTAACGAAGAAATAACGAAATAACCAGAAGCACATAGGATAATGCGCTGCTCCAGAGTAGCGTGTCCTTGCGTAGAAGCTTGGCCGCTCCTGCCATTCCAAGAGGTGGCCCGGTGACCGTATCGACATACAAACCGCGACTCCGTAGTATTTGGGTTCTCACAAAAGGTTTCCAGAGTTGGGGCGGTGGTCTCTTGGTAGATCGTATGCCATCTTAAGCAGTCGTTCATGTCTTGTCTTTGTGTTTCGTAATGGTCTGTATCCATGATTGCCAGTTCTTTGACAGATTCGGCGCCTCCTTTTCCATGACCCATTCATTGCTCTTTCTTTCCTTTCCTCAAGATTGTCTCGAAAAGAGTCCATAAGAATTCCCGAATCCAAGAAGAAAAAGGCCAGGGCCTGTAATAAAGATGAGTTAGTGACAAAAAAACGTAAAGAGAGGTGATGAGAGTGTGGCGAGGCGAAAATGCGAAGATGCGTAGGAGGTGATTTAAGATGTAGAGGGGGGTGAATGAGAAGAAGGTGAGAGAAAACAGAGTCGCCCAAGAAAGTGCTGCAGCCATAACCATTATAGCGGGAAAAAAAGAATCGTAAAGAAGAATAAACGCCGGCGTATGCAATGGTGTATTATATAGACCCAAGACGGAGAAGGCCTTCGATGGCCTCTCGCTCTTGTTCGTTCCGATGCGCCGCTGGTAGGGCCGCTGGTAGGGGCTGAAGCCCGTCGCGGCCAGAGCAGTTTGATGATGGGGGCTGGTCGCACCGCACGCTGGCACTGAATGAGAAGTGCCGGCTGCCTGCCGTGGTACGGCAAATTGGCTGAATGAGCCGTATGGCCGTGAAGACATGAACATGGAGCTGCCGAACCGACCGGCGGCGGCCGAGTTGGAGTACGATTCCGCACGAAGCTGCGCTGCGCCCACGCACCCCAGTCTTCGTCGTCTGTGAGGTTGTCCGGGTCGTCGTCATCATCATGTCCTCGTCCGGCGCTTCGGAGCACGAAGCTGAGGCGGGGCCGTCGTCGTCGTCGTCCATGGACATTCTGTCGGCTCGTCCTCCATCACGTTCAAGCTCCGGGTGTGTTTTTAAGGTCTGCGTCCCGGTATAGGGCGCAGACCCTTCAGTGTGTTGCCGTAGCCGTTCCACACCGAGCCCGCCTCCGCCTTCGCCTCCACTTCCGCTGGCGATGGGAATGCCGAGCAAGCCGGCTGTCGGTGGGGATGCCGCTGCCTGGCACCCCTCCGACGCGTCGGGCTCCCCAGACGCCCCAGCTCACCTTTTGGAATTCCACGTCGCCCTCCAGTCCACCCATCCCGCCTTCTGTCCCGTGTCCTTTTCCTTCCAACGCCGCAACAACCAATCTCCGAGACTTTGCTGGTGGTATGAAGGAGAACCCGGGCACGGAAGCCGTCAGGTGTCCGATGATGTACCGGGATGGCCAGCGGGCCATGGTTGAGCAAAATCTCAGGCAGGTGGAACTTGGCCAGCATGGCTGGCGAGATCGTGTCGGACGACTCCAGTGGTGGCGATCCGACGCCGCCCGGGGCCGTCTCTGCTGCCGTGGCCGTAGCAGCTAGGGCAGCGACGCCTCCACGGTGGGCCGTGGTGGCCGCATCCTCGTCGTCACTGAGATGGAGATCGTGCAAGTCCAGTCGAATCAATCACTCCAGCTTGACCGCCTTCTGCAACTGGGCCTTGAGCCCGTGCGGCGGCAGCGCTGGTGATATGGAGTTGGGGGGCGTAGGGAGGGGAGGGATGGGTTCGAGTCACAGGGACACTCCGGGCCGCTACACCAGTAAAGGTGTCTCGGGGGGAGGTCGCTTGGATACCGCGTTCGGTTGCAGCTGCCATGTTTGCGAGTTGCTTTGCTTTTCTCTTTCCTTGGAATCGGTCAGGTTGCGCGTCGTCGATTGCGACGACTGTGCCGTGTGCCGTGGGCCGTGGGCCGTGTACTTGTGTGGTGTAGAAGTGAACGTTTCTAATCTGTGACACGGGATGCGTATTAGTCACTGTTGCGATGGAGGATGCACACCCAACGGACAAGACAGGGACGCTGCGAAAGGACAAGAAAACAATGTCGGAGACGAGACGTATATAGTCGAGCCGCAAGGCTGCCCAAGGCAGCCGTCGCGCCGGACGGGGCAAATGGGGGCGATGGAAGAGGGCTTGTTGTGCGGGAGCGCGGTGCGCGTAGGCATAGCAGCCGTTGAGTCACTTACAGGAAACGATACAATCCGAAGCCGGGGCAAATAACACGGCGGCAGACAGGCTTGCAGAGGCAAAGAGAGAGAAGTGGCGTAGCAAAGGGGCAGAGGAAACCGATAGGCGACTATCGGACTGTGACAAGGAGATGACTCTCGATGGATGAATCGTTATGTTGACTGTGTTGTTGATCGCTTTGGAGAGGAAGAAGGGAAGGGAGGAGGGCAGAGGCCCAAAGGAGGGTGCGGACATCACCAGTTATGAAGGGGGCCATACTTCGTATTGCCGGGCCTGTGACCAGGGGGCGTCTGCGTTTCCATTGCGAACGTTTGCGCCAGGGAGGAGCAGTGTGTGCGTGGTGCGTGCGTTGTTTGGCTGGCTTTGTCTTGCGCCAACAAGACATCCGAGATTGGGGCTCGTTCCAGCGACATCCAAGGGCGGCCTGGTGACAAGCCCAAGGAAGATGCCGTGCCCGGGGTGTGTGGATAGAGAGTGCGAGGGAGAGGGCGAGGGAGAGTGAAGCATAAGAGGGTGAAGGGTGAACCCGGAAGCGGAAATCTGCCGTCACAAGCAGCGAGGGCAGGGCAAAGTTCCCTGTGTCTGTGCTGTGCTGTGCTGTGCTGTGTCCTGTGTCCTGTTAGCACAGCGCCTCTAATGCGGCAACGCGCCCTGTCCGCTATCGCTGCGGCGGTCACTCACTGTCGTGCACTGTAATTCAACGCTGGAAGGAGAAGTCCAGTGACTTCAAAGACAATTACTTCGTCGACGTCCCTACCTGTAAGTCTGTACAAAGTACTCATAAGATATGTCCCTCCCTATTTTCTAGCGTGCGTGGGCAAAACAGCGCCGGCGGTCCGCCGCCTTGCCTTCAGATCTCCGCGCGCCCCCTCTTCCCCAGAGTACGAGTAAAGCGAGGCAACGAGCATAAAATGGGCCTGATAAGACTTTCGCGACGACACGGAGCGTTATTCTTCTAGTTTCTTGGACAGACTCCTCTTTTGTGTCTCGATCGATCGTATGCATGTTGTGTATCTTTATTTTTTTTCGTTTCTATTTTTCGCATTTGTTTCTAGTTTTGTGCGCCAACTCCAGCGCCATCAAACGGGCCAGGGCAAGGTCTCTTACATTGGGAGCAACTCGTTATCTTGACGCGTTTTTAGTGACCTGCTAAAAGGTGACGGGAACCACAGCATGTACGAAGTACTTTGTACGATAGTCTTCTTTTTTGATATTGCACTATCCAAGCGCACAAAACGACGAGAGATAGGGCAAGACCGAAAAGGGCAAAGGCCGGAGGAACGGGACAAACAGGAGCAGCCGTTGACTGGATGCAGCACTTGCTTGCCTCTCGTAAACATTCAGGACACGTAGGGGGCATACGAAGTAGGGCAGCTGTCATTTCGTGGTTCAGAATAATCGAGAGCAGCAACGATGGCAGCAGGAAAGGAGTGCTCGTAGTTCTCGCTGGCTGAGTGCTGAATGCTGATGCTGAATGCTAAATGATGGGTGCGTTTGAAATCTTGCCAGAGCGCGCAAACTTCCTCTTTCGGCGATTACTGCTATGCCTCCTGTATCTGACAGCGCCCGGAGACCGCGGCTCCATAATTACAGGAGGAAACATCTATCTCACTCTGTACAAACGTCTGCATCCGACTGACTCACAACAAGCGCGTCGGGACTCACCGTTCGCTTCACACAATCTGACAAGAGCAGTCTTTTGAAACGCACAGGGCACAGACCTGCCCGGTCCGATGTCGTCAGCTTGCATCTCTTTGGCGGCCTTGCGCCGTAGCATTGTCGATTGACATACGAGTACTCATACATGTACTCGTATTACCATGCATCGTAAGGCAGCACTGAGGGCAATGTCAGATGGGTCCGATGTGGGTACTGCGCCTTTCGTGGCTTTGAGGTTGTAGGGCTTGTTGCACTTTTGTGTTGGTGATGCAATCAACTGATATGGGCGTCGTTGAGGCGTCGTAAGACGCAATGTCCTGATTTATTTGCCCTCACAAAGTCGTGTCTCGTTTGGCCGCCCGCTCTGAGCTGTGCACGTCTTTAGACGACCGCGGCCTCTCGTCTGAGCATCACTCGCGCGTGGTGTTCTTTCTCGTCTCCCCGTCATCGTCGCCTCTGCCCTTTGTCCTTTGTCCGTTGCGCCTCATGTCCCATATTCACGATCTCGGGCCAATCACGTTGGGCTCGCACCCGCTGCTCATTGGCTGCTTGCCTCTGGCCGCTTGACACTTGAACGCCTACATCACCTGTACCAATGCAGCTACGACACTGTGTCGACCCTTTGTCGCTCTCTGGCGCTGCGTCGGCCGCTTCGACCGTTTCAGGTCGCTGGACAAAGGCTTCATTTCGTCACCATTGCTCAGCGCGACATCGTGGGGCAGCCCTCTAGCGACACGCCCCTCGTCCGCCTGGTCTCTCGCAGCATGCCGTGTCCGGGACGCTACTTTACTTCGTAGAGGCGCCTTCGGGGCCTAGAGGGCTTGGACAGCCCTTCTGGGACTGTGCGGGACCCCTCTCGGCCCAGTCGAGCGAGTCAGCTGTTCCCACGTTGTGCGATGCAGCGACGAGAGCCCATCCGCGGCCTCTTGTCATTATGTCATGGCGTCTCGATCTGAGCCCTTGCTGCCTTGTCCTCGTCGCGGGATGTGCAAGTTTACCACGGAGACGTGCTGCGAGAACGACAACTGCCACTGGCCTGATCCCGTGGGCTTTTTTTTCTTTTTCTTTTACTTTTCTTTTACTTTTTACTTTTTGTTTTCCAAAAAAAGGCAAAAAAAGAAACGGTAAAAGGGAGAGGCGAACATCACGAAAAACATCCAACAAGGCCAGAAAGGCAACGCACAAACACGCTGAATTTTCCCACAATCTTTTTTACCCCTCGACAAATCTGATCTCGGAATTTCACGCACCCCAAGATCGGGCGTTTGCTCTGGCAAAGAGGAAAAGGGCAATCCCAGTGACGCACTGGATCCGCCGTGCCGACGAACCAACGAACCACGAGGGCTGAGCCGTCTGGCTGGCTTCCGTTGCTCCTCTTCCATTTCTCCAGACAAAGTACTCGTACTTTGTCCATTCTTGTCTCGTCACTTCGTCCATTTCATGGAATTGTATTCACACCCGAGCCTTCGTCTACAAAGTACGAGTACTCGTCTGTTTGGCAAGGTCTCTTACACGCCCCGTTGCGGCCCGAAAGCAATGCTCAGTCGTCTGCCGACCAACCCCTCCATGTTTCCCCTCTCTTCTCTCGCATCCCTCGTCTCCTCGCGCTCGTCCTCGTCGCCTCCCAGAGTCCCACTTGTATCCCTCCGCTTCCAGCCCCTCTTTCGCAACATGTCTTGGTACGCCGTACGCCATAGTGCGTGGCACCGTATCGGCGGCCATACGGTGTCAGACATCGTGCGCCTCGAGCATCGTCGTTTGGCACAAGTGGTGTCGTGGGTTTGCCGCCATTCACGAGCCGGCGATATGTTGTTCCCCGGGCCACGATACCCTAGCCCTACTTTGCGTCCGAGTGTCAATGCACGAAACTCGTGTCGTCGCGTCCTTGTGTACTTGTGGATTGTGTGCAAACAAAGGCGATAAGGGCATCGATAGTGAAGCACGCTGGGGCCGGTCCTCGGTAGCAGCAACACCCGCAGAGATGGGCCGACGATAGGCAAACCCACTCGCTTGCCCGCGACAAATAACAGAATTGCCGCAGACGTCGACCGGCAGCAACGGGAGCACATAGCACATGCCCCAAGTGACAACATCCGATCCGTGTACAGGGTCGACGGAAAAAGGCGCAAATCACAATGCCTGCAGTCTGCTCGCTGGCCCACAGGTTGTCGAGTCACACATCAGGCACGGCCGACGTCGCGATGCTGACCTGGCCCGTTCCCTGTACAAAGTACGTACGAGTATTTCAATCGTCTTGACGGCCGCACATCCAGCCCATCATGTCCTTATCTATCGAGCCGTCGTACCGGTGCCGCCGTTGTGAAAGACGTATTGCCGACAGGACTGTTGATAGAGGAACGGGTGGACCCAACGTGTCAGTCTGTGTTTGTCTTTTAAACGGGAGTGGGAACACGGTTGGCAGAGCGAAAAGGAAAACGGACGGGTCCGGGCGACTTACGGCTTTCAAGACATCGAGTCGTTCCGACGACTGCTCGTACACCGGCGATACTGCTTGAGGCTCTCTTGCAGCACGGCGCTGCGTGTTGAGCGACCCTCACAAATGGCCTTCATCTGCAGCTCCATCTCTTTGCGCAGAAACGGCTTGCCCAGGCTCGTCTCAAAGTTCATGCGGTCGAAGCCCTGGATGAGGGCGACGCCGAGCTGTGTCGGCACAAACACGCGCTGGCCACCGCGCCCGCCACCACGACCGCCGCGGCCACTGCCGCCACCTCGGCCTCCGCGCCCGCCACGCCCTCCACGGCCGCCACCCCGACCGCCGCCGCCGGCCCCGCCGTCGTCGCTGTCGTCGCCGCCACCAGCGCTGGTACGTTGGCCTCCGTTGTGCTCCACGGCCTTGGCGTACTCGCGGTCCTGGATCTTTTGAATGTGCTCGGCCATGGTGGCGTCCGTGCCGATGCCGTTGGCGTCCATGAGGGCAATCAGGTCGGCCTCGGTCAGGTAACCGGGCGCCGCCGTCTGGCCCTGCGCCATCAAGGCCTCGGTCGGCTCAAAGCGCTCGCCCACCGCAAAGGCCGGCAGCTGGGCCGTGTCGGTCCAGTTTTCGTAGGGGTAGACGTCCAGAAAGTTGCGCTCGAGGACGTGCACGCCCTTGGCACGGAAGCGCTCGGCCCGTAGGCCAGCTCGACGTCGGTCGCCATGCCCTTGGCGTCGTCGGCGCAGCAGGCCAGGAAGCGGCGCACAATCAGCTCATAGAGCCGGTTCTCGTCGTGGTTCAGCACCGTGGACGCGGCGTACGTGATGGGGTGGATGGGCGGGTGGGCCTTGTCGTCGTGCGTGCCCGCGCGGGGCCATACAAACTTGTCGTTCTGGACGAGGTCGCGTGCAAAGGGCCCCCAGCGGCCCGTCGCGTCCTGCGTCTGCTTCTGGACCAGCGCCTGCAGGTTGATGCCCTTGTCGAAGCGGTCCGTCTCGGTACGCGGGTAGCTGATGAAGCCCTTGTTGTAGAGGACCTCGGCAATGCCCATGACCTGCTGGCCGGTCAGGCGCAGGAAGCGCGTGGCCATGCTCTGGAGCGTCACCGTCGTCAGGGGCAGCGGGCGCCACCGCTTGGTGGGCCGCTCCTGGACCTTGACCACCTCGGCCTTCTTGGCGGCGAGGCAGCGCTCGTACAGGACGATGGCGCAAGCACGGTCAAAGAGATGGCCGCGCGCCCACGAGAAGCTGGCGGTACAGCGGCCCTTGGTGTGCTTGACGTTGATGCTCCAAAACGGCTCGGGCACAAAGTTCTTGACGCGAAAGTAGTTGTCCACGACGAATCCCAGCGTCGGGAACTGACACGATCCTGATACCCATCCACAGTCAGCTTTCCACCTCCCAAAGACCACCAGAGAGCCAGAGAGCCAAGAACCAGAGAACAGAGAACCAGAAACCAGAGAACTAAAGGAAAAAGAAAGGTGCCGCGTGCCGAGGACGTACCGTAGCTCAGTGTCAGCTGGGCCATGGGTCCGCCAAGGGTCCGCAGGTTGTTGGTCAGAAAGCGTGTAAAGGCATAGCCGATGCGCAGATCCAGCTCCATCCGGGCCATCACAGCATGAATCTGCCGTTCGTCGAGGCGGACGAGGTTCTGTGCCGCGCGGAGAATGTGTCTGTCCAAGTCAGTGCACGCCACGCCACGCCACGCCACGGTGCCACAAGCGACCCGAAAAACGAAAACATACGCTCGTTCAATGTTGCTAAAGTGCGCGCGCCGGACCTCCAGGTCGGGCTTGCCCTTGAGGGCGGCGTCCCGGATCTCGTGGCCAATGTGCTCGCCCTCGAGATCGCAATCCGTCCAGATAACCAGGACGCTGCAATACTGGGCCTGGCGCTGGATGTTGGCGGCCAGGACCTTCTTGTCGTCCGGGACGACCGTGTGCACGGGCGCCGAAAAGAGACGGTCGGGCGGCGGATACTTCCAGTCCTTGACGTCGGGGCCAAACTCCATTGTGGTCATGTGGCCCGACACGCAGGTCATGGTGACTTCACATTCGCCGTACGGCGGGCCAAAGTTGAAGGAAAAGACATAGTTCTTGATGTACTTGGACTGCGTGTTGTGCTGCTCGACGAGAGGCGCGTCAGTCAACATGTAAAGACGTGCTTGCCTGAGGCGTGAGACACGGGGAGGCCGGCAAAGACCACTCACCGTCTGGTAGTGCCCGCCCGAGAGGTGGCCGCGACGGCCTTGGAAATGGACGGCTTCTCGGCGACGCACAAGATCTTGGTCATTGTGATTGCCAGGCAAGGAGGCCTCGCGACAAATTCTGCATCCAGACGCGTCTCGATAGGGCATAGGTCCCAGGCCACGACGGCGCCGCCAGCAGTGTCGTATTCGTCAGCGATGGACCATGCCGCAGCAGGGGGCTATGACGCGTGAAAATGGTCTCAAAGTCCCGGCCGGGGCGTTGGTTGCGTCGTTCTCGCCGGTTGCTCTCTTGGGTGCGCGTGGGAACGGGTCTTGACACAGGTCGATGCACCACGCTGCACGGCGCCATTACAGGGCAGCTGTCGCTGGACACGATCGCTGTATTCGCCCGCGGGCGCCAACATCGGCCAAGAACGCTCTGTGGCCGGGTGGACCCACTTTTCAGCGACTGCACGCACCCAAACACGGGGAGGGTACGACTTACTAACGTGCGGGCAGCTGCGTCATAGAAGGCTGGTGATGATGTCGACCGTCGACCCCTTGAACCACCGTACTTGTACAGCATCTGGACGCCTCGGACATGACCCAGCCAGCTCAATCTTTCTTGTCACAACCACTGCAGTCATCCATCGCCATGACTCTTCCGACTGTGTACTCTCTCGCGGCGTGCGCCGACTACGCCAAGACGGTCGCACCTTTCCTCGACCAACTCTACAGTCTGCCCGGTGACCTTGTCACAGCCTTGACCTCGGGCCGCGCTGGGCAGCTGTACGTCGAGACGAACCCGCTGGTGTCGGGCTTTGCCGCCTCCGTGGCCCTGGGCTTCGTCTTCCTCGTCGTGTCGGAGATCAATGGCAACTACTCGCAAGTCGACCGCTGTTGGAGCCTGCTGCCGACCGCATACATTGCGCATTTCAACCTGTGGTCGCGCCTGGTCGGTGTGCACAGCGGACGCTTGGACGCCGCGCTGCTCTACAGCGTCATCTGGAGCGTGCGTCGTCCCGCCGGTGTCGTTTTGTCTCTGTCTCGTCCGTTGCTGACCCTGGCAGATCCGGCTGACGTACAACTATGCGCGCAAGGCGGCTACCATGTCGGCTCAGAGGACTACCGCTGGTGAGATACCGCACGCACCCTCCTGAACCGTCGCCAACCCTCGACTGATGCCTGAACCCTAGGGAAATTGTCAAGGGTGCCGTCCCCGCGTGGCTGTTCCATCTCTTCAACCTGACCTTTATTGCCTTTTTCCAGAGCGTCCTGCTCTTTGCCATTGCCGCGCCGGCCTACACGCTGCTGCTGACGGCACCATGGAGCGCGACCTGACCTTGGCGGACGCCGCATTTGCCGCCATTGAAATTGGCATCGTCGCCCTAGAGTACGTCGCCGACCAGCAGCAGTGGGACTACCAGACCGCCAAGTCCACGTACCGCGAGACGGGCCAGGTGCCCGCCGGCTTCGCCAAGGCCGCGCTCGACCGCGGCTTTCTCGCCGAGGGCCTGTGGGCGTACAGCCGGCACCCCAACTTCGCGGCCGAGCAGACGGTGTGGATCGTGCTGTACCAGTGGAGCTGCTACGCGACGGGCACGCTCTACAACTGGCGGGCATCGGCGCGCTGGTGCTGGTGCTGCTGTTCCAGGGCTCGACCGGCCTGACGGAGCGCATCACGAGCGGCAAGTATCCGCTTACCGGGCGTACCAGAGGCAGGTGGGCATGTTTGTGCCCACGCCCACGCCCACGAGCCTGGCGGGCTCGTCTGCACCTGCGCCCAGGGTGATCCGGACGAGCGAGCTGGCCAAGAGACAGGCCGAAAAGGAGGCCACGGCGACGGCAACTGGCACGGACAGCCAGAGCCGCAACACCCGCTCGTCTGCCGCCAAGAGATGATGTGAGACCAAGCGCGCCATCAAGCAGCAGGCTGCCGCAACATGCACAGTATCTATCACGTGGGTGCATGTTGGCACCGTGGCCGCGCGTGGGACCGTGCTGGGGTATGATGTCATGGCGTCGTGCCAGTAGGGACGGATGTGGAAGAACGACGGCGCATGTCGAACACTCTTCAGTTTGTCCGAAACCCGTCGAAGAGGAATGGGCAGGCGTCTGGCGTCGGGGCTTTGTTTGTACGAGTAGTTTGCGTTTTGCCATTGTACAATCCAACATGCCTTTGTTCTCGTATGCGGTCGCCCGAGCTCCGTCTCAGTCAGTCGAGACCGTCATACGCGTACGATAGTCTTGCTTCTGAGGCTGCGGGAAGAAACGTGGCAAGCAGCGGTGGCAACGGCAGTGGACAAGCTCCGACGGCGCAACTGCACGAGTATCTCGGCGACTGCGTGAAGGGCTGAATGGGACACGATGAAGGCGAGATACTTTCGACCGGTGTCCGCGTACAAAGACGGCGCTAACTGGGCTGGCGCCCGCCGCGGACTTTGCGTATTCGCACGGCGTAGTGTCCCGGTGGTGACCTTTGGCGCCGGCGATGAGCCCTAGCGGCGGATTCCTTGACCTTCTCAAACATGTCGCCACGCGCATTGGGATAATTATGGTGCACTGTTTGCCTGCGTCCAAAGTCTAGCCAAGTCCATGGGCCGTGTCCGAGGGACAAAGGGCGGACTGGAAACGAGGGACAGCGAGACCGCGCCGGATCCTCGCTTCATTGCCCCTTGTGGTTTTTTTAGACCCTTTGGCCTCACGGCTTCTGGCTCACTCTGTGCCCGCGACGAATACCTCGAGACCGCCCACTCCCCATCGCGTCCGCGTTGCCGACGTTCCAAGCCTGAGGCCGTGGTCGCCAGGAACGCCCGCCTGGTGCCCGCCCGGCTCGATGGTGGCACATCTCCACAAAACGTGAAATCTCGTTCCTTGGGTTGCGGGCATCGACGGTCTTTCTGAGCCGCCGTTCGCCATCCGTTTCCACATTTTGTCTTCTGTCCGGTTCTTTCACTTGAAGCGACCCAATTTTCACGCTCTTCGCACGGCGTATACGACTCTTGCGACAACTCGAGTACTTAAAGTTCGCAGTTGTTTGTCTTGTATGTAGCTTACGACTCGGCAACGTTCCGAATCAGCGAGAATTAGGCCTGGACCCTTTTTTCACCAGCGTCGGTTCCATTCTAGCACCATCTTGATTCGTCTTGATAAGACTCATTCACAAGCCCATTTTTACAACTTCTCAACCGCTTCTCTGATTTTTATTGTCTCTCTATTCTCTTCTCTCTTTCTCTCTTTTCTCTCTTTCCTCTCTTTTCTCTCTTTCCCCTCTTCTTTGTCTCTTCACTCTCTTGTCTTCCCGTTCGCGATACCATCACTCATCTGCCTTTGCCAACCTCGCGCTCTCCCTCGACAGAACCCGCAAACACACCAATCAAGAATCATCAGCCACACAGCATCCCACCTATTATGAGCTCGCCTTTGTACAGCCTTCCGGCCGGTGCGGCCACCATGCCCACCGGCAAAAATCTCGCCCCTCCCAACCTGACCGCACCCTCCATGTCTGCCTCGTCGTCAAGAGCTTCCAACGTCGACGACATGTGGTCAGCCGACCCGTCGCGCCGTGGCTCGGACGCCTCCAGCGTGACGTCCATGAGCACCTCTGATCTTCTCTCGAGTCTGTCGGCCGAGAAGCTCAAGTCGTCTCTGGCGGCCGGCGGCGTGACCCACGGCAACCCAGCTCAGCACCAAACCACGCCGGCACCGTCGCGGCGGCTGAAGCACAACGCCGACCCTCTCGAGCGCAGCTTCCCAAGCCGAGGGCGATCTCGACATTGGCGCAGCGCTGGCGCGCGACCCGCTCAAGTGGTCCCTTGGCCACTGGAAGAAGAACGCCCGGGACCTTGCCCCGCCGACGACGTCGTCGGCTGCGTCCAAGAAGCGCTTCAATGACACAAAGGACGAGCTGCGCCGCGCCCAGCTGGACATGGCCAAGACGACCCGTTGACCGGGCGGGCGGCGACAGAGAGAGCAGGGGTTGTTGGCTGGAACGCACAAGCCTTGCCGTCTCTCTGCCACCACACCCACACCACACTGCCTGGTCCCCCTTTGATGCCTCTTGGTGCCCCCTCAGAGGGCTGCGCACCAAACGCCTCGCCGTCGTCTCGTCCAATTCAAGACGATGTTGCGAAAGAAGGGCGATGCACAGTTGAGATACACTGTGCAGCGCGATACAAGCAGCCCGGCCTCCAGTGGTCGAGAACCCATTTTCGTCGTCGTCGCGATGCACTGAGCCCACCAAAGCCGCCATCGCTTGACACCGGCGACGACAGTACGAACGTCCTTTTTTATACCCATTGCAAGCCAGGGCAGCCAGCCTGTTACATAGACGATATGATTTTCAATGCAAAATGCAAAGCAAAATGCAAAGCAAAATGCAAAGCAAAATGCACCACAAAAAAGCATACACAAACGTAAACTATATGACAAAACAGGGCTAAATGACAAGGAACGCAACTGATGCGTTGTGCATCGTTCCCTCGCAACGTGGCCCCGTGGCAGAGCACGGCCTTGCGCACTGGCGGCATCTACGCGATGCGCCGGACAGGGCCACGCCGTAGGCCATGGCGGCGACAAACGAGGCCAGGTTCAGCAGCGTCGAGAGGCCGTGCAGCTTGCCAAACCGCCTGTTCAGCGCCAGCATCTCCTGCGAGTGCGGTGCCGGATCGTAGCTCTTCTTGCCGTCTTTGCGCTCTGCAGCAGTGACTGTTAGTACAAAAGTAGAGGACAACACCACCGGGGCCGGTGTGGACGCTCCCGCACGCACCCTGGCTCAGCCTCTCGGCCATGGTCTTGGTGGTGGCGGGCAGGAGAACCAGCAGGTTCGCGAGGCCCGTGGCGCACATGGTGGCCACCGGCACGAAAAAGCCCCAGCGGTTGCTGGTCTCGAGCAGGCCGGCGAGGCCGGCAGGGTCGCCGTTGGGGCCGCCGCCGGGGTAGGTCAGGGCAAGCACCAGCGGCACGGCCGACTGGATGCCAAAGTAGATGGGGAACAGCTTGGACTGCACGGCGGCAAACTGTGGCCGGGGCAGCGTGCGGAACTGGACAAAGCCATTGACAAACGACTGGCGGCTGTCAGTCCAGGTGATGTGTGGTTATGCGAGAATAGGACGCGCACGGGTGTCGCAGACTCGCGCTGCTGTCTTACATGGAAAAAGGTCGTCCCCAACAAACGTGCCGTAGCTGCATACGGAAAAGGGCTGGTCAGCAGGTTCCTCTGGTCGCTACGGATGCAAGATACCAAGCCTCGGAACCAGGACAGAGGCATGTCTCACGAGAGCACGTGGTAGGGCGCCGGCCTGAGGAAGATGGACGTCTCGGGCATCTTGACGTTGCGTCGGCTGATCTGGGGGCGCGAGATCAGAGAGAAGGACGTTGCTGGCACAGAAAGCGACGACACGAGCGTGTTACCGGGGATGTTGCAGTGCTGGGAGCGAGGACCGGGATGGAACAGCCGTAGGCGAGCGAGCGTTGATAGCAAGCACCCAGCTGGGCGGCGCGATGGAAGCTGGGTGTGAATGAGTATGAGTACTAGTAGCCCCCGACGCAGCGGAGTTGCTTCACATAGTGGTCACGTGCTTTCGCGTTTTTGGCGCACGCCGCTGGCAGCGAAGCTGGGTTGCTCCTGCCGTTCCTATGCCCCACGCCCGCGCGGCTGCCTGCTGTGGGCCAGGATCCACCTCCAAATGCCCGACGAACGTCACGGGACGTTTTCTTGGACGTCTCTGTCACCTCGCCCAAGTTCAAGATACCAGGCGCTGCCGGCCACCTCCCGTCTCGAACAGGCGACGCAAGCGGACTGCAAGCGTGCAACGGAGGCATCTGCCAATCGACACAAGCGCCACCATGGCCGACAAGGAAGCCACCGTCTACATTGTCGACCTCGGGTCGACCATGGGCGAGACCCGCGGCGGCCGCAGCGAGACCCAATCTCGACTGGGCCATGCGCTACGTGTGGGACAAGTTGGGCACGACGGTGGCGGCGTCTCGCAAGACGTGGAAGGTCGGCGTCCTGGGCCTGCGCACCGACGCCACCCGCAACCCGCTGCAGGACGACCAAGGCTACGACAACATCGCCGTGCTCCAGGAGATTGATGCCATGAGCCTGTCCAGCCTGCGCGCACTGGGCCCCAAGATCCAGACGAGCAGCACGAGAGACGGCGAGCGGTCTCGGCCATCATTGTGGCCGTGGAGATGCTGAGTGCAGCGGCACCAGCACGGCTCAAGTTCAACCGCAAGATTGTCCTGGTGACGGACGGACGCGGCGGCATCGACGGCGACGATTTTGACGACCTGTCGCATCGCATCAACGAGCTGGCATCCAGCTTGTCATCATGTGAGCCGTCTCGGAGCCGGGGGGTGTGGACCGAAGCCTTGTTTGCGCAGGCACATCTGACCAAGGACAGTGGCGTGGATTTCGACGACGTCGAGTACGGCTTCAAGGAGGAAGACAAGTCAAAGACAAAGGTCTGTCAGCGACGGCTGGTTGTTGGCCTTTCGAAAGCCGGCACGCACCAGGGACCAGGGACCGGCTCGACGCAAAACGCAACGGTATGAGGCTAACATGTGTTGACCAAGGCACTCAACGAACGCCTGCTGAGCACGCTGGCGGCAAAGTGCAACAACGGCGTCTTTGGTACCCTTGCCGAGGCCATGGAGGAGATACAAAAACCCAGCGTCAAGGCCACGCGGCCCTACAAGACGTACGACGGCCCTTGACGCTGGGCGACCCAACGCGGACGGCGCGCTGCGTGTAAACGTTGAGCGGTACTTTTTGACAAAGGTTGCCAGCCCGCCCTCTGCGACCACGGTCGTCGTCCGGAACGAGTCGGCCGAAGGCGGCACGCCGGCGACGCGCACCGTCGACGACATGGAGGGGTCGAGATGGGCGCTGTCGAGTTTGCCGCCGTGCGTAACGAGCGCGTCTACACCGTCGACGACCCGACGCGGCTTGGCAGCAAGCGCGAAGTCGACTTGGACGAACTCGACAAGGGCTACGAATACGGCCGGACGGTTGTTGCCATGGACGATGACATGCGCAACATCACGCAGCTCCAGACGGAAAAGAGCTTCACGATCCTCGGCTTCATCGCACGCGTCAATGTAAGCGGCAGACTCCGTCTGGGGAGGCACGGAACGATGCGCCGGAGCTGCAGAGCTGACACGCAAAACAGGCCGAGCCGTACTGAACATGGGCGAGAGCTGCATCGTCATGCCGCGCCGGTTCAGTGAGGCCGACGAGCTGGCCTTTTCGGGCCTCGTCCATGCCATGGCCGATACGGAGACTTGTGCAGTCGCGCGCCTTGTCGCCAAGGACATGAAAGAGCCCCTCATGCTGCTCCTCCTTCCACCGTCACAAAGGACCACGTCTGCCTCTACGACGTTGCCGCTTCCCTTTGCCGAAGACGTGCGCTCGTACCCCTTCCCACCACTGGACAGGGTCATCACCGCGACCGGCACCGTGCTCAAACGGCACCGGCTGCTGCCGACAGAGGACCTCAACCAGGCATGAGCGACTACGTCGACGCCATGGACCTCTCCATGTTTGGCACAGACGAGGACGGGTATGTTTTTTCCTGGCCAGCCTGGACCGCGTGCTCTGCCCTCTTCCCTCTTCCCCCTTCTGACTCACCTTCTTCCGGTTCAGACAACCTGCCGAGTATGCCGACTTGGAGGACAACTTCTCGCCCATCATCTACCGCGTGAACAAGGCAGTCGCATTTCGCGCGGTCCACCCCACCGAGCTCCTACGTGCAACACGACCACGAGTTTGTCACGCGCTTTGACCACCCGCCCGAGGCGCTCGTCCGCCAGGCCAAGTCACAAATCGACGCGCTCATCCGCGCCGCCGACGTCAAGAAGGTGCCCGCCAATGCCAAGGCCGTGCCGGACGG